>CATIXQ010000010.1:5251290-5286542 GCA_949711755.1 Leptidea juvernica
TCTAATAGTATTTTTATTTGATTTACGGGAGTGTTACACATTTAAATAAAACACTATAAGCTAATCCGAAGTCCCGTCGCTAAAATTTTACGCAAAAACGAATGTAGAAGCACAGTTACAATTACACACATTTAAATCCTTTAGAGAGTGTTTTATTTAAAGGTGACACTGTAAGCGATTTCTACAAGGGTAAAGTTGGCACGAGGCGAATCTGAGGGTCTCAAAACACATGTATTTCTTAAACACATAGGCTTTATACTACACCTGTGAGGAGAATAACAATTGAACCTATCATTACTTAGGAAATTAATTAAAACTGTAAATTATTTAACAAATGGACGCCAAGACCTACCCAAAATCATTTTCACAACTTTTAAGAAATATTAGTAACACGGTTAAAAATTGTTACTCTCTCGGTATCGTTTTCCGTCAAAATACCCATTCAATAGCCAAGGACAAAAACTAGTACGTAAATTTAAAGTGGTAAGCATTTAATGCTTCATTCAAATGAAAGGTGTTTTTATAAAGTTTAATTAGAAGTACTTAGATATTGTGATAGTCACAATGTTAATTTTAAGTTAAAAGACTGATTTATTACAATATTAGCCTTGTGAGTTCTGTAGTCTTGTTCATGCAAGGCCGTTCGAAAGAGTAATTGTATTTACGTGGGTAAAACCTATACAGATACAGATTCTATAATTATTATACATAATACGCAATGAAAAAATGCTACTTTAAATTTTGTTTATAATATTTAACTTATTAAGGAATTGTATTACTTATATTTTATTTTTCAACACACTTGCTCGTAAAGTGAGCCTTATTACATTATATTTAAGGCCATAAACCAAACACACACGTGTATAATAGAATTATTCTTACAAAGTTAAGTTAGTACCTAACTACAAATTATATGACAGGAAACAGAACATTTTCAATTTAACAGTGTATTAAAGTTTTATTCAAACAACAAAGAGGTTATATGCCGCTAAAATCCATTTACATTTTTGGAAGAAGTAAATAAATGTATCTCTAATTAAGACGAAAAAACATTTATTATTATCAAATTATTTATAATGTACAATAATTTGTTATAAAATCTATGCATTTTTTCACTAAAATTATAATTTTGAAGTAGGCTATATGTAAAATCACCTTACATTAAGCGCGTACAAAAAATATGCGCGCCATTTCCCATAATTTTCTTATTTTGTTTTGTCTTTTTTCCCCGCGAGTGTGTTGAAAAAGTGCGAATCTCGTAACCAACTTCCTCACTAGACACTCGGCTGATTTACGCCCTCGCCTACGGCTCAGACTGCAACTCGTGTATAATGAGCAACTTAGCTCACTTGTACCCTAATATACTATCATTGTTGTGTCACTAATGGAGATGCCATATACCTAAGGTCGCGGAATGGGGTAAAATGAACCTTGTCCAGTATAACCCCGAGAAGACTCAAGTTTGCGCCTTAACCAAAAAAAAAATGTGCCAATTCTACGGTAATTTGGAAGGCAAAGCCAAACTAGTTTCGAAGAAGATGGGAGTCATAAACAGCATGGCGATGCTTCAAGCTGGCCCATATTCTAGCCCACAACAATTTCAAAGCGCAGGTCGCATATGGAGTATTGCTGACATCTCTGATCTGGCGCATCCCAGTATCAAGTCACTCTGTGAACGGCTAGTTCACTTGGCGTTACGTAGAGACGTCTAGTTCTACCGCATTTATCACGGGGAGTTTTCCAAATAGCTATTTGTCCTGATTCCTGTCTCCGGATTCCACTTGGCAGGACACGCCACTAATTAGGATATCATCCCCTATATCTGGATGGGTGGCACTCCTCTACATTGAGGTTTTCACCACGTTAAACCAAGTTGTGGAATGAGCTTCCTTATGCGTTGTTTCCAGGGTGATACGAGATACCTTCAAAAAATGCGCGTACACGTTTGTAAGGAGCGGGCAAGAGAATGTTGGCGGCGGTGATCATTTAAAATCAGATGACCCGTACGACGTCGTCTGTCCTCTCTTCCAATTATAAAAATCAAATGGCCTACAGTGGTCCACCCACCACCACCACAAGTTAGTACCAAAAATTAAATCTTCATAGGTAATTTGAAAATTAGATTTTGATAAT
The DNA here is from genome assembly GCA_949711755.1 of Leptidea juvernica. Classification (NCBI taxonomy): domain Eukaryota; kingdom Metazoa; phylum Arthropoda; class Insecta; order Lepidoptera; family Pieridae; genus Leptidea; species Leptidea juvernica. The sequence continues at coordinate 5,253,424 of CATIXQ010000010.1, forward strand.
AGATTTTACAAGAGGAACCCATATAGATAATCACAGAACACAGATAGTATCTAGATAATATACCTACTATCAATTTTAGCATGTCAATAACGATTTATTTTAAAGTGATATCCCTCACTTTTGGGATTAATTATACAAATTAATTTTTTTTACCATAATTTATGAACGATGAGGGACTCGAATTCGCTACTTCTCGGGTTCCATCCGAACGCTCTTGCCAAATGAGCCAACCGTTCGAGTAACGCATGGTTCGTAAATCTTGGTATGTCTTATACAAATCTCAGGTTAATATCTGCGCTGCAGCTGTTAAACACGCCCTGCGTGTAAAAAAGCGTATAATCATAAGATTACACCGTGATTGATGCCAATAGGTGTAATCTTCACTCTTCTCGCTACATCTAGGTACATTTTTACATGTTTTGTTCTATAGGTGCAATTCACCATTGTGTGTTGGAATATGTTTACCCTGGTTAGGACTTAGGTACCTAATCGCCGATGACTTGGCTCTGCGAATCACCCTAATATTTTTATTCATACTTGACGGCATAAAGGAACCTTGACCTCAGAGTTGTTTGTTGGTTCATAGTATACACAAGAGTATATTATAACTAACTCCAGCGATGTGTATGATTTCATGATCAGCACTACCTATTCTCTCTTACAAGTTTCAACACAAGAGGAATCACAAAGCTTTTTAATTGAAGGTACACATGCCGTATCGATCTGGAATGAAGTTCGCTCCAAGGATCGGTTAAAACGTAGTGATATTATGATTGTGAGTATATTTTCTTGGGATCGGTTAGTTTTCAGTAGATTTGACTGCCAATATCGTCTGCTGACTGTAGGCCAATGCTGGAATTTACTCAAATAGCTATTCGCGTCTTAATAAGAAATCTGTATAAAAGACTCTTGCACTTCACTATGCCATAGTATCAACCGGTACTAAACGTAGATTTACTGTGGAGTCAATCCAAGAGTTAACTAACACATGTTTGATTCCAGGTGAAACGGTCCGGAATCTGATACGCGAAGCCGTCGAGATACGAAAAATGGCCTACTGTCCTTACTCAAACTTCGCGGTCGGGGCTGCTCTTTTGACCGAAGTAGACGCCAAAGTGTACACCGGATGCAACATTGAGAACGCAGCGATGACACCTTGTATCTGCGCCGAACGCGTTGCAATACCGAAAGCAGTATCAGATGGTTATCTCAAGTTCAAATCGTTAGCAGTTGTTGCGCACCAGAAAGATTCCTTTACAGCGCCTTGTGGTGTTTGTCGGCAAACGCTGAGCGAATTCCGCGGTTCGGACGGTGACATAGAAATATATATTAGCAAACCAACCATGGACAAAGTGTTGTGCACCAAATTGTCGCAGTTATTACCTTTCGCGTTTATAAGTTACAAAGTGGACAGTATAGCGGATAAATAATACCACAATCAGTTCAAATTATATTTATTTTTACTTATTAAGTATTATGTACATTTTAGTAGGAGATAACTTAAAATAAACGACTATAATGTAAATGTGTGGTTGTATTAATACATAGGTAGGTAAATACATTATTTAGATGACTATAAAAATAATATTGAGTAGGTTCCTACATTTACTAGAAATTAGATGTAGATTAGATTTCTTTTATAGAAATATACGGGGATCTCGAGCTGGACAATTTAATGCGAGAGGCTCTACCGGGTTACATTTACCACATACTTAGTACTTCAACTCATAAATATTTTATATCTGTTTAACTTTGCGCAGCTTTAGGTACCTTTCGAGGAACGTGCGATGGTCCACCATTTTGAATAAACAGACGCTATTACAATTATTACTATTTTAAGGAAGAATATGTACTATTCATTTGATATTGATATTTTTTAAATATATTCAGAGTCAAATTTTTGTAAATAATTTATTTACACATTGTGGAAAATATATTAAAATATAATTTAACAATTGGTTACGTTAAAATGCCCATAGGATTAGAAAGTCGCGACAGTCCGTGTTGTATTATGGGGTGTGCCTCTCACCGAGTCAAAAAAAAGAAAAATTATCGCAATTATAATTGCGTCGGGGTGTTTCTATTGATATTTAAGTGTTTTCCAGTTATTTAATCACAACAAAACAATGCTTCAATATCTATATAGATTATCTATATTTACAACTTGTTACTGTGATTCCTCTGGTGTTGCAAGAGAATGTGGGCGGCGGTGATCACTTAACACCATAAAAAAAGCGTGTGTCAGCTCCGACGCACGACTGGAGTTTACTCCTCAAGAACGATTGTCTTTGAACAGGTACTAAACAAAATCAAGTCCAATGGAGTCGGTTACAAACAGGCATACAGCAGAAGCTAATAAAAGCGTATTAATTAAAAATTAATATAGAAATTATTAATAGATAAATATTAAAAAAATAAAATAACACCATAGTTAATACTGATTTTTCTTATGGTCATGCGCCATCTATCGAAAACCGTTATTTATTTATTTATTTATTTTGAATAAAGCGGTCACAACAATAATTACATTAATCAAGTACATTATACTATTGCTAGACGCTATAATGCGAGGACTCACAAAGTTGGAGCAGGAGAGTTAGGTGTATGCAATCGAATCAGCTCATTATGAATATCAGGGGCATCTATTAAGCCCCGGCTAACTTTAAGCAAGGTAGTTGCCTGGTCAAGAGCCCATCTGGTTTCCAGAGTGTTCCGAGGCAACCGATGAGATACGCCGTCGGGTACAAGTACGGGTAGTAACCCAGTTTCTGCTTATACAGGAAATGCAAAAATGCTTTTTGTATTTTTCTCCAGCATAAGGGAATAGGTTACTTCGTAGGGATTCCATACGCACGAGCTCGCTTCAAGCTGACTACGCACAAGGGTAAAGCAGTTGTATTATATTGACGCTGTGGAAATCGCGCGCATTCCCAATACGAACCCTAGTCTCATAAAGGACTCTTGAGTGACTGTTATTATATCGTGATCGTGTGATCGTGTCGTGGAAGGTAAGCTTTTAGGCAAATGTCACACCCAGATCTTTCATAGAATTTCGTCTACGTATGAGCTTACCAATAATGCGGTACTGAAAAGTGATTGGTTGTCGCATTCGACAGTGACAATACCTATAGCATTTAGTGAGATTAAATTCCATTTTATTATGCCAATTATAAACAGCATCTATGTCAGCCTGAATAGCCTCATATTGTGCCTCATTTTGGATGCTCGCATATAATTTTAGGTCATCCGCGTAAAGATGCCTATAGCACAAAGTATAGCAAGCAGGATGTCATTATTAACCCTGTCGAAGGCCTTACGAAGTCAATCAAAGTAAAGCACATCTACTTGTAATCGTATATCTAATTGTGTTGATATAAATTCTGTTAATGTTAACAAATTTGAATTTACTGACCTTCTGCATCTAAAACCATGCTGAGCATTATTAAGAAGTTTAGCTACCTGTAAATAAATTGGTCTGTGGAGAACATTTTCAAATATATTAGCTGGTGAAGATAGATTTGCTATGGGTCGATAACTTTCAACATCGGATTTATCAGAACTCTTCGGTATAGGCGTTACACGCGTTGTTTTCCATTGGAGGAGATAGCAACTTGTTTGCTAAGATAAATTAAATGTATGACATAAAGGGGAGGCAATGCATGTCTTTAAATCCTTGAAGAGAAAAGATGGTAATCTGTCAGGTCCTTCTGAACTGGAAGATTTTAATTTATTAATACTTGTTGTTATATTATAGTTGCTATTATGAGAAGTTTCATTATTATTGGCTTGTGTTGTATTTAGTTGGGGAATATCAGTAGAATACACACTTGCAAAGAACCTGGCAACTGCATCAGCAGCTGCAGCTCCCGTAAAACTGTCACCCTGGAACTTTACCGTTGGCTCAAAACCTCCTTTGAAACGAAGTCTTGCTATGTGCTTCCAGAATTCAAGCGGATTAGATTTGATATTATTTTCTACGCGTATTAGATATGCTTTGTAAGCCTCAGCAGCTCGACGTTTTAATGAACTTCTCATATCCGAAAAGGCCCGGAAGTCATCTAGCCGCTGGGTTTTCCTCTCTAATTTCTATGTAATTTAAGTTTATAATATCAATAAGTTTATAATGTCTTTTATAATATCAACCGATATAAATATAATAAAAAGTTATGTTGTCGTATTACTCGAAAGATTCAGCGTTCGATTTGGAAATACGAAATAGTTTATGAAAGTGACAATAGATGACGTTTAATCTAGTATTATTTGTTTTTAATTTGAACTAAGATGGGGTCTGTGGTTCAACGCCATCTAATAAAGTTTAGGAAACTAACAATCATTAGTTACTATTCTTATTGCAAAATAAAATAATTTAAAAAGTAACGCTAAGTGGCCGACAGGAAAATATTGTATTTTCCTGTCGGCCTAATTGTTGCCTTATTTGTAAGCTGACAAAGTCTGATTTTATTTAAAAGATAAAAACGTTACTATCATTGATGAGCAGATTTTACTCTTCATATTTTTCTCATACCGGGCTTCTTATATAAAATTCGATTCTAAGGAAGTAAACTCCAAAAAAAAAATTGAAACTTCTTTAGAAGCTGAGCACGTTTCGTGGGTATCAAAGAGAACTGAATCTTCACGCTAGGCTATGTAAAGCGTAATCGGCTAGATTAGGCGAGTCGGTCACGGAAGACATGTGTTTTGACTTTCGAGTCGTCACAAAGTGGCATTTTGGATTTAATTCAATTCAAGGTTAACTTATCAATCTATTCTCGAAACAAAAAAAAAACGTGGAAAGCTATTGGCAGATTTTATAATTATCAAATTTTTGGCGTAATCTCATGACGTTCTTTAAAAACATATAGCATTATATTCCCAATGTATTCAATAATAAATAATTACGATTAGAATATGTATTTAATATATTTTATGTTACAAAGTTCACGCTCAACGTTAGCTAGAGTTAACTCCCTCATTCATAATGGTCCGCTAACTTTAAACACCCGCTAAGGAGTGTTTTGTCTAATTCCGACTTAGTTCAATAGAAGACAGAGTGCGAATTAGCAATGCTTTAAGTTAGCAGACTATTATGAATAAGGGGGATAGTATTTGACACTTACCGGCGTATAATAAACTACTGAAAATACAGTTAGGTGTATTTGTAACCAAGGTATTTGGTATACCAAGATTTACGAACGATACGTCACCATACGATTTGCTCAGTTGGAAGACCGCTATGAGGTTTGAGTCGCGCATCGGTTATATATTTTTGGTTACAAATTTAGGAAATTTATTGAAGTAGACTCAAATGTCTCGTGCCAGATTTTGGCGAGTCAACACGTCCTGAGGATGCCTCGTGTAGAGGCGAAACACGTGTCAAATTGTTTAAAGACAAATATTGGCGGAATCAACACTAAATAAAACTCAAATCATTTTGATAGTTACAAATTTAATTTAATTAATCCCAGAAGTCAGGGTATCACTTAAAAAAAATAACATATTGTTTACAAAAACATGTTTTTCCGTCTGGTTACTGACTGTTCGAGAACATTCGAGACCGTATGCTTATTTGTATATTTTAAATGGAAGCAGCCTTGATTCATTCATTTATTCATTCAATTGAACAATAAAAATGAATATTCACGGCGATACTAATGTGTTATTGGTGAACAGTATTAGGCTGAGATCTATAGAGCTTACTCAGACTAATCTAGAGAGTTAGGTCGCAGTCCATATTTATTAACATTGCTTCGAGTGCCAGCTAATCTTAAGCTTAAGATAACTTAAGTACACCATAACGACGACTTAAGAAAAACTCAGACTTGCCGAACAAAGAGGTGATCAACAATTCCTTGCGTCATCATAACAGCTGTATTTTGACGTTTTAAAATTCCCGTTTAATACACACATCGCTGTAGTTAGGTTTTTTTTTATGAAAAAGAGGGACTAGACGAGCAGGGCGTACAGCTGATGGCAATTGAAACGCCTTGCCCAGTACAATGCAGTGCCGCTCAGGATTCTTGAAAAACCCAAAAATTCTGAGCGGCACTACAATTCTCTAACTACAAGTCTTGTACGTGTTTGTACAATTTGCTGTCACGTTTGTAAAAATGTGTTCCGTTTCTCATACCAAATAGGTCAACAAGACCGCATATCGCAAAAATCATTCATAGATTTCCACTTGAAGCTTGATCTCAGCTGAGTTTTACATGTCTAAAATCTGAGAAAATCTTTTTTTTATTTATTTAGTGGCACGGGATGCAAATCTATAGGCCAATGAACAACAGTATATTTCTGAGTGTTGCTACATGTAATAATTAATTATGTGCGAAATTATACTTGTTTTCTAAACCCTCCTCACGCGTAACATTTATTTTCTTGACAGCAAAGATTTCGCATTACCAAAATGGGCACCATCCTATGTAACACTGGCACAAATTCTCATTATTAGTAGCCATAGTGATGAGAAGGTCGACCTGTTTGGGTACGCTCACAACCACCTCGATATGGGGGAAGTCCCGTCCAGTCAACTTATCTCTGATCCTATTCAAAATGGCCAAAGCTCGCTTGTTAAGATTGGATTCAGGAGGCATTTCTAACGACTCGTAATGGAGGTGGTTGCGACTTCTGCTCGGCAAAGAGTAGGATGTATCAATGTCTGATGAGAAAGTGGATTCCGATAGGGAATGTTTGTCGTTATCTATGAGTCGCCAGTTGAGTAAGGGGTCATAGACAAACGCCTCTAGGACCGCCATGACGCTATCTCTGTGCTTGTGCAGCACGTGCATTACAGATTCGCACGCAAAGCGGTAAGTGCCTTCGATACCCGTTACCTGGCGAAAAATAATTGCTTTCATTATAATATTCAAAAAATAATATAAGCTTGTGATACAATTTAAATTTAAAATCTAACATTTAATAGTAATCTAAAACGTGCAGCGACGGCAAACGAGAAAACTGAAAAACGCCCACTACATCGTACCAAACCATGGCCGTGAGTCTGAGCAATAAACATGACACGAACTTAAATTTCCCTATAAGGCCTTGGACCATAGACCAAGTATAGTAACTAGACATCGGTTTGGCGTGGCCAACATGAGACAGGTAATATCCTATATATATAGGTATAATAGGTACATAATATAACACAAGTAATCTTTCACTATCACGTTCACATCATAAAACACAACATCGCATCGTATTTCCTTTGATTATACTTACAATTGTCACTGATTTTGAATAAATAGTGGATATTTCACACGTTTCATTTATTTACATAAGACTCGCATAAGTTTTTCTTTTTCTCGTGTGAGTGAGAAGGAAGCTATCAATTAGTCTAGTTACTATACTTGGTCTTTGCCTTGGACACATACAGAGAAAGACAGCTATAAGTGTATCAGCTGGGCCAGAAGTTCTGGATAACTCGCATCGTAACAATATTATGTTCTTTCAATTCTTAGCTTTGGCGTTATAATATATTATGTTTGTGGCATCATACAACAATTGTTTGCTTTCAAATTCAAATATTTTTATTCAAAATCACTAATTGAACGTCAAAAACTACCACCCATTCAAAAGATACTGCCGCAGACCTGAGAGAAAGAAGAAAGAAACTCAGCGGGCTTTTTTTTAATATAAAAATATGGATTACAATGTGATATCGTATAGTAAACATTTATAATTAAAGAGCCTGAGGGTGTCCGCTTTATTCCCAGTCCGTGGTGTCATTAAGAAGATCGTTTATGCTATAGTAACCTTTCCCACACAAACGTTTTTTAACAATTCTTTTAAATTTCGTAACACATTTGTTTGGTAAATTTTCTGGGATCATATTGTAGAAGCATATACATCGCCCAACAAAAGACTAACTAACTCGACACAACCGAGTAGTGTTAACATTATGAATGTCACAGTTTCTAGAAAATTCCTCAATGTGCTTATGAACATACAGGACATTATCAAAAATGTATTGAGAAGCAACAGTCAAAATGTTTATTTCTTAAAATTTTTCTCTTAATGATTCTTTAGGACCTAGGTTATCAATCGCGCGAATAGCCCTCTTCTGCAGCACAAAGATGGCAAAATATCGGCCAAACTGCCCCATAACAATATACCATAGGACATAATACTATGAAAATAACTAAAGTATACAAGTCGCGCCGTATCTATGTCAGTTAACAGTCTAATTTTCTTAACCGCATATGCTGCAGAACTAAGCCTATTCGCCAATCCTTCAATATGGAGGCCCCATTGCAATTTGGAATCGAGAGTAATGCCAAGAAACACACATCTACATTTTTGACATTTGGCGCGGTAAATTTATATATTTGGTTTTATGACTATTTAACAATGTACTTTGTATAAGGTAGGTACACGACGGTGTTAGTGGACAGATTCTCAGATCTGCCAGAAACTGCTCAGAAAATGTCATATTGCTGAATTTATCATGAATACCTCACCTCCATAGCATTTATCAACATCCTCGTCAACCTAAACGGAATCTTTTCCGGGAACCGTTCTCGCGTCTGGGTCACTTCGAAGCAATCGCCAAAGTCTATATGCAAGACCTTCCCCGTGACTTTATGCAGCATGATGTTTGAGGGATGCCTGTCTCCCAGACCCAGGATATAACCGACCATGCTCATCACTGCCAGGGAGCGGGTGTAGTTGGTGCGGCGTTCGAACCAAGATTCTGCCGAAGGACTCTTTAGCCACAACAGTCGAGCCAGATCATTTCCCGGCGTCTGTGATAGAGTATATTCAAAAACTTCCACCTGAAAATTTTAAAAAGATTTTGTTTTATACAGAGAGATACATATATATCTCGGAGAATTAGAATATAAAAGTAATATGGCCTGTATGATTATATTGTACTCTGTGTATTGGGCTGAACTGATGGCGAACGTCATCTTTCAAAGTGTCTTTGAAGTTGACACTGTGTACGTCACTGTCGGTGACGTGATTGAAGTTAGTTATTATTGTCCATCAGTAGAGCGCTCATTGAGAAGTCGCATTCGTCTTCAAGCTAGCGCCCGCGCCAGTTGTGCGCACTGATCGACTTAAATAACATGGTGGATACCAACACCGTGACGCCCGATTTTAAATCCAAATTAATCTCCGAGATATATATATATCACTTATTGAAAGTCAAAAACCACATCGCCCATTCGAAAAGTACGCCTCAGACCTGAGAAGAACGGGCGCAAGAAACTCAGAGAGCATCTTTTTTTTTTAATAAAAATATGGTTACAATACAATAAAGCTTATTATTTAATAGCCTAAGGGCGGTCGCTCCATTCCCAATCTGTGGTATCAATAAGAAAGTAATTTACGTTATACTTAGTAACGTTTACCACACAAACGTTCTTTAACAATTCTTTTGAATTTCGTAATACATTTGTTTTGAACATTTTCTGGGATCTTGTTGTAAAAGCATATACAGCGCCCCACAAAACACAAAAGACTTACTAACTCGACTTTGCCGAGTACCTAGTAGGCATTAAAAATTTGTCTGTTCCTGGTGTTAACATTATGCTTATGACAGTTTCTAGCAAATTCACTTACGTGCCTATGTACATACATAGTATTATCAAGAATATATTGAGAAGCAACTGTTTAGATGTTTTACTAAGAGTTAAACTGTTTAACGAATAATTATGAATCTAATATGTACTCTCAACTCCTAACAAAACAGCTGTAAGTGTTCGAAAGGTGCTTTACTGTAAATTCGTGTAAATTACAAAGCATAATTTCAATTACCTACCAAGCGACGCTCGCGAATCTCGAAAAGAATCAACTCTTTAACCGACTTCAAAAGGAGGAGGTTCTCAATTCGATAGGTATTTTTTTTATGTATGGACACCGAATTTAATCATTTTCCTTCTTTAATTTGATGCAGAATGTTTGCTATTTGGTCGCATAAAAATTAGACATAGTTTGGCCCCATTTTTTGAACATTTTTAATGAATATTTTTGCTTACGTGGATGATTTTATTATAGTTTGTGTACTGCTTTTTCTAGGAGTTTTCATTTAGTTTGATTACTTATTATTATAAACCCGTTTGCCGATAATCGTGTCTTAGGCAACCTGTCATTCATAGCTAACAAACGTTTTTCACGATATTTCAGTGTCGCACGTGAACGTGGATCTATATTGTTTAAGGCACGCGAACCATTCGTACGCCTACCCACAGCTACTTAAAAAATTACTATTTAATATGTGACCATAAAAAGCAACGAAATATTTCACCTGATTAATGACACTAAAAATTAAAAAAAAAACTACGATTAAAAAACCGACTTCAAAAACTCAAAAGTATAAAATAACTTTATAGAGATTTAATTTAATACACCTCTTATGCGAATGTAATACCTTTAATATTAATAAAATACTATTATTTGTATGTGCTACATATTGATAGGTTTGAAGTCGGTGCCAAGCCAAATGTAATCGCAGGTACCTACACTCGCCTCGCGTGACTTTGAGCAGGATAGCTTCGTCTAGAACCATAACCCAAACGAGCATGCATATATTTTCTAGCATTTGAGTTATCAATGGAATGCGTGTTTATTAATCCTAAGACAATCTACCTGCATCATATAACACCTGCGAGGAAATTTAAAGAAAAAAGGAAATTCAAAAGTTTGTGAAGGTGACAAAATTCCACTGGGCTCGAAAGGGCTTACCCCCTTATTCATAATGGTCCAATAACTTTAAACAGCCGCTAAGGAGTGTTTTTTCTCATTCTGACTTATCTCAATAGAAGAAGACAGAGTGAGAATTAGCAATGTTTTAAAATAGCAGACTATTATGAATAAGGGGGTTAGCCTATTGCGTTTTTATACAAACCAGGCACACAGAAGACTTGTGAGTCTAGAGTGTAAGTAAATTAACTGAAATGTATAATTAATCACCTTATGCACCAACATGAGTTTCTGATAATCGGAAGCCATCTTCATCATGATCTGTTGTTCGGTGTTGAGCGTCATTTTATTGGACTTCTTGTCTCTGTAGTCACTCACTAGGTTATAGAGAGTATCGCATTGCGGAACCCAGCCGATTAGCCCAGAGTTCGGCGACAGCGGTATCACAGCGTATCTCTGTATGGCCAGGTCGTGTCTGTACGTGTTAGAGTCTGCTTGCAGCAGCGTGTTGACGAGGCCGAAGAGCTGCATCACCCGTTCATCCTGCCGCAAGTCCTCGTGACCTTTGAGCAGGAACATGTACTGCCGACCATCTGACCCTTGTATCACTAGGCGGCGTGGACGCTGTTTGGACTTTATAATCTAAAACAACAATATCAGTTACCAACGGACGAGCTTGGGGTTCACTTGGTGGTAGTTGAACATCCGCGTCCATTTAATCATCATAAATTCATAAGCTTAATCTAAAATATTCACTCAAATTCTTGTTCTATGTCTTATTCCAGAGGAGATACATTAAGAGAGAGCAATTAAAAATAATATCACGTGTCTCTTTTTCATCGAGCAAGTTGTCACATTGATACTATGTACTATATTTTGAGTTTATCGTTTTGGGTACCACCGACCAGAATATTTAGTACAGTTAGTAGTAAAGTTTTTTTTGTGTTTTATTAATGGGTATGGTATTTTATTAATGGGTAGCCTCCAAAAAGTATTTTAGCGTACTCTATTAGCTGTTAAATTGTAGAGTACAATACTCTATTTTTGAGCAAAGTTGCCTACTTTACACCCAGATATAGAAAAATAGGGATATCGAAGCCAATCCTGAAGAAAAAATTCTCTATGATTAGAAGTGTTCCGAAGAGCCATTTAACCTGTTTCCTGTCGCCGAACACGCCACAAATTAGGATATCATCTCCACCATCTGGATGTGTGGCGTTTCACCACAGTGTGGTTTTCAAGGAACTTTCTTCCACAAACAACCATATAGAATAGGCTTCCTGAAATACATCAAGAGTAGCCTGAAAAGAGCGCGAACACTTATTATAACGGCCAACAACGCGGCGGCGGTGATCACTTAACATGAGGTGACCATGAGGTGACCTCGAGGAGCTCGTTTATCCTCCCCTTCCATAGAAAAATCTTTATTCATGCGGGTTCCAAACGAAGTGGCAGATTTTAATACGATTTAAGTAGAAGAAGACTTGCCTGCAGCTGGCTGTGTATGTTGGATATCCTGATGACGGGTTCGTTGGGCACGTACGAGCCTGGAACAGCCAACTCCAGATCCCGACACGTGTGCAGCCGCTTGCTCACGTACTGGAGCTCCAGAGACGTGTGGATCCGGAACTGCGCGCCAATACGACGCACCACGTGGCAGTATAGATCCCACGCCGAGTTTAAGTAACGATCTTCATTCGTCTCCTGAAACCCAACTTGGCGTCATATAGGATCATGCGTTCAACCTTCGTTTGATTTTAAGGCTATTGTCAAACTGACAGCGAACCGAAAGCGTAGCGAAGCGTTTTCATTTTGTTATGCATAGTATCGTTTGAATCTAGTCATAACATAGATAAGCGAAAGCAAACCGAATACGTGGCGAAACGAAAGGCGTGTCACGCCAGGGCAAACCAAAGGCGAGCGCGCGAAGCGAGGCGTGAGCGAGATAGTTGTATTAGCTGGCATTGTATGCACGACGACAAACATCGAGCGAAAGCGAGTTTGCTGTGCCTACTTTGTAGTTTGACGTCTCCGCTTTGGTTCGCATTCTCCATGCTTTCAGTTCGGTTCGCATTTCTGTTTGACAATACCTTTCTCCTGACCGAGGCAAGGGTTAAGTAGAGTTCTGAGTGAAGCGAGGGATTCAAGCCACCTCAGACTTAAACAAACTTTATTCCAGAGGTGAATTCCCACTATTCTTTACACATTTCTATGAGGCAATAAAAAATCTATAAGCATTTATTTAGTTAATAATTTTTACTTAAATGTATATAACACTTTGATTATTAAAGTCCTATTTTGTTAGTCTTGGTTAAATTAACCAAATTCTTTTCAACGCCGACTTTTTTTGCGATCTTATTTAGGTGCTGCCTGTATGGTCTTGAACCATTAAATGCCTGTATTTTTTTTTTTACAAATACAGTATGCTAGGTAATTAATTATACGAATTTCGCAAAGTTCCAGTTTTAGACAATATGACTTATTCTCTGCATTCTCGAAATCGCGATTCTGAGTAAGAGTGGTAAAAATAAGAATAATAGTATTCATTACAAATGTTTCTTTTTGTATTCTGTCGTCTTCGTGTACTGGAACTGACCTTATAGAGCTCACACCACCTTTGCGCCTCTTGCAGATCCCTCCCATACATCTGTAGAAAGGAGACTTCCTTCAACGTTTTCGGAGGTCTATCCAACATAGCGTGCATCTTCTCAAGAGTCCTAAACATGCCGCGGTAATCCTTTTCACTAAAGTACAACCTGCAATATTATAATAATACTAAGATATAGTTCGTGGATACACGACATCAGAGAAAAAAGTCAAAATTTTGGTTTTATTGAACTCCTCATGGAGCGCTTGAGAAAAAATATGAGAATTTTTAGATCGTCACGATTATCCGCAACCATGAAGCTAGTCGATATATCTCCCTCTAATACACTGTGAAATGATATACAACTAGTAAACTACTATTAAACATACAATGATTTACGAATCACACGTAACGCGAACTATTGGCTTAGTTTGTAACAACGCTGGGACCGCAATCAGGCAAATATTATTATTTTAGATTTTTCTATAAAACAGCATACTCGTCGTCATTATAACTTACTCGACTAAATTTGTGGTGTGGCAAACAAAGTTCGAGGCGAATCACTGGAATAAAAAATGTCAATTTACCTTGACGCATCTTCTAAGGCTGTGTAGACCTGATCATGCCATAACATTGCAATATTTATCAACTCCTCGGATATTATAGCTGCCTCTCTAACTAATGTTTGCGAATGTGTGCACATAATCTTCAGTAAATAATTCGCCGCGTTTTTCCGTGTCACAAATGAGGACTTTGTGGCGACTGTAAGTGGATAGACCAACGCTTGTGGGTGCATTTTTCCAATATCTATCAAAAGAATATGCACTAATTTGGCAACGAGACTTCTTGGAGAATCTATTCGCGCAATCAGCTGCGGTATTACTTGCAACCAGATCTTAACATCGATTTGTCTTGTACCTTCGAACAACGCGTCGTAGATAGCAGGATGATGCCCGTGATCGAACCATAAAGTCAACAGTCTCAATGTATCTTGTAAAGAGTTTCCATTCGATAAACTTATCGATTTAAAGAACCCTTCTATTGCTGGAATTGTGTACGTGTTTATAAAATCTGTTCTCGACACTTTCTTATCACCAGAACCACCTGCAACACTGCTCTCAGATAAATTATCTTGTTGTTTATAGAATAAGACAGTTTCAAAGTTCATGCAAGCCCAGGCATGGCATGCCTTGTACCAATCAGGAGAAAGGAATGTTGCTGCTGCGTAATTCCTTAAAATTTCCGGAATAGATAATTCATTTATCTCTTGCAAGGATTCACACCAAGATCCGAGTTTTAGATGACACCGCGCGAGTAATCTGCACTGTTCTTCGCCGTCGGCTTCAGTATTGTCTACAAACCGTTGTAGCACCTCGTAAGCATATCTCTTGTTGCCAGCGTCCCATATATTTTTGCTGTAGGCTAATATGACCCGTGGATCCAGCGCTCCAAGCAAAACATCTGGATTCGTGACAGGATCAGAACCGAGAATCGACAATACAATTTTATGGGCCTGATTTACTGAACCAGTTTTTCTGCACAGGGATGAGAACTTAAGCCAGGCTTGGCTGTCTTCTTCGTGAGTCAAAACGAGACTACGAATTTGGAGTATTTTCCTCCAATCTTCAACCAGAGGTTGACCCCCCTGTAGCCTGGCCCACCACATTTTTCGTATCGTTGCCCGCCGATCTTCGACAAGCTTAAATGTAACCACTTCTTCTAGTTCAGTTAACATCTGAGCATTCACAAGTGCACTATAAGCTCTTTGATAGCTTTCGCCAATAACAGCTGATATTTCTCCATCTAACAGTGTCCTTGCAGAATCGATGTAATGTCTTGAATCTGCCCAATTTCCCTCACGAATAGCGAGTACTGCTCTGTAAAAGGCACCATCCTGCGTATCTTCATGAACACAGTCAACAAACTTTTTCATTGAATCCCATTCTTGTAGTCCCCACGAAGCAGCTGCAGCCATTTTCGCAGAGTTTTTCTTGATATCATCTGCCATGTTATCCCACTGCTCAGTTAAAGTATTATATAGTTTACCCCATTCTCCCATAGCCTCTAAGCATCTTAGCATGCCTAACTTGGACTCGTTATCCTGTGCTTCTAATTCAATTTTCTTACTGTACAAATCTAAAGCCTTTTCCCAGTTATGTAGTTTCTCATACCATCTAACATGGACATTGAGTGATGGGTCGCTATTCTTTTTCTGCGCTATTACTTTCTCTAGCAATCCATTAGCAGATTGTTTCTGTTGCAATTTATTGTTTATATGTATAAGTGCCTCTACAACCTGTGTGGAAGGATCCCGCCTATATTCTTCTTCCTATAATAGAAAAAGTAAATTAATACAAGTTAAATTTAAATAATTGTTTGCTGATTAGACAAAAGACAAATGTTTTAAATCATACCTTATAATAAAGAGCCTTTGCAAAGGCTCGGCAACTAATAGCTGTATCACCTAGTAACTTGATTGAAATAGGTAAAGCGCCTTTGTCGCAATGTTCCAAAAACTCAGCAAGATTCAAAATAGTAAGAGCTAATTCAGGCGCATCTGATACACTGAGTGCTCTCTCTAAGGACACTACAAGTTCCGCACGTAGCTGTTCGCTCAATTCAGTCCAACATGACATAAATGCTGCGTTGAACAAATCACTCGCCAGTTGCGGGTAGTTTTGAGCTAAACTTGCACATGCTCTAAAATTATAGAATAGTATAAGGACTTTGTAATTTATTAAGAATAAACGCTAAAGATTAATTATCTTTGAGTTAAGAGAATTAGAAGAATTCTAAAGGCTAACTTACCTAATTGCTGTACTATTTGATTCCGTCAGTAATCCAATGCTAAACTGACGAAGCCACTCCAACCAATCATCTTTAGATATGACATTATTCACTGACCAACATTTTCGCAGATTTTGTGTATTCAGTACCAATTTTTGAATATTTTGTGTATCATTCTTTACCACCTAAAATCATTCACGGTGTTAGTAAAAATTTCAGTGTGAATGAGTATAGTGAATATTTAAAAAATAATTATTATAATTACATCAGTCTTCCGATTTCTCAATCTGGACCTAGTTTCAGCTAAATAATCGTCATCAGATGCAAGTGTTGAGGTAACTTGAAGTCTCGATACCAAAACGATATAATTAATACATTGTATTTTATGCTTCATTATTATTCTATCGACAGAATTAATATAATATATATAGTCCCGTCCCAACTGAACTATTAAAGCGCAAAGTGTATTCATCGCTGTATGTCGTAAGGTTGGATTGTTCTCCAAGACACGTACAACACTTTGTATCAGGACTGCAGAATAAGGTTTTAGATACAAATGTATGGATAAATGTTCAATTGTCTCCATTGCCAGTTTCGATATCGAGGTTGGGATATTTCTGCCGTAAAACAACGCCGTGATCGCCGGAACCGTCGTTAAAAGAACATCATCTAAATTGTTCTCGAACTTTTGTATAGTTAGCAGCATTTTCTCCGTCAAAATGCGGTCCTTGCTTTTGTCATTCTTTAGTACTTTCAAAATATTCGGTAAAATTTTTCTAATGTACACTTTGAATTCAGTACCAATTGCAACTGTGATATGTTCCAATAATAGAATTATAGTCGCCTGCATTTGACTGTCTGGAGTCCAATACTCGCGTATAAGAACAACAATGTCTTGTAAATACGGCCGAATATGTATTTTCACCACCGAAATCAATTGAGCTAATTGAGTGAATAGGAATTCTCGGAAGTTCTCATTGTCCGTGTTGCGTATTACGTAAAGAAGACTCGGCGTTACTCGCGATATGTATGGCACGCATTTGATTCCCAAAGTTTGAAATATAAATGTTACAGAATGAACAACACTAGTATGATGCTGTGCTAAAAGAGGATCTCGTAATATTCGCATCAGTGACGTCACTGCAATCGCGGGATAAAATTCATCGAGAACAATCGGCGACATGCTTACAAACATTTCACTGACGCTCGAATCGAAGTTTTCTATTGTATCTATAGTTTCTGGAATCGGTATAAGTGTAGAAATGGTCTGAAAATCTATATGTCCTTGATTGATCCGATGTTGATATGGGTCCAAGGCACCCAACAAACCTAAAACGCGGATCGTCTCCCTTCTGTCCCTACTTTGTTGTTCGGTTTTTAGAAAGTTAAGAAGAATATCCATCAAATTTGGATGATTCATGTACGGCGTTACAGCACATCCTTCGGCGCTTATCACCTGTCCAAATGACCACAGAGCAACACTTCTCTTTTCTTGTTGGTTTGCATCAGAGAGTATTTCCAGATGTTTGGCCATCAACTGTGGTATCCATTGAGACAAAGCAGCACCACTTCCATTCACTTCTGCTAAATCACCAATGGCTTTAAGCATTGTTGATATCATCACTGAACTGCTTTCATCCTCCATTAACTTTGGTACTAAAACATTCAGGATAGTGTCTGCATATTGTCTTGTAAGCATCGGCGCATTTATTATAATATTATTCAGCATTCTTATTGACTGTTCTTTACAACGCGAAGATTCTGAATGTTGCAATTCTAGAAGTATTTGTACAAATAGTTGCCGCAACATAGGCGTAGTAAAGCTTGGATTCAAGTTGCTGAGTCGGCTTACTATACATAGGGCCACATCGCAAACATCAGGATTCGAATCATGAATAGCGATCAATAGACACTTAAGATGGTCCTCAGTTGCTAAAAACTTGTCAAAAACAGGATTTGTGAAAACTTCAAGAACCTTAAGACGAAATTCGTCATTCAAATCAGATTGGCCCACTGAAATTAGTTTACCCAGAGTTTCATCAACAAGCACATACAAAGTTTGTGAACATCTATCAACAGCTTTTATCAGCAGCCTGGCTATCGTTTTTACCGACTCCAACCTGACGTCATGCTGCTCGCTTTGCAAATAATGGTCTGTACATCTCCTTATAAAGGACATCATTGTGTTATTCCATTCAAAATCAAAAGCACCAAGTGTACGTAGAGCCAAAACTAGTTTAGCTGCATCATGTGGTTCCATATACACAGCAGTCGAAAAATTATAATTTTTCTGAACATCACTATTCGTGTTCAAGAGATATGGCTTTTTGCGTAATATCAACGATAGTATATTCAACAGTCTGTTAGCTATTTCTTTCTGTAATGATGGGACATTTTGACTTAGCTCCTTAAAACATGTGGTTAGTTGTGGACTTAAGCCAGACGCACACATAGGATCTAATAATATCTTTAACTCACTCGCTATATTTTCCTTCATTGCAAATCCTAACAAGGTTACACACTTAAATAGAGAGGTATCGATTCCATTCTTCTTTTTAGAAGCATCTTTGAGCGGCAGTGTTGATTTGATTATCTCAATTATTCTGTTTAGATACTGATCAATATTGGTTTTTATGGCAACACAAATTAACCCTAATGTAGTGAAAGCCATTGCTTTTTCTTTTTCTTTACCACATAAAAATGTAATCAGGTGATTGATAGTCGACTTAAGGTGTTTTTTTGCAAATAACTCACGGTTGAAAGCAGCTAGTCTTGGTATAACTAAGAGGAGCATTTGATGAACATTATGTGACCTTGAGATCTGTTGAGCCATAACATCTAAAATAAATAAGAATAGTTTAGTTAATTTTGTACGTTATATAATCCCCGCTGGTAGAGAATGGGAAGTGGCACCATATAAGTGATGGAGCATAAAATGGAGCAAAACTATCACTATGTGGTACACAAGAGGTTGCAAGAGAAATAGAGGGAGGCAAATTAGAAGATGGGAAGATGAAATACTGAAAATGGCTGGAAGAACCTTAAATATGCGTAAATAAAGAAGAGCAGAGAAGAAAAGGGTAAGCACACAGACAATTAAGTAATTAAGTATTTCGATAAGCGTCATGTATAAGGATTTAAAAGTACCTTTTAATCGCGATAGTAATAGTAATTTGTAACAATTAAGTTTCGCGTCAAAGTCTGTCCACGCGCGCGCAATTCCTTAATACATAGATTATTTTTATACTACATTCTAAGTTAGGGTTTGTACCTTCTACCACATGATTTCTTTGTCTATGAAATATTTTACTCTAGGAAAGAAATATTCTCTATAATAGAGAATTCTATTTTTAAAAAGTTAGTTATCGTGGTCCTTATGCAACCACTTACTAACGCCTATTCTTCAACTAATTAGACATGGACATTAATAGATTTACCCACCACAGCTAGTCCCCACGGGAGTACTAGGCCATTACCATCCAACTAAAAGATGAAATGTACTTTATATTGCAACACTAAAAATGAAAACTGTCAGAACCCACGAAAGTTTACTAGAAAGAAAAATTACTGGAAAACATAAAATATGACATAATATATAGTATACTAGCTGACCCGACAGACGTTGTTCTGTAGATAAGATAAAAAGAATATTGTATTATAGGAATTTGCCAATAATACATCAAAACATGAAGATCTATTTCGTTAAAAATGCTCCCTGTTATTATAATGAAATTGTTTCACAGCGAAATTGTCAAACCGTGCGTCACTAAATTCTCTCATAGAAAATATGTCCATACAAAACAAATATTTAAAATAAAAATAATTAAGGGTGCCAAATCGAAATAAAAACTATCCTATCTCTCAATTTGGACCAAACTGCACTCCATGAAGTAATCCCCATTAAAATCCGTTACTTTAGGAGTCCATCGTGGACAAACAACGTGTCACGTAATTTATATATATTAAGATTGAAAATGAGAATGGGCGAACAAATAGAAGAACATTGCTGTTACATATTCTTACAGTATTATTATGTCCTTCCATCGTTATTCGAGGCGTAATACACAATATTGAGATGACATCGGCCATTGGACTTCTATTTAATTTTAATATAAAAACAAATTTAAAAGAACCTACAATTTTAAGTACGTCCTTTGAACATTTAAAATTATTAAATTCACTTCAATATTTTGATTTTGAAAATTGGACTAACATACGTTACGCCGAAATTCAAAAGTCATTTATTGCCCATATGACTATTTTTTGCCTGGTTTTGTGGAACTTGAGGTGAACGATGAGATTAAACAGTTTGATAAAGGAAATAATTTAGTTACAAGTGATAAGTTTTTGGGCGCGATTATACATGTGATAATCATGCAAAGTGATGCTTTAAAGACGGAGGTTCAAGACAATGCTAATTTTGATGAAGATGGGTGATTTTCAAAAAAAATCTCTTCACTGTTTACAGCTGTCTCGGTTGCTTTGTGGGCCTCGAGCTGATATAATTGAACAAAGGCGAGAAGCATTCTTAAATTAAGTAAACGAAAAATTTTTAAGAACTTTAAAAAAGATACCTCCTCCACCTTATGAATTTTTATTTAATTTGTTTTTTTATGTTTTTAAAGTGATAAACCTCATTCTGAAAATATTATTATATAGTATTATTATATTTCAAATTTTATTTGTGAATTTTTATTTAATAAAGCACAATTTTCTGACTTTATAAAATAAACAATGGTGGTATTAATAAAAGTTTTTCAAGGACCTCCTTTTCTGCGCACGAAAAGACAGTACCCCTGCATCTCAGGCTGCGCAACCTGGATCCAGTGCCTATAATCAAACCGGTCGCCCCACGGCACCGTTTGCATTACAATATAAAGCCCCTAAGGCGTACATATCGTATGCTCCTATGCAACCCTATGCTTTTAATTATAACTTTCCAGCCTATGCCGGAAACCAGCAATTTTTTCGACCTCAATATAAACCACAATCATTTACCGCGGGTTCACAAGCCCCGGTCATTCCAAGAAAACCATTTAATCAACAAGGCTCATCCGGTAAGAACTTTTGACAAAGAACAGCAGTTTCGCGGAGCCAGATTAGGGATGTTCCGGGACAAAATTAGACGCGCCGACTTCGCTGTTGCAAATAATATCAGGTTATAAAATTCCTTTCCAAGCGCAACCCGCGCTTGTCTTACCGCACCTCACCAGCCGTTGGTATCAGACTTCACCATATTGCGGGATGGATCTAGCTATAAACAATCTAATAACGGAGAATATTTTTGAGTTTGCCCCCGAAACACGAGATTTTTTTATCTACCCTCTTTTTAACACCGAAAAGAGATGGCACTTTGCGTCTTATTCTAAATCTAAAGAGACTGAATTAGTTTGTAATAGTGATAAAGTTCAGACTTATCTCGGTTCATCGCATTCCGCACTTTTTACAGCCGAACGATCGGATGATAAAAATCGATTTGACACAGGCCAAAAGTCTTTGGAGTATCTAGGTCTGGTATGGGATACGTGGAACAACAAGAAAAGCTCGCCCTCTGTATAGCAAAGTTTCTGATACAACAAAAAGCGACACTTCTAGAAATTCAAGTCAGGACCTTGAATTTTGACCATCGTGACCATCCGTTATCCCTTGGCACATTGCAACTCTCTGCTGCGAAACAATGTTGAGAGGAAAATTCCACTACCAGTACAGGTATTGAAAGAACTCACGTGGTGGAGGCTGAGTTGCAACAAGTCGTCTCGACTTCACCTTCCACCTCTGACTAACTTCTAAACAACAGACGCAGCCGATGCCGGGTGGGGAGCAGAATTGAACGGGGTTCAATTGATGGGCGATTGGTCGAAAATAGAATATCCTATTCATTCGAATCAAAATGAAATGTTGAGCATACAAAAATGTCTACCAATTCGGTCACCTACTACGCCATTCAACGTTACTGCTTCAGTGCGACAACATGTCAGTTGTGGCGTATCACAGAAAAGAACGAGGAAGTCGATCGGTGCCACTAATGAGCCTGACACTGTTACAACACTCATTTAGTTGCACATTACATTCCTGGGAAACTCAATGGCGTAGCACATCGCCTGTCTCGAAAGTCTCAACTTCCCGAGTGGCATCATCTTCTTGCATTGACAGAGGTAGTTTTTCGAAAATGGGGTGTGCCCGAGGTGGATTTGTTTGCGTCCAGTCGTGCTCATGTCGTCCCAAAATATGTCACTGTAGACCATAGGTTCTCAACGTGGGCGGTAACGCCCCCTTGTAGGCGTTTGAGACTTTCGGGGGGGCAGTAGAAGACCCAGAGAAAATTAGAGGACATTGAGATGGCGCAGATGGGGCGTGGGTAGATTAAAAAATATAGTCTAAAAAGGCAAAAAAATACACGAAAATACTCTAGAAAAAACAATATACTCAAAGCGTGAGCAAAATAACGTTGAGAAACTATGCTGTAGACCAAACAGATCGTGCAGCGTGGAGACACACTGCATTTGTTTGGGAATGGAGTTTCAGCCTAGCGTAGATATTTCCCTCTCCAAACTTAATACCAAGAGTTCTTATGCATCTCAATCTAGCGGTAGGCATATATTTAATAATAGCACCGAGATGGCCCCAGGCATTTTGGAGAGCGGATTTAATGACTCGTGATATAGCACTTCCATTTGTATTCCATCAACGAGAGTCCAAATTGATAGATCTGTCAATGGGCCGTCCCCCACCCAAAGTAGAAGAATTGACGCTCGAAGTTTGGAAATGTGGGGGTGGTTTGAGGCAGTAGAATCATGGTCTAGTCAACACTTAGTCCACTCTTAATATATTCAAAGCATGGCATTGATGGGTAAATTGGTGTCAAACTTCAAACATAAGTATTATTTATCTAGCGGGCTCAGAATTAGCATAATATTTGGCCGATCTCCACCTTAGAGAAAAGTAATCTTATAAAACTATATTAGAGCACAATATTGTTCACCAGGGGACAACAAACAATGTCACAATATTGTTTATTAGGCCTCAAATAACAGCGGAAGGACATAATAGCAGAGTTTTACCTACCATGAAAACTCATATTATGTCCAGAGCCTCATTCGAAGCTTACAGTAAATTCTGCCTGGTGATAGTTAAGTTAGATATAAGTAGCTAATTGAGACCATAATGAAGTTCAATGGTCGATGGCACTCACCTGGTGAACAAGGCAGTTGGAAGTTGCCACATTTACGAAAATTAAAGTAACAACAACTAAAGACAGTCGGAAACATAATATGTCATCTCAATATTGTTTGTTAGGCCTTGAATAGTGCTCCGGACATAATATTTAATAGTTTCAATGGTAGGTAAAACTCTGCTATTATTATCTTAATCTGTATTAATGTATACAAAATTAGAAAGAATGCAATCTTACCACTAGCAATTTTATCATATTTATCCGTAATAAGTTGCCTGCATATACTTGATTCTAGAATTACAACAGTCTGAATTTTATCTTCCGAGTCGTTTTGGTATTGCCATGTACTTTGTAATTTAGAATTAAATGAAGACATTTCATCTGAAGTATCTTGACCAGCATCTAGTTTCTGCATCAGTGATGTGTACTCCTTTTCCCAAGAAGAGTTAGCACATCTTAATAGCTCATTTATTATCAAGAGAGCTCCATGAACATTGTCATCTCTACTTAAACCTCTGTCTCTAGCATTATGATCACAGAATGATGACATTGCTTCTTCGTAACACTGTATATACCAATGAGCTCTTTTCTGCTGCCCTGGAACTTCTCTTTGAGATGTTACAACAAAAGCAGCTCGTAAAGCCTTAGCTGCAACTTCTCTTATTTGCTCCTTTGGATCTTTCAGTGCAATTACAATATGATTAAAGAAGCCATTTATGTGTTGGAAAAAATATGAAGGCATAGCTATCGCCAATTCCTTTAAAATATAGCAAGCAGATAGTCTCTTGGCCTCACTTCTATCCTCTGCTAACCACTCAAATGATCTTTTGATTTCATTCTCAACAAATTCACCTCTTTTTATTCCAAGTGTTACTGTTATACGACCCATAGTTTTGGACGCTAACTCCAAGATATTAGTATCACTTGTAGGGAATATATTTCTTAAGTAATGAGCATAGCGTGATATTCTAGTCTTATTTATGTCATTATCTCCACTTATCAAGCACACTAAAATTAATAAAAAAATCTTTCAAAATCTTCATTTCAATCATTAATGACATTTTATGGATGATGAGGTCAAGCAAGCATACACATAGGTCACCTGATGGTGATGTAATCACCAGAACCCATAGTTTCCTGCATCACCATAGGTATTGCAAGAGTGTTGACACCCTCTTTACAGTATGAAGTATAAAATATGAATTTGAAAACTGAAAATACAATGTATGTAGCGGGTAGGATAAAACTATGGGCTCCATAGTAACAGTCAACAGGTCTTCCATTGAGCCATTTTCATATTGTAATCACTTTTTTGATAAAGTTACTTATACCTCCTTAAGTAATTTCATTGGTTTAAATGATAGATGTAACTTTTTTTTAAACAATGAAAGCCTACATAAATGCAAAGAAGGATAACTAAGTAATAATATATTTTTAAAATCACTATTCATGAAAAATAACCATGTTTCCTTACCTATAATTAGTATACCAGCTTTTTTCTCATTATTATCATAACCCGATGTTAAAATGTGAATTTGTTGATTTAATTCGTCGAGCGCCTGTGTTAAAGCTTCTTGGGAAAGCTCTCTGAGTTCTGTTCGAACGTAATGAAGAAGATCTCGAATAGCATTGTGTCGGGTGTCAAAATTGCGAGATTTGAGTCCAGATACGAAATCTGAGATGACTAAATGCATAATGTTTGCCCTTTTCTACAGTAAATTTTATTCATATATCTACTTAAATCTTCGTTGGTACGTTTTGGTCTTAATTACTACCTCATGTATGTCTTATTTAATTAAAAGGGGCGAAATTCATAATGAACAAACATATTTAACCCATCAGGCATTTAGTATAGTAACGGTGAACACAAGAGTTGATTAAACTCACTATGAAATATAAATTTAAGCTTTTTAAATTATAAATATTTATTTACGTTTCCCATCAAATCAACATGCACAATTATTTTTTTTTATATTAAATGGCTCCGTCGACTAGAGGTGGTCGTTAAATCAATAAACTGTTTTTATTAACAGCGTTATATTCGTTAACGAATTAAATGTTTTTTTTTTCAACGAAAAAACCTGTTGAACATAAGCTAACAAATTCAATCAACGTCTTCACCCGTAACTCACAATAAATTAAGAAATTTATTGCCTCACTAAAACAGCTTAATTCAAAACAGTTGACGAATTTGCGAACGAAAACGTTGACTTGATAATATAACATTGACGTAATGAAAACCTATTAAAAACCTAATTTAATTAAATACATTAACCGATTTTTCAAAACCCGTTGACAAATTAACAGTTTTTTCAACCTGTTGACCATTGACAAAAAAAAGTTAAATTAAATTAATAATTTAAAAACCTTCAATGACACACCTCTACCGTCGACTGAATGTCGACGATACGGCCAACGTCAAGGTGGAGAGATGTTTTATTTTAATTTAGCTGATTGCGTTATATAAAGAACTGATTAAAAGGAAATGATCGGTTGATATATATCTGTGGTTTTTTTTGTGAACTGAAGAATAGGCAACAATAGTTAGTACGGATAGTAATAAGCACCCATAATATTAACTACCTTGTTAGTATCTAATCTAAATTTAAGGGAGAAATGTGTGGATGTAAAAGGGAATATGTGCATGTAGAAGCGTAGAAAGAGGATAGAAATTACAATTTAATATTATTGCGGGAAATATATATATATAAATATGTAAAGAATCTTTATGAAAGGGGAATGGCATAAATTTAGAAGAAAAGGGATGTTGATTGGGCGAGGGATATCCTTCGGTAGAAGGTCATATAAAGGAATCGACAATTTAAGGCAATAGAAAAAAATAAAGTCAAGAGTACCTTCCTCAAGGCCACGTTCACATATAGAATGGTCCCTTACCCGGATCTTGGCCAAAAATACTGGGCAGGGGTGGGACAGTCGCCTTATAGTGACGTTTTCAGACTGTAGTGCTATCTGTTAGTTGGCCCCAAAATTAAAGCTTTGTCTGCTGTCACTCGCCTTGAAACCTGCCCACTGGTCATAAAATGGCGGCTTCTTCTAGCGTTTGCACTTTGCGCATGTATGTAGCTCTCGTGTTCCATTTTGCATATTTTTGGTATTGAAATCGAAGTGTAAGTGCGTCGAGTCGAGCCTTGTGTTCCACCACCTTGCTGTTGCGAATTCACTCCAAAAATCTCCTTATTCTGTGAATTTCTACTTTTTGTGATAGAGACACTTTTGTTTGTGGAATTTATGAACTTTGGTGTAATGCCGAGACGTCGTGCTTTCGTTTGTGCGCTCCGTGGTAAGTAAATTATTCTCTTAAATCTTAACAGTATAGTTTATTGACTTATATTGTGATAAATAAAGTATCATATAAGGATTGTTCTACTCTCAGGTTCTACTACCGGTCCGTAGATTGAATTTGCAATCATGGTTAAAACTATTATAAACATACCGGTTTTCTGTATCTTGCCCCAAAGATTAAACTCCAATCCCTCAAATCACCTTATGTCAGACTTCAGACTCCCCCTGACTTATATGGTTTAATAATAATTGAAAGCTGTGCTGGCTTCTGCCACCATTTTTATCAAGAGAAAAGTCAATATATGAGTCCAAAATCTAATATTAGCCCAATGGTCATAACACTAGGTTATCACAATTTATCTGATGGCTTTAATAGTCACTCAATTTATTTAATAATGTTATTTATTATTTTCAGAGATTTCAATGCATCGTTTCCCAGATGCTGTCAAATTTCCTGAGCAGTTTAAAACTTGGGTCAGTATTGTTGGTGGAAACCCTTAAACATCTGATTTTGAATGTTATATGAAGAAGAGAATTTGTTATATACACTTTTCTGACAGACACTATATCCCTATATACTATTATACTCTTTGATACTGTGGAACAGACAAATTCCAAGCTCAAGAAAGTTAGCCCCCCAGATTTTTTTTTTATTTTTTTTTATTACATCGTTAGTTCGCCATTTGTTCTTGATTGTTCTCTATAAACATTTGTTTGTTCTCGATTTTTTGTTTTTTTTAAATTTGCAATTCATTAAAATTGGTTAGGTTAGGTTATGTTAGAACAGTTAAAACAACGCACGAGCCGAGCGTAGGGTGCCGCGGCAGCGGCCGGCGAGTGCCAGAACCAAATAGTAGGCATTTTCCCCCATTTTTAATTAATTGTTTTTAAATAAACAACAAAAGAACAAACAATTATTTATAGCGAACAATTAAGAACAAACTACGAACTAACGATATGCGATATTGAAAATTCAAAAATAGAAAAAAAATTTTTTTTGGGGGGCTAAGTTTGATGAGCCCAAATTCCAAGTGACGTCGTATGATGACAGAAGTGAGAAGTTTATTTTGTTTTTTTTTTTTTTGAAGAAAGAACCAGGGCTTAGAGGGCATAAAGGGTTGGATAGAAACAGAAAATTTACCTTTAGTTTGTTTTGTGGTTTGCCATTCCATGAATCAACCAGAAAGGGTTTAGACATAGCGCGTAGATCTCGAGGAAAACAGTAATTAAATTTTAATGTTCCAGACTGAATCGCGTCTTTAGCGCACGAGTCTGCAATTTCATTGCCAGTTATCCCTAGATGGCTAGGTATCCAAGCTAATGCAACTTCTATTTCCATTATGTGACATATTCCGTACAGGGATGCCTTTGTTCTTAAATTAATTGTGAAGTTGTTTGAAGATTTGAAAGGATTTTTTGTTAGGTCCATTACGCAGGTCAATGAGTCAGACGTTGATCTTATGTGATACAACATATGATACCGCCTCTGACAGGGCAATTGATTCGCCAGTAAAGATGGAATTCTGTGGGGGACTTTTGCAATTTAAAATTATATGGAACTTAGGGATCCAAACTGCAGACCTGACCCAGCTGTTGTTGGATAATTTGGATGCGTCCGTGTACATCGTCACCCAACAGATCAATCAGAAGATAGAATGAAATTTAATTTTCTATTGGCTTCAGGGCAGTGTTTAGTAATTCCAAAGTCAAAGAATATTTTAGGTTGGAAAATGAGAGACTGATATTCTATTTCAAAGACTAAGGAAAAGGAAAGGCTGATTGGAAAATAGGAAAAGGAAAGGCTTGAAATTCAGTATAAGAAATAATTAACGGAGGCGGATCTTTATGAGACCAATATAAAGAAGTTTGAATAGTTAGAGACATAGAGTGCAGAATATCAAGAAGGGGGTGTGCGCTAAATTGGATGACGTTAGGTAGGAATCTATCGGCTAGGTACTGACGGTGAAGGTGAAGAGGTGGGTCTAAACATTCCACTTGGAGAGCGTTGACGGGAGAACATTTCATAGCACCAGTTATGATTCGTAAGCATTTGGACTGGATTTTCTCCAATTTGGACAGGGCTATTTTGCTTCACGGCTCAAGTAGAAAAATACCATAATCAAAATGACTACGAACATAGCACAAAGGGCCCTCATAACGTTGACCGAGAAATGTGAAACCGAGGGGACATTTCTTAACAATGTACTTCAAGTGGTGAATACCAGAGAGCTTAGTACGTATCAAGAAAAAGACCAAGGAATTTAACATTATCCTTAAACGGGACTGATTCATCACCTACTGAGAGATTTATGACCGGTATAGTGCGTTTTCGGGAAAAAATAACAGCAGTACATTTGGGAACAGAAAGAGAGAGGTTGTGGTCTA
The DNA here is from genome assembly GCA_949711755.1 of Leptidea juvernica. Lineage (NCBI taxonomy): Eukaryota > Metazoa > Arthropoda > Insecta > Lepidoptera > Pieridae > Leptidea > Leptidea juvernica. The sequence continues at coordinate 5,282,301 of CATIXQ010000010.1, forward strand.
AGAGACATTGATTCAGATAATATAAAGCATAATTTAAGCAAGATGAAGAAAAGTTGAAAAAAGTTGAGATGGAGTATAGTGAAATATTATCAGCATATTATTGACGAACTTTGCAGAATGGGCTAACAGTAAGGCGTAGGTCAGAAGTATATATATTATATAGGATAGGACTTAACACCGAACCTTGTGGGAGGCCCTTCCAGACAGTTCGAGGTGGGAGGAGGAATCCTTGATGGCGGACGGAAATAGAGCGACCCATTAACATATTACAAATGATATTGATCAACCTAACAGGAATGCTCAGCTGGTGCATTTTCTGCCTGAGTAGAGGAAGGTGAACAGTGTCATATGCTGAAGCTGAGACATCTATAAAGAACCCAACAACATGCTCGCTTCTAGAGCATGCTAAACGAATTTTAGAAATAAGGATGCTCAGGCTGTCCAGCGTACCCTTACCTTTCCTAAAGCCATATTGACTATTAGTAAGGAGATTTTTATTTTCTATTATCCATTCTAATCTGTTTTTTATCAAAATCTCCACAATTTTGGCCAGAACTGACGCTAAAGCAATGGGACGATAAGAGGAAGAAACCAATGGGTCCTTGCCCGGCTTAAGGATGGGTATAATAATTTGTGTTCTCCAAGAATTCGCGAATTACACAGGAGGAGTAGAACGAATTGAGAATATTAAGAAGGACTTTTTTGCTAGTGAGGATTTACAAATGAAGGAATAAGGTAACTATACCATCCGCGCCAGGAGAGGAATCACGAAAGTGATCAAGAACAGAATTGTTAGTTCGGAGAAGGAAAAAGGATCGTTCATTTTCAAATCAAATCAAATCATCTTTATTTGCAAGATAAGGTAATATGTTGTTGGCTTATAATTAACAAGTGCTCTTATCCTAACCCACAAGGCATGCAAACTTATAGAGAAATACATAGTTCACGTTTTAATTTCTGTAACAATTATAATATATTGTACTATACTAAAAAAAGATATACATCCCAAGCAAACTTAGATTAATATCAATCATACAATATTTATTATTTCATAGGCTTATTAATTTAAATTTTGTCTGAGTCGGCAAGAGGATCTGAAGGGGAAATGAGTCGGATCGGGGGTAAAAAGGCAATCAAATTCAGGGACGAGGGAGGAGCTAGATAGCAATAGAAGTCATTAATAAAAGATTTTGGGTCATTGTTTGAAATGTCCAGCATGTTAAAACCTCTACGATACGTTTTTATATTGTTCCAAATGAGGGAAAGGGGAGAACGAGGAGATAAGGATTCACAGAATTGACGCCATCCAAGGAATTTCTTTTTGGAAAGAAATCTTGATGTGCGAGCAGAAATCTTTTTAAAGGCATCTAATCTAACAGGCAACAAGATGTGGAGAATATTTTCTCAGCTTCTTTTCGCAAGCGGACCATGGCGGAGCATTCAGCATCCCACCAAGGAGGGGAAGAAGTTAATTTTCGGTCAGGATTTTTTATGGGAATGGAAGAATTAGCAGCTTGTAAAATTGACGAAATGAACTTCTCATATATCTGGAGACAATTAGATCTCTGTAAAGGTGTCACATTCTGAGTCCAATGAAAATTGATGCCAGTTGGAATTGGCGACTCGGTATTTGAGGAGAGGTTGAGAGGGAGAAAAGAGGGGAAATGGTCACTATCCAATGAACCTGGTAGGACTAGCCAAGAAAAGAGGGATTCTAGAGAAGGAGATGCAAGAGAAAGGTCTGGCACACTAATATTTTGTGCTGGTGAAACTCTACGAGTGGCAGATCCATCATTGAGGATGCATCAATTTATGTCATCAAGGAGATCTAAAAGGAACGACGAAAATGGGTCAATACAATAAGAACCCCAGATGGTGTGTCGGCAATTAAAATCACCTAATACCACCATACGTATTGAGGAGAGGATAGTATTTAGTTAGAGAATGATGTTAGAATTGGGATGAGGAATATAAACAGGAACAAAAGATATTTAGCAGCTCTAGCAGCTACTACATGTAAGCCTGGATTACGTATAGGCACAATAATTTGGGAGAATGTCATACATGTATTAATCAGCAGTGCACAACCTGCCCAACCTCATCCCTGTCATCCCGGAGACAAGAAAAGCCTGTAATCCTAAAATGGGACCCAGGCATGAGCCACGTCTCCGAAATGGCAAGGATAGACAATTTGTGTCGATTAATCAAATATGATAAATCATGCTTATGACGGCGAATGCTTCTACAATTCCGTTGGGGAATTTGGAGACCTATTGGAGCCATTATTGTGGGAAAGGACTTCAAGTAACTGTTCAAACAGGACAGAGACATTGTCCGGTAAGGCGGCCGAGAATTTTGACAGCATATTAATAAGAGAGCAAAGAAGTAATTCAGCAAGATTATTATTTGGAGAAGGGAGAGGGGTTGATTCAATGGATGGTAATAGCTGTAAGGCACAGCCGTTTGGCTGGGAAGAGGAGGGAGAGGAGATAATATTTTGGTGAGCCTGACGGTCATAGGATTTCCCTAAAACTGGTTTAGGTTTAGCTGCCAAGTGCGAGGAGTGGAGGTCGCTGGTTGGAATTGAGAAGTTTGAGGAGTAACAGCGGGGGAATGAGGTCTAGAGACTTCAGAATAAAGTCGTCTTGGTTTATTAAACCTGGTTGAGGCTTCCGAATAACTTATATTTTCGTGTGACAAGATAAATCGTATTTTGGCGAGCATGTTCGGGGCATTTACTATCGATGGCCACGTGACTTCCACCACGACAAAGGAAGCAGGAAGCCTCCAAGTCATTAGTTGTGCAAGAGTATCCGGAATGAGGTTGAGCGCTTTTATAACATGGCTGTGGCTGAGCATTGTTTGGCTATATGCCAAATCTGCAGCAGTTTCGGCATTGAATCGTGGGAAGCTGGTAAAGGGAAACTGGGAGAGTAGCATGGTAGCAATATACTTTATCGGGTAAGGATTGGCCCAAAAAAGTTAGTACCACTGAGTTTGAAGGTACTCATGTGGTAATGCCATCATTCCTAACCTTAACATTTAGCCTTCTCGCTCGAATTACCTCTCCACAATTTACTGCTATCACTATTCCTTGAATAAGTTCTTCGAGGGACCAATCTGTAGGTATATCGCGGACCACCCCCATTCGAAATATATGAAATGTCGGAATATACGCAGAATATTTGTTACATTCTAGAATATCCAAGTCAAAGAATTTGTTAGCTTTTTCACCTGAAATAAAATCAACTGAGATCTTATTGCGGCCAAGTTTCAAGAGGAATTGTGCAAATTGTAGGATTTTCAGTGCGTATCCCGACGCGGGGTCTGGTTCAGTTTTAGAGACATAGACAGAGAATAGGCCTTTGTCTTCATCAGAGTATTTAAGGTAACAATCAGAGTAAAAACCAGGTTTGGAATAAATTGATTGGATCGATTCTGCCGGTGTCCTAATCTTCTTGCCATCGGGTTTAGTTATCTACATATCTGCAGTTCATTTCAAAACTCTTGATTTGTCTGGAGGTATCCCCTCCCTATCATCAGGCGGCTCCTCCATACTCACCTCCGCTTATATTTACAAAAATACTATATACTTATCTCAAATAATTAATCCACCACCAAAACAACACGAACAATTACATTCAGATTCACAAACTTAAACAATCAGCTTTAACCAAAAGATAACCTAAAATCAACCACGCATCGAACCGAACTCGCACAATATTTTCATCTGATAAAATATAACAACAATTCAACAGCATTTGGCTGGCATCAAGAAATAATCAATGTCAATGTGTCAAAACTGACTGCAAAGCGAGGGAAGACGCAACCTTCCATAGTAGACCACCAAGCTTAGAGAGTGTGTATTTGATCAACGTGTATTTGATGACAACAAATTTAACAATGTTTACGAAAATGATCGGTGCCAAGATTGAACAAAGTTATATTTTCTTATACCTGAAACAAATCTACATGTTATTATATATTATTATTATAGTGGGCAAACAAAAATATGTGGGCAATCAAATTTGCCTTTTGATGTTTTGGATATCTGCCATATATTGGACCAACTTTCAAATATTCTAGGTGTCAAGGTAGTGCACAAGGCACGGAAAAAGATTTGAGAATATTGTAGGGATCCTGTAAGAGTAGCTGACCTGGCTGACAAGCATAAGCATTTTCAATAACAAGCATGCCCGAATAACCTATAATCCATTTTTTTTTTATATGAGAGGGGGCAAA
>CATIXQ010000010.1:5288290-5329544 GCA_949711755.1 Leptidea juvernica
TCTAAAAAAATTGATAAACTCATTGGAGAAATGATTGCACTTCAAAATTTGCCGTTTAATTTTGTTGAAGGGCTAGGTTTTCGTAGACTGATGCAAGAATTAGCACCAAGATATAACTTTAGGGGACGCAATTTTTTTAGAATTCAAGTTATTGACGTCCCACTTCTTTTCTTTTAGAACCATTTCCTCTAATGAAAGTTGTTTCTTTGATTCTTGCAGAGGAGTGGTAACTTTATCTGAAAAATACACAAATAAATAAAAATTTTCGTTGTAAAAAACTATTTACTTAAAAGTAATTAAAAAGTGAGGACATTTTAAAACACCAGAAAACCTTTCTATCAAATGTCCAACTTATATTGCAAAAAATAAAAATAAAAGGAGTTTATTCCTTATAAATATTTATAAGAAGGAAGGATCCCTAATGTTTTCTGGCATTAACATTAAATATAGCGTGAAGCTAAACTACACTAAAAAGAAAAGGTACACTTTTTGATAGTGATAAAATTTTTGCAATCAGCCGAATAGTTTTTGAGTTAAGTAATTCACTATTCATATTTTAATATCATATTAAAAATATACATTTATGTACAGGTTGTTTTATTTTGAAACAATAAAAAAGTAGATAAATGAATTACATATATTAGTCTTTTTACAACTGACGTTTTATATGACAGCAAATAACTATAATATTGAGTGGAAACTTAGCCAATAAACCACAACTAAAACTATTCTTTTATTAAACTAACCAAACAATGCCTCAAGTAAATATTAATTAATTAAAACTATTAATTATGAAACTTACTTGCGTCAGATTTCATCTGTTGTAATTTTTTTTCTTTACTAATGTTCTCAAATGTAGAAAATTCTTCTGAGTGCATCGACTTAAGATGGTTTTTTAAAGACGACGTGGTGCGGCCCTTGCGAGAGTAGCTTTTTTTGCATATTTTACAATCAGCTTTATCCTGGTCTTCTTTATTTGGTTCAAAATAATCCCATACATTACTTTTGGTCGGTGGTGACATTGTTGACTAAATAGTTAGATAGATAAACTATCAATAACGGGAATCACACTGGAAAAATAACGAATTTCGTCATAAAACGATATTTTTTCCTACAATAAAACGTATTACCGGCGTAATATAATAGAAGTTACCCTGTGATCTTATGGATATTAGTCTTAAATAATATAAAGTTTTCTTGTAAACTCTTCTTATTTACACACTGTATCACAATAACATTAAAAATACCTATTTATCTTTATGATACGATAAGTAGTTCACTTTCACTTCACAACGCAAACAAACACGTATTTATTCACTTCCACTTGCAAGGAAAGGAACAAACAAATGATGCACTAGCGAAAACAAACAAACGTGTCGAATCTTGTCACTAATTTCTTCGCTCCCATTGGTTATTGTCACGTGCGACCGGCACGCGTCAATCACCGGCCCCGCCCAATTTCTTTCTTGTCGCTACTTGTATAATATTCGCATCCGCATGAACATTCGCATTGATTAATGCGGATGCGGAAGCAGATGCAGATGTCCAAAACAATGCGGATGTTCCGCATTTGCGGATGCAGATGCGAATGTTCGCAACATCCCTGTACCAGACGACTACGTGATGCGGATGGTTCTTTGCACGTAATGTCCGATGGTGGAATTCGGCCGCTGGAATCAACCCGAACAGCTCCTCTGAGCACTCCCCGTGATAAATGCGGTAGAAGATGCAGAGAGAACCCACATCTCTACGCAATGCTAGAGAATCAAGCCGATCGGAGATGACTTGATCGTCGATGATTCGAGCCGCTCTTCGTTGTATGCGGTCAAATGGAAGAAGCTGGTACTGGGGAGCACCCGCCCAGAGGTGAGAACAGTACTCCATGTGAGGCCGAATTTGCGCCTTATAAAGTTGCAGGCGGTGGCTTTTAGTGAAGTACTGTCTCGCCTTACTGAGTACACCAAGCTTTTTAAAGGCCAGTTTAGCCTTCTCTTCCAAGTGACCACGGAACTGAACGTCGCTCGATATATCGACGCCAAGTATGCCAATACAGGCTGTGGCAGTTATAGGAGTGATCTCGAATCGAGGGGATACGACAAAGGGAGACTTTTTAGTGGTGAACGCACAAACTTGTGTCTTCTTGGGGTTGAATTGGACTAAATTTTGTCGGCCCCATTCCGAGACTTTGCAAAGCATAGTCTCGATTTCAGACACAAGTTTGATCCGGTTCTCGTCGACGCTATCCCGGGACATGTTGGCACGGCCGGTGTAGGTAGCATACCCCGTGCTGTCGTCTGCATAGCAATGAATATTGCTGATTTGCAGCATATCATTGATATGCAGAAGAAACAGCGTAGAGGATAGCACACAGCCTTGCGGGACACCAGAGTTTATGGGTTTTAAGTCGGAGCATGCACCATTGATAACAACCTTGATGCTCCGATCAGCCAAAAAGCTAGTGACCCATTTGCACAACTTCTCGGGAAGCCCATAGGATGGCAGTTTCGCTATAAGCGCTTTATGCCACACCCGATCAAAGGCCTTCGCTATGTCCAAACTCACCGCCAACGCCTTTCCCTTCGACTCAACCGCTTGCGCCCATTTATGGGTGAGGTACGCAAGAATATCACCAGATGAGCGACCCTGACGGAAACCGTACTGGCAGTCGCTGATCAGCTGGCGACCCTGACGGAAACCGTACTGGCAGTCGCTGATCAGCTGGTGCCCCTCTAGGTATCCCAAGAGCTGGCGGTTGATGATCGACTCCATTACTTTGGAGAAAATGGAGGTAATGGCAATGGGGCGGTAGTTGGACGGATCTGAGCGTACACCTTTCTTAGGGATCGGGTGCACTAAAGCCGCCTTCCATAATTTCGGGACTACGCCTGATGAGTAGGAGAGCCGGAAAAGACGGGTAAGGACCGGCGCCAGTTCCGAGCACATGTCCGCAGCACTATCGGGGGAATGCCATCGGGCCCGCTCGATTTGTGAATGTCCAAGGTGAGAAGCGCCTTAAGCACGGCACCATGCCGGATTTTTACCTCCGGCATATATGAATCGCACCGCGGAATATGCGGTGGTGGTGCACCTTGGTCATCCAGAGTCGAGTTGGACGCGAAGAGGGAGCCCAGGAGATCAGCTTTCTCTTTCGCGTCATGGGCCAGCGAGTCATCATCCCTGTGCAGTGGCGGATTGGCTGGCTGGCAGAAGTTTCCTTGGACAGCCTTGGCGAGCGACCAGAACGCACGAGTTCCCGAGGGAAGGCGTGCAAGTCTCTCGCCAATTCTGCCAATGTGCTTCGACTTCGCGTCAGCAATAACTCTTTTGGAGGACCTGGAGGCGTGATTGAAGTGTTTTTTAAGTTCGCTGGAATTCACATCCTTAGATACCACCGCATTGACCCAAGCCTGATAGCACTCCTGCTTTCGGCGAGAGGCCATTTTGCAGGAGCGGTCAAACCATGGTTGGGACCTGCCACCGATAGCCACAGAGGAGGATGGAATAAAGAGTTCCATACCTTGCAGTACCACATCAGCAACAGCATCAGCAGCGGCATCTGGATCTCCCAGCGAAAAACAGATCTGCCTCCACGGGTAGGATGCATAAAAGCACCTCATCTCGTCCCACTCTGCTGACCTATAGTGCCACACGCGGCGACAGTCTAAGAAGCGGGGCCGTGATGGGCGCGTGATCGGCACGGTGCTCCGGATCAGGCAGTGGTCCGACGATCCCAGAGGAGGGTCAACGGAAACTAGGTAGCCGTCCGGATATGAGGTCAACAGAAGGTCCAACAGTGAAGGTGTATGATCTGGGATTCGCGTTGGCGCAATAACCAGTTGCGTCAGACCATATGCTAAGGCGAAGTCGTGAACAGATCTCCCTGCATGATCGGTGGTACGTGAGCCTAGCCATTCGGCGTGATGGGCGTTAAAATCGCCAAGAAACACGATCTCTGCAGTGGGGATCTGCTCCAACACGGAATCTGTAGCCATTTGGATGTGTTCGAGGAGCCGGTCAGTCTCTGCGTTACCGCTATGGGACCTATACAGGCATGCGTAGATTCGCGGATGGTCATCGCAGTCTACACGCAGCCAGATGATGGATAGGTCCTGTCCTTCAAGAAAACTCAGGCGTCGAGAACAGACATCCTCCCTGACGTTAACGCACACGCGTTCAACACGTTCGAGCAATATCCGTCGACAACGACCTGTATGCTGCGCCCAGTGAGGAAGCTGGGGGTCCACTTGCACAAGCTCTCGGGAAGCCCAAATGATGGAAGTTTGGAGAGGAGCGCCTTGTGCCATACACGATCAAATGTTTTCGCTATATCCAGGCCAACTGCCAGGCCTTCCCCTGCTTTCTACTACTTCTAGTACTGCCGGTCGTTGATCAACTGGTGACCCTGAAGGTATACCAAGAGCTGGCGGTTAATTGTGCTCTCCATGATCTTGGAGAGCAGGGAGGTAATAGCAATAGGCCTGAAGTTTGCCGGATCTGAACTGTCTCCATTTTTTTGGATCGGATGGACAAGGGCTGACTTCCATGAGTCAGGGACTACGCCTTTTGAATAGGAGTGCCGGAATAAACACGTTAGCACCGGCGTCAACTCAGGGGCACACGCTCTAAGCACGATTGGAGAAATGCCATCCAGCCCACTCGACTTCGTGACGTACAACGAAAACAGAGCTCGCCGAACAGTTTTCTGTCTGAACTTTACTTCAGTCATGGAGCTCTGACACCGCGGGATGGTCGGCGGTGTTTTTCCGTTATCGTCAAGAGTCGAGTTGGAGGCAAAAAGAGTGCACAGGAGATCGGCATTCTGATTTGCCGTATGGGCCAGGGTGTCATTCCTCATGTGCAACGGCGGCATGGACGGCTGGTTGAAGTTACCAAGAGCAGCTTTCGACAACGACCAGAACTTGCGAATTCCGATCGGGTGATTGGAAAGCTGCTTTGACGACCTGCTTCGATTTCGCACGGGCGATTTGCCGCTTAAAAAATCTGGAGGCACGGTTATATTTCCTCTTCAGAACTTTGCAGTTCGGATCCTTTGAGCCCAGCGCCGCAACCCAAGTTCGATACGCCTGTTTTTTGCAGTCAGATGCTGCTTTAACTGACGCATCGAACCAGGGCTGTATAAAAATATCCTTGCCCTGCAGTATCACATCGGCTACTACAACGGCGCAGGCACGCGAAGGGAAACAAACCTTACCCAAGGGTAGGATGCAAAAAAGGAACGCATCCTATCCCAATCTGCTGACTTGTAGTGTCAAACGCGGTGGGTCGCTGCTGGTCTGCGACGTTGGCGTCGGATAGCCACTACACTGCTGACCAGGCAATTGTTGGACGTTCCGAGAGGGGTGACAGAGACCTGGTAACCATCGGGATGTGTAGTCAGCAGAAGATCTAATAAGGACGGCATGTGGCTATCCACATCCAGGTGCCGCGTTGGCGACTCAACCAATTGGGACAGACCATACGCCAATGCAAAATTATGCGCAGATCGCCCGCACCTGTGGTACGTGATCCAAGCCATTCGGCATTGTGCCCGTTGAAATAACCCAAGACTACGATTTTAGCGGAGGGGATCTGTGCAAGCCCGTCATCAAATGCCGCTTGAACGCAGCCAATGAGGTGATCCGTTTCTGCGTTACCATTATGGGACCTGTAGACACACGCATAGATCCGGACGCGGTCCTCTAAATCTACGCGGAGCCAGAGAGTAGACAGGTCCCTACCTTCAAAATTGCCGAGACGGCGACAGCAGATATCCTCCCTAACGTACACACATACCCCGGCATGAGGCAAAATTTTATGCTCATTCTTTTGTACCCGGAGTACGTTAAATATGACGTATCGCTAGGTCTAAGGAAACACAAGGCCGGCTGCGCCGTCTCAAGGTGGTGGTGGTTTAAATTGGAGTGAATTCCCCTGATGTTACAGAATTCCACATTAAGTGTGGAGCGGGGATCCGTGGTGCTGCTGCCCTGTCTGTGCTGTGAAATGCGCAGTACTGTGCCCTCCCCAGAATACGAGGGGCAGCCCGAGCGCGAATGCTCGGGGAGGGATGTGTGGCGGTCCTCCACAGTGCGGTTTTCAAGAAGCTTTCTCCCTCGTACTACAAAGCTGTGGAATGAGCTTCCTTGTGCGGTGTTTCCGGGACGATACGACATGGGTACCTTCAAAAAAAGCGCGTACACCTTCCTTAAAGGCCGGCAACGCTCTTGTGATTCCTCTGGTGTTGCAAGAGAATGTGGGCGGCGGTGATCACTTAACACCAGGTGACCCGTACGCTCGTTTGTCCTCCTATTCCATAAAAAAAGGGATTCTCCGGGTCTTTGTGCTCACGTCATAGGACGGCAGCGTGACTCACCGACTTACAAAAAGCCCGTAGTCGCCTCTTACGACACCCTTGGGCCTGGGACTACCCTATTCTTTATACGCCCCGGGGAAGCACAGGGACTCGATGAAGGATCTCCTAATCACATTGTTTTTTCTTGCCTTCGACTGTCCTCTTCTCTTTATGATCTCCTTCCTCCGGATATCCCTTGCCCCACTGATTTCAAATCCTTACTTTTCTTTGTTAATTCCCCTTTTGTTTATATTTTATGATCATTCATTAACCAAAATAATATAAAAGTTTAGTTTGTTTGTCTTTTAACCAACTAACCCTTTGTATATATTGTGTGTGTCTTTTTTGTTTTAGATACAACAACAGAGTTATTTGCGGTAGATGATCTCGGCAGTTAAAAAGTGCTTAGTTTCAGTAACAGCTGTTACTGGTTACCGATAGGAGTATTTAGTAACACCTATTATTAAATAAATAAATAAAAGAGCAACTTGGTTAGAAGTCAGCAGTCATTTGTCAATAGCTTTTTTTTGTGAAAATAAGGGATGAGACGAGCTGGACGTTCAGTTGATGGTAATTGATACCCTGCCCATTATAATGCAGTGCCGCTCAAGATTCTTAAAAACACAAATATTCTGATCGGATACAAACGCGCTCGTCACCTTGAGACATAATGTTAAGTCTCATTTTCCCAGTAATTTCACTAGCTATGGCGCCCTTCTGACCGAACCACAATAATGTTTACACACAGTAATGAGTAAACATTATTGTGTTTAAGCAGCTTCGCGGCGGAAATAGGCGCCGTTGTGGTACCCATAACCTTTCCGGATCGGCGCGCTCCGGATCTCGCTGTACACTGTAGATCGGCAAGCTTCCGGCATTTTCGCGGCATTTTCCCCGTGTGTATTATTTTACGTGTAGTTATAAAATGCTTATAACTAGGGTGATTTGAGTGACTGTCACTGAAAGCTATTGAAACAAGCTTTAAGACCATGTATAAATTATTCATATTGTCTTTCTTTTTTATTTCACACAGACTTTTCATTCGAAAAAAAGTGTAAAAATAGGTATATTTTAAAATAAATATTGTTATTATTGTTAATTACTTGTTTTATTTATTTCCTTTTATGTTTTTGTAATGAATAGTATATGTTCATTATAAAATAAAGCTTAAATCTCCACAAAGAACGATCTTCGTGTAAAGTCTTGATAACGACCGCTCGCTGCGCCGGCCGGGAACAAGTGAACACATAAGTGCTTTGTCCGTAAAGCTATGACGTCGAATATTGGTGGCCTTGAATCGTAACGGATCGAAATGTGTTTGGGAATTCACTCGTTCATAACTGCGTAGGCAAATAAACCATCTTGTACACCTAATAAGGGTGAAAACTGGATGAGGTAAAAGAGTGCCCCGCGGCACAGCCGCTCTTATTGTTTTTTGAATTTCCAGTGCCCGCGGGCACGGTCCGATGCGGAAAGGATAATCTATCCTATCTATCCATATTCTATCTAGCTTGCCATTGTAAGAGTAAATATTCTTTGGTTGTTTTGTTTGCCAATTGTCACTAATGTGCACTCATTCGCACTTGTCATTTGACAGTCTCAACTATCCTGAAGTCAGTCTTCAAGTTCGGCGTCAGAACGTCGCACGTCACACGTCAGTCATGTGTTAAACGTAGACGAGAGAAATTCGTTCTATTTTGCATTTTCTAAAAAATATTAGTTTTATATTATCGTTTATTTAAAAATTGTACCTTTTTGTTAATAAATCGCTGCGTGAATTGACTCTTAACATGAAGCTCAGTTGTAAAGCCTAGACCAATATTTTTATAAGTAACTGGAAACGTAGCCAAAATATTCGTGACATGGAAACGGTAAAGAAATCTAACGATGTTGCTGACGGGTCTGCTGAAGGAAACCTTTTACAACCTCCGCAAGAAAGTATGTTACACCCACGTAATCCTTTAATGAAAGTACGCACATACGTGTTGGCTCTGCGACCATGGTCTCTTAGTGGGAGCTTACTGCCGACTATGCTGGGAGCTGCACTAGCGTATCGTTTGCCTGGAGATAACGGCTTCAGCTGGGTAACTTTGATGTTAACCTTATGCACGATCATACCCGTACATGGTGCCGGCAATGTTGTAAATACATATTTTGACTTTGTTAAAGGAATAGACAATCGCAAATCCGACGATCGGACTTTAGTTGATCACCTATTGAGTATAGACGAAGTTGTATCACTTGGAGCAATACTCTACATGTCTGGATGTGTATTTTTTGTGTTATTAGTTATTGTGTCGCCAGCTCAAATGGAACATTTAGCCTTAGTGTACTTTGGAGGACTCTCCTCGTCTTTTTTGTACACAGGGGGTATAGGTTTAAAGTATATAGCTTTAGGTGACATTATTTATTTAGTGATATTTGGACCAGTGTCGGTAGTGTTTGCATTTTTGGCTCAGACTGGAAGAGTGGTTTGGCCTATATTTTGTTATGCCATCCCTCTAGCTTTGAATACAGAGGCTATATTACATAGTAATAATACTAGAGACTTAGAAGCTGATAGTAAAGCTGAAATTGTTACATTAGCAATATTAATTGGGAAAACAGCATCACATCTACTTTATGCATTTTTATTGTTTACACCATATATTGTGTTTGTAGTTGCTTCAGTGAGATGCTCACTTTGGTTTCTACTTCCTATGCTAACATTACATCAGGCGTTTGAAATTGAAAGAAGGTTTAGACGTCCTGAGACTATGCAGTATGTTCCCAGACAAACAGCAAGGCTGAATTTTTATTTTGGAATGTTATACGTTATAGCATGTTTATTTGCATCTAGACTTCCGTTTCTTATTAGAGAATAAATTTATATCTTTACAAAATTTCTGTTTAATGATATTTTTGTACTTATTATGAGTTGTACCAGTGTTTAAATTAGCATAATTTATTATATATTATATAACAAAACATATTTTTGTGCCAAAATAGTTGTTTTGCTTGGTAGATTATTTTGAAAAAAAAATATTTCATCTATGTTTATGACACATACATATAAAGCTCTTGTTAATTTTGTTTGTTGTGAATGTTGTACAAATTGAATTGGCAGTTGTTAGTTATAGTTTATTTATATCATAATCATCACTAGAGATCTACTGCTGGACTAAGGCCTACCCCAAAGATTTCCACAACGATTGGTCCTGTGCTGCCCTCTCCCAATGTATTCTGGCGATCTTTAAAAGGATTGTCGGTCCATCTTGTGAGGGGCCTGGCCTACCAACACTGCATCTTCCGGTTCACTGCCCCAACGGCTAATTCTATGTTTATTTATGTGCTTAAGTTATTTTTTTTTATATTATTGTCATGCATTTACATTACAACCATATTTAAAATTTCAAACTGAGTAAAATAAAGGAATGTTAAATTTAAGTTTAAAATATTATATTACCTATGATTGTGTATATATTTTAATCACTAAAAAAACATATACTGCTTAAGGACCAACAAAAAATCCAGTAAACGATAAATCTAATCAACAATTCATATTCATGTTGTACTTACTTTAAAGCTAAACTTTAAAGGTAGTAAGTAGTAATATCCATTCATGTATTTGAAACTTGAATAATCTTGAACAAAACAATATGTAAGTATGAAGCTACAAAAAATAAATTGTTAAAATATTATTTCCCTGTTTCTATGACTTGATGTCAGCGAAGGTCAGGGACGTCAATTCAAATGTAAAACAGGATCTAACAAAATTTTGTGTAGTAGTCATTGATTGATAATATCTACATTTGGTATAGATTGATACACAATCTCCTACATAATATATCCTTAATGAAACTACGTCTTGCTGTTAGACAACCAATTAAAACAGCCAGGAATATTATTTTAGTCTGTGTGACAAGCTATGTCTTACACTCGCATTTTGTATGACACTTTGTTTTAGTGTGTGTGAATTGCTCAAAATATAGATTAGTTCTATGGTCTATTTTTTTCAATGTCTTCACAGCTGTCATAGTCTATCGAGACATACCTATAAATGATCTATGGTCTTATGGTAGTAAGAAATGCATTTACAAACTTGAATAAATCATGGTAAAAGTTACTTGACTAACTTTTAACAATTATTTGTAACAATTTTTGTTATATTCTAGTGCCTTATACTGGGTACAATGTATCCTGAATTGTTTTAAATTATAATATATATACACAAATAAAATTTGGAAAACAAAATTTTATGAACGATGCGGGATTCGAACCCACGACCTCGGGCGTTACGTGCCGGTGCTCTAACCAACTGAGCTAACCGTTTGAGTACCGCCTCGTTACAAAATTTGTGTATTAATCCTAGAAGTGAGGGTTATCACTTTAAAAACATAACAAATTATAAAATATATAATTATACAACATGATTTCTAATAGCATTTCTGTACAATAAGATTTACTATGCTCATTTTTCAAGTATAAATCAGACTATAATATAAAAATATTAAATTTAAGTTGGAAGTCTCATAATTTTAACATAAAAACTTTACTGCTGTAGCATGATTGCTATTAATTTCTTGAAATAATACATTATTATATATACTTTCAATGTTATCATAATATAGTGAGGTCAAACAAGGTGTTGTTGCAATTTTATGTTTTAAAAACATTTTCGATGTTGTGTATTAAATGAACATTGCATTTATTGAAATGTGTTTGTGTGTTTGTAATTTATTATGTTTAATATTATTATATAACATGCATATGGTTTGACCAGTCATTGGTTATGACTGGGTTTCATAGTATGTATTTTTAAATGGTACATACACAATATTGTCAAAGTGGTAATATTTTTGTATGTCTAAATCTATGTACCACCTGTGAATTGGAAGAGGGATGGAAGCTTCTAATGATAATGTCTGTGTAAGATGGAATTCATTATTTTGCAAATAGTATTCTTAATGCTGAAGTGTCTGACTATCCCAAATGTCAACATGGTTAGATATAAAATATGGGCTTAATTAAAAATGGATCTGTGGTTAAAATGATCGTATGTGTTAATCTTGGTTCTAACCCACTCGCGAATAGGGAAGGACGATTGTATTTTGTACCACCTACCATCCGTTTTTGTTTACCAGTCGGAGGCTCCATTGCACAGGCTGGCTAGATTATGGGTACCACAACGGCGCCTATTTCTGCCGTGAAGCAGTAATGTGTAAACATTATTGTGTTTTGGTGTGAAAGGCGCCGTTTCTAGTGAAATTACTGGGCAAATGAGACTTAACATAATATTATGTCTCAAGATGACGAGCGTAATAATAATTACGCCATAATTATTATAGTGCCGGTCAGAATTTTTAGGGTTTTTCAAGAATCCTGAGCGGCATTGAATTGTAATGGGCAGGGCGTATTATCATCAGCTGAACGTCCTGCTCGCCTCGTCCCTTATTTTCATTAAAAAAAATAGCAACTCTAGTTAGTTTCGATTGGCGAAGTGTCTGTTTATGAAATAAAAAAAGAATTATCAAACGATTGAACACATTATTACATACAATATTACTTATGATAATAGTAGGTAGAATTTGTGTCTATTGCAGTTAGTCGGTCATAAAACATATTATACTAATTACATAAAGTACCTTAATGGAGTACAATACATGTTTTAATAGCTGCACTATCAGTATTTTATTACATTATACTGTAAATGAAACGGTTAAATGAAGTATTATTAATCAAAGAAAATGCTAATACATACCTACATATTTATCCCGAATATTGAAAAAAAAAAATACGCATATACAGGTGTTACAAAAACCCGTAAGCCGAAAGGAGGTTAAATGGGGCCTTATAATGAGTCCATTCACAATATTTAAGAACCGTAGTAATACACACACACACACACATACTCACGCCTTGTTCCCGTCGGGGTAGGCAGAGAAGAGACAATAGAATGCCATTTGCTTCTATCCTTACAAACCTCACGCGCTTCCTCTACATTCATTACTCTTTTCATACATGCTCGCCGGTTGCGGGTGCTTCGGACCTCTCCTTTTCTCAAAACGTCCCCAATTTGATCGACGAATGTTCTACGAGGTCTCCCGCGACCGGCTTGCCCACACACACTTGCCTTATATATTTGATGCGTCATTCTTTCTTCACTCATTCGCTCCACGTGTCCAAACCATTCCATTCCTATTTCAGTCCTTGTCACAACATCCTCTTTCAAACTACAGCGCACTCATATCACCGCATTCGGAATTTTACGCAGTGAACGCAGTTAAAAATTTATATAATATTTGTGTAAACAGCTTTTATATAACCACTTTATAATTACCAATATTTTAATATATCAATATGGATATAATATGTTGTAAGGAATGCTTAAATGCATTCCTTTTTCAGTCCTTGTCACAACATCCTCTTTCAAACCACAGCGCGCTCGTATTACCGCATTCGGAATTCTATCAGTCAGTCTTACCCCACACATACTATGCAGTGATCGCATCTCAACTGCGTTAATTCTGCTTTTATGCTTCTTCTGCCATACCCAACTCTCACTTCCATACATTAACGTGGCGACAAGCACTCCATTATGTACAGCCATTCGCGCTTCTATTGGCACAGTCTTACCGTTTATAAAGGCATGCAGCGCTCCATTCACACAATTTCCCGCAGTCACTCTCCTTTCAATATCACCTTCATATCTTCCGTCTCTTGTAAACATGCTACCCAAATATACGAATTCTGTAACTTGTTCTACCCTTTCATCTTCAATCGTGATATTACACTCATTCAACCTTTCATCCTTCTCAAATACCATCACTTTCGTCTTTCTTGCATTTACTTTCAAACCTCTCTCTTTAAAGCTCCCGTTCAAACAGTCAATCATTTGTTGCAACTCATTTACCGATGATGAAAAAATGACTTGATCATCGGCGTACAAGAGGCACTTAACACACAACCCTTCCATATTGATTCCACATTGCATTTCTCTCACATCATTCATGCATCTATCCATGAATAGGTTGAACAACCAAGGCGACGCTACACAACCCTGTCTGACACCTTTGGAGATATCAAACCAGCCCGTATAGGCACCATTAACACGAACACAGGCTTGAGAATCCCTGTACAGAGATTTCAGAGCCCTTATCAGAAAATTGTCCACCCCATACATAGATAAGACCTTCCATAATTCCTTTCTATTCACCCTATCATATGCCTTTTCCAAGTCTATGAACGCGCAATATACTTTCTGGTTTTTTTCCAGACATTTTTCAGTGATGCAGCGTAAGGAAAAGACTTGATCCGTACATCCCATTCCCTTCCGAAATCCCGCTTGCACATCCCATACCTTGTCATTAGTCACATTCATTACTCTTTCAATCAATATTCTGGCATACACTTTTCCAACAACACTAAGAAGGCTGATCCCGCGATAATTTTGACATTCCTGCTGCGAGCCTTTGCCTTTATAAATTGGGACAATCACTGCCTTCGTCCAATCGTCTGGAACTTGGCCCTGTTTCCAACATAAATTAAAAAGGCGATGCAGCAGGCTCACTATTAGTCCATCGCCAGCCTTCAACATTTCAGTCGTCACTCGATCATACCCAGCAGAGTTTCCCGACCTCATACCTCTTAACGCTTTCATAATTTCATCCAAACCTATTTCATCACTCGGGTCCACAAACATTATCTCTTCCTGCTCTTTTTCACTTACATCTTTCTCGTATAAGTTCTCAAAATAATTCTTCCAGCACTCTAGTATCATACTTTCTTCATGTATGACCTCACCTTGTTCATTCCTAATCAGTTTCATAGATGAATTTATATTTGTTCCCCGCGCTTCTTTCACGAGTTTCCAAAACAGTTTTATATTATCTCGGAAACTTGCGCCGAATTGTTCCTTATATTTCACCTTTCTCTCATTCCTTTTCTTCTCTATACATTCTTTAACTTTCGCTTTCACGCATCTATATTTGTCCTTGATTTCTTTAACATTATCTTCATTCATACCGCTACTCGCTCTATTTGTTGCTTCTATTGCCAAGACATCCAGCCATGCTTTTTTCTTTTCCTCAACCAATCTTCTAGTTTCATCATCCCACCAGTCGGCATTTTGGCATTTCTTGCGCCTTCTTTTACTCACATCGCATACATCATCAGCACATTTAATAATGTTGGTTTTAAATACCGACCATACATCATTCACACTTTCCTCATTAACATCACTCCAGCTTTTTTCTAGCCGTTCACTCAATTGCTTTTTATACATCTCTTTTACTTGCTGATCTTTCAATCTTTCCACTTTTATACGTTCTAATTCAGTAGTTGACCCTTTTGATCTGTGCCGCCAGCGCTTAAACAAACCACTTATTCTGCTAATTACCAAATAGTGATCTGTGCCGACATCTGGTCCACGATAGGCTCTAGTATCCACTACTTTCATTTTTATTCTTTCATCGACTATCACAAGATCTATCATACTCCTTAACACAACATTGCCTTCCTTCTTTTGCCACGTGTACATATGTATCATCTTATGCTGAAACCACGTATTCATCACAGACAGACCCATCTCCACACATATACCTAACAAGTATACGCCGTTGTCATTCACACTCTTATCCCCAAACGTCCCAAGCACATTTTCATACCCATCACGCTTCACTCCAACCCTTGCATTGAAATCTCCAAGCATGACAATACGTTCATTCAACTTACGCAATAACAAAACCCCTCTTGTTTGTTCCCAAAATTCTTCTCTTGCCGCCTTACTATGGGAAGAGTCCGGAGCGTATAAACCTACCAAAAATAGAGGTGTCAGACCTACTTTCAATCGGACCCAGATAAGGCGGGGACTTACGCACTCATACTCTCGCATGCATTCTGACATTCGCTCTGAAAGAAGTATACCGACGCCTTTACTGCCATGTTCTTCATCTGGAACTCCCGACCATATTTCTGTGAACGGGCCGCGCGTCAGTATCTCTTTCCCTTTACGTTTTGTCTCATTCACACACAGCACATCTAATTTTCTTTCATTCATTAACTCGTAAATTTCATCCACTTTCTCATTCATTCCTCCTCTAACATTCAAAGTCGCAAAACGGCATTCCGATGCCCACTTTCCGCCCCGGCGAGAACAATTTGGACTTAGGTTTTGGCGTGACGTATGGCGAATATCGTCGCCGCCTACAGCTGTTAGGTTGCTCCCCCCAGAATACGAGGAGCAGCCTCGTCCTGCAGATACAGGAGGAGGAGGGGATTCTCCGGCTCTGCCGGTACCCCCCTGGGGTACAGTTACAGTATTTTTTCCTACAGCCATGTTCCCGACGGTAATTGTTTGTTAGGCTGTATGATGTCTTTGGGGTTTGACAGCCAGCCCCTAAGCGGCGGGACAGAATACCGGGTTTATTTCAAGTTTTCCTTCTCTAAGATCGGAGACGTCAAAAGCTTGATGATATTACGGACGTCAAAATACCTTAGTCGGCTTTTACGACGCCTCGGTAAGAGTGAGGGAGGTCTATTCTACTCTGCCGGATACCCCACGGCATAGAACCGTAGTAATACTGTATAACATACCCCAAAAAAATATTATTTTCATTGATGTGTAAACTGCAACTCTATTTCAGTAAAATTAAATATTAAACTACGCAGAATGTACCTGAATTTCTACCAAATTTAATTGTTTTTTTTTTTTTTTTTTTTCAAAATTTTAAAAGACCTAACCTAACGAAACAATTTAAACGAACACTTAATTTTTCATATTAAACGTCAAATTTACACAAAACGGCTCAAAGTGTGCTTTATATGCATTTCGCATCATCGTATGTGTTATTGATGCGAAATCCGATCCAACACACTTCCATCTCGGCATTGAGCAATCGGAGAAATACACTCTGCCCTTCACATAACCTTTTTTTCCAACTTGACATTTTTTGGAGCCTGTACTTGAGTATAATGACATCCTTGTATTTAGGTAGCAAACATTTATGAATAAAAAAACTATTAAAGTAGACAATTATTAGGTAAAAAGGTACGTAGGCCTTTCTGTTTTACCCTAGAAGGCTAACCTTATTTTATACGCCTTATATGCTACCCATCCGTCGTAACGACGAGTTTAAAAATGTTCGGTTTTTACTATTAGAAAGAAAATAAAATGCTCTAGTAAACCATATCAGGAATATTTTTTATTTTATAGTTACATTTTTAAGGCCCTATGAAAAATTATATCAATCGGTACTAATCTTTTTGACATGTAAACTCAACTAGGAAAACTTAAACACTAATATCTTTATATGACATATTTGCAATAATATATAAGTATCTAAATAAAAAAGCACAAAAAAATTTACTTATCTTTGGCACAACTATTGCAAAATTCAACTTTCTGTTCACTACTTATTGGATTCGTACAATTAGCGCACGTGGTTTTTAGTCATACGTTTTTTTATAGTGGCATATGCTGCACGTTTTCCTTTTACGGGTTTCTATTCCTGTAGATGTCCTCTTCATTGGTACCAGGCTCAGTTTCCGATGATGTACCAAGGCGTCCAAGGTCTGCTCTTTGATCGGCCGAAGCTGAGTATCGTAGCAATTGAAAGACAATAAGAATGTTCGCTTTTACGTGTCTAAGCATTCTAGTTTCTGCCTGCTTTACTTTCAGCCAAGGTTCTGTAAGCTGCAAGTATAATCCTTTCATGAAATCTCTGCTGGGTACAATATTTGATCAGATGTTGACAAAAGTTTGTCCCTTGGATGTTGCCCATACGTGCCGATTTCTACCTCCGATGTTCGCTAATACCTGTATAATCCGCGAAGATGGAGGCCTTTCGATTTAATATAAGGAAGACCTAGAAGAGAGAACTTGTTCCTGAACTGGAAGGTCTAATTCGGAATCCGAGGAGTCATAGATTTCATCTTCACTAGCAAATTGGCCCTCTAAATTGGCTAAATACAGCTGCTCATTTATCAAAGCGGATATTTCGTCACAGTTAAGCTGTACCTACTCCTTGACATGCTGAAAATTTACAAAGAAAACAAATTAGAAGACAAAATTGTCTCTCACTTTGATACGAAATAGTTACGTTAAAGCTAACCATCCGTCACAACGTCGGATAAAGTAAGCATTTCTCGATAACTAAAACACTTACCTGAATGACGCGTGCGCTGATGCTTCAATCCAGGTGGGCACTGAGGTTATCAGGGCAAAATTAAAAAGAGACATCGATATGGGTGCGCGGTACCCGTCGAATCGACGGAGGTTAGCCTTCTAGGGTTAATGTCATGACAGCTTAGTAGGTTTGACAACATTTTTGGCTTTGATATTTGATTATATTTTAACGGGGTATTTTGTAACACGCCGTATAGGTAGAATAAGCTTTAATCCCCGCGGTCAAATTACGGTCTACGTGACGTCATATTCCAAATGTTGATTCGAATTGGTGCTTTTTAAATTGTAAGGCTGGATCTGGCGTCACTATAATAACAGCCAACCTCTTAACACAGCAAGGAAACTACGTAACCTATAAAGGGTAAACGATCGAAGCGACGCGACACACGCACGCATACGCAGGTTTCAAGTTTCAACGATGCACACGCAGGGCACCGGCACTGATAGCACTGCGACATACAAACGCTTAACGTAGTCGGAAAGCCTTAGCTTTAGCTTCTAATATACTGAGCCCTTAACGCAAAGACTATTAGGTATTATTATATCTAGTCTTTTTTTTAACGAGGAGGAAATACATTTACGTACTGCACCTGTGCACTATGTGGCACAGGGAGTGTGGGACTCAACCACTTAGACCATCTTATACGCAGATAGAAGTTGGCCAAGTGTGGTAATACCCACTAAAACCTCCTCGAAATCAGAGGTTTTTGAGAGGTTCTGCGGGATCTTTGCAGGGCATGTCACCGGAGAATTATTATATCTAGTCTATGGTAACTCTTTACTGGTACATAGTAATTCTTGTTAAGTTGTAACACTTGAGAATAGGCTGATTTAATTAGAATAATAATCAATGTGTTGGGGAGTTCGATTTTCGATTCTCTTTGTTAACTTCGCTGGCAGTAAATTGTCACTGGACGAGTGATTGCCAGCAGGTTCTAGCGAGAGCGGAACAGTTATGTCAAATTCATTTGTAACTAGCATGTTCTTCATTGAAAACAATCTGCGTTTACAAGGCTATTGAAAACACTTCAATTATAAAGCACTATGAATGACTAGCAGAGAGTACGATACTACTACTAGGGTGTATTGAGGCCCTCGGCTTCGCTTATTGCCTTTATAACATGAACTCTGGTTGGAATCGCCTTTTTTTATGATAATAAGGGACGAGAGGAGCAGGACGTTCAGCTGATGCTAATTGATACGCCCTGCCCATTACAATGCAGTGCCGCTCAGGATTATTGAAAAACTCAAAAATTCTGAGCGGCACTACAATTGCGCTCGTCACCTTCAGACATAAGATGTTCAGTCTCATTTGCCCAGTAATTTCACTAGTTACAGCGCCCTTCAGACTGAAACACAGGAATGCTTCCACATTACTGTTTCACGGCGGGAATAGGCGCCGTTGTGGTACCCATAATCTAGCCGGCATCCTGTGCAAAGGAACCTCCCACTGGTAATTTTGCTGTTGGTGAACAAGTAGGTAAGCATGGATGCGTCCAGCGTCTAGCTCTAGAGTCTACTAACATCAATTATAGTTGTCCGATAGCAAATACCAGCTTTTTAAATATGGAAGTACTTAATGATAAATCCAAGTATCTATTGTGCCAATTAAGTCTTCAGGGTCCCATACGGAGGTATGAAAATGGACACTATTATTACGGCCTAAGTTTCTCCCTAACTCTGATGGAGTTTTTAAAATACATCCTCAATGCCTATTGTTTAAGGGGTATTTGAAAAACTTAAATATCTACTCATCGAAAAAAGCTAACGAATTCATTAAATTAAATGAAAATTATATATTTTGTGATATCTTTCGCCTGGAAGACTCTCGTATCAAACTCCCGGCACAGTTATTTTAACATGGTTCGCTCTGTTACATACGTATCTTCTTCAGGACCGACTTGAGAGTAACTCAGATTATTTATCGGACGGAGTTAACGCTCTTCTGAGTTTCCGTTATTTAAAAACAGAGATGAGGTAACTTAAGCATATTGTGAATATAATTATTATGTCAAACATATATAACATGTCAAGTTTACTATATTGCTGAATTAACCTTCAATTTTACTTTTATTTGCGAAGTCAACATTTTTATAAAAGTGAGAGTATTAAGAAATACTAAGCGTTAACTAAATTATAAAATAAAAACAGTTATCAGTTAATTAAAATGGCAGAAATCCAGGACTACTCTTTCATGGATAAAAGAAAAAAAAATAACAAAAAAACAACCGACTTTCATAAACACTACTCCAAAACAATAGATATAATGTGCACTAAAAAGTATAAATATAATCACGTATTTTTATACAATCTAATTCTAGTTACGATTATTGTTATTTTTGGAATCGGTGTCCTTCCGCCGCGACCCAACCTATCTTGGATGACACCGACTCCAAAAATTACAAAAGAATTACTAGAATTAGATTGTGTAAAAATACGCAGTTATTTTTATACTTTTTAGTGCGTGCACATTATATCTATTGTTTTGGAATAGTGTTTATGAAATTCGTTTGTGTTTTTGTTAATTTTTTATTTTATGATTTTTTGTGAATTTTAAGTACTTATATGTCTAAATATGTGTAGATATACAAATTTTTTTCAATGCAGCAATGAACGTAAGCGCTTTGCAATTTGATTGCAGACCGTTAGAATTTCTGCCACAGATCACACCCTTACTGTCAGTCGTTGAGGAGTCCAATTGATCATCATATTCGACTACGACAATTACTTGACCATAACTATGTTATGGTAGATGACTTAAATATCCGGATAGCATAAAAAATTACGGCCGAGTATCGTTAATTTGCTTCTAAGAATTGAAGAGTTCCGTTACTTTGTCATGGATTCCGTAATCAGACTCTAACCAAACTCGCACCAAACTATCTTTAAAGTATATCCTTTCCAATAAAAAAAGAATCATCGAAATCGGTTGGCGCGATATTGAGTTATTCGTAAATTTATCATCCACGTTGCTATACGTACGTAAAGCAAATTTAAGACTTTTATGGTTTTCTCATAGGTTCCAGTGTCAGATCTGGACCAAATTACACGCGGGTACAGCTTTCAAATAAAAAAAGAATTATCAAAATCGGTTCACCCAGTCGAAAGTTTTGAGGTAACAAATATAAAAAGAACATACCGACGAATTGACTCCTTCTTTTTTGAAGTCGGTTAAAAACCAAGAACCTAGAGAAAACTTGATAGTACCTAGGTACGCTAGTTATTTATTTTATTAAACTTAAATTTCCTTATAATTTTTTATTTCAATTAAAGAGATAGCCCTCACTTCTGGGATTAAACATACAAATTAGATTGGTATAAATTTTTTCATTATTAATTTATAAGTCTAATACACTAAATTTCT
This sequence comes from Leptidea juvernica, assembly GCA_949711755.1. Lineage (NCBI taxonomy): Eukaryota > Metazoa > Arthropoda > Insecta > Lepidoptera > Pieridae > Leptidea > Leptidea juvernica. Next base: position 5,309,171 of record CATIXQ010000010.1, read on the forward strand.
TGTTACATAGAATAAAGTTGAAAATTTTTTATCCTAAAATTTCAATGTTGCTCAAAATACAAGGTTTTGTCGTCTGCGTTTGCGAAAAAAAGCAAAAGAATCAAAAGTTTTACATCAATCGTGCGTTAAGTTTACTCGCGCACACTTTTGTTATGTTAGCAAGTTTTGCCTTGTACTTGGGTTGGGTATTCTATTTTATATCTGATAAACAGTGAAATCTTCAGGTAAACGGTAATGCCAAGATAATGTTTAAGGAGAAGAGTGTGGGGGGGGAGAGGCATTTTTAGGAATAAGTAAATATAATTGTGACTGACTTTTTATGCTTATGTAAGATAGTGACGATAACATATTATGTTTAAACAAAATATACAATTTTATTTTAATTGTTGTCTTTGATATAATATTATTTGTTTCCCCAACATTATACGTCGTTTTTAAATGTGTGGTATGTTGGTACTGCATTGCCATTTAATTGAAATATTTCGAAGCCTTTTCCACCATTTACCACAATAGCAGCCTTGCGCCAGGCTTGTTTAAAAATTCCTCCGAAAGCAACGTTTGTTATATATAAAGAGTCACATAGATCTTGTTCTGAGTAGACGTGTGTCCATCCAAGATTACGACTCTTTATCCTTTCGTTTGCATACGAGATTTAAACGTAAATCTATAATTAAAAGAATTTATAATACTTGCAAAGGTTTTAACACAATTCTTTAGAATGCGACAAAATAATGGTAAGTAGATACCTTAGAATTTAGATGAACATACCTTAAACTGGTGCTGACATAGGAATTCTTCAATATTCACTTCGACGTTATGGCTAAGCGACTCACAAACACCTCGACATTACGTAAAATCGTTGGGATCCAGAGCTCTATGAATAGCTAGCAGGTGGCGCTGCGTAGAAATAAGTAGCAGTTTAAGTAATTATATTTGTGTATGTCCTTAATGGATTAACAGCATGTATATTAGTTTCACGTATAACATAAAACTTGTTTCAATCTTTGGCACCGAGAACTAATATTAAAATACATAGAAAACAAATACTTCTAAGCATGGTGGTCTTTAACGTGACATTGGCTAACTTGTTGTATGCCTGTCACAAAAGCCACAATTGGAAGAATAAAATAGATTCTAACTGCCAAGTCCCTAACAAATGTAACTTTAGATATGCACTTGAATACATTTTAGTCGAGTTTGTGACGACTACAGTAATTTTGAAATCGGTTTAAATGCTCTTGAAGATGTAGGCACACGTCAATCGACGTAATTGGGCATAAATTTTGAATTCGTCTGTGTAAAATGGAATTTTAGAGTAGTGAAAACATGAAGATATATCATTGATAAAGATGTCATTAAGTAGTGTTCCCAGGCGTGATCCTTGAGGAACACCTGAAGGGATGAACATCGTTTTACATGAATACCCGTTTAAAACAACCGTCTGGCTCCTATTGTGAACATATGACGAAAACCAGCGATACAAATCTCCGTGTATTCCAACTAGTAATAGTTTTTACAATAGTATCATGTGGTCAATTCTGTCGAAACATTTAGAAAAATCAGTATTAACTGCATCTACCTGTGAAGGCTCTCAAGGAACAAGGAGGATAGCACATGGATAGCTTCCAAAATAAATCATATACACTTTTAAAAGGTAGGCAAAGGGCCGTTGATTATTCTGGATTTGCATAATTTAGGCAGCAGTGACATTTCAATACATAAACTAACCCTTCAATTGACTGGCAGATTGGACCAGATGGCTGCGACATATATAAACATCAATGTACGAGGGCGGCACTGAATATTTCGGGAATCAAGGAAGTGACACAACATCCAGGATTCGTCACCTGATACGATGTTGTATACAGCATTTGAGGATCCTGCGTGGAATCTTTCTAGAGATCTGACGCACCAAGTATCGCGAGCCGCTTTTTGCTCTTCACAGAGCAAGTGCGGTATCCATCGGGAAAACAACTTTTTTACACCTACTTAATTGTTCATGCAAGATTATTTGTATTTGACTCATGCCAATGTCTAAAGTTGCCTGAATTTCGATCTTCCTCAATCAGCTTACGCACAGCATCAACGTTTTCTTTGGTGACTGCAGTTTTTGGACGACCTTGATCATCACCGAGCTTGACACGTCCACTTTGAAATTCAGCAAACCAGCGATTAATTATGGTTTTGGATGGGGCTTCATCACCATATGCAGAAATCATCCGGTCAACACGCTGTTTTTATGTTAAACCACTTCGAAAGTCATAATAAATCATCGCTCTAGAATTTTCTCGAGTCAATTCCATTTTCTCAACGACTAAACAAGTTTGAAAAGACCTTGTGACAAGACCGAGAATCTTTGTTATATATAAATAAAAGGTATTCGAATTTTAAAACCAAGGAGTTTTCAAAGATTTTAATATGACAGGAACAGTGGAAATATTCCATTCCCGATACTTTTAGTGCAGCCCTCGTATTATACACAAATTTATTTGTATAAATCCCGCTATACAGGTTGGTCATAACAATATTATTACTTCTCATTGCTGCTGTGGTGTAGTTCTTAATTTCATGGTATTTACGACAACACACAGTAATTGTCATATATTATGTAACACAAATAAAACTTCAATATAGTTTACCATATTTTATTGGCATATCAACATACAGACTATATAATGTTTATTATAATAAGTATAGACTAAATTATTCACTTTACAATGAGACCAAGTAAATATTCCAACATATTACAGAGTCAAAGTAACTTACGGCCGATTTCCTGATTTTCGCATTTCAATATCGAATCCTCTATGGGAAGATGTGTTAATACTAAGATAATTAATACCTTTAGATAGAGCCTCTTGTTGCTGGACAACCAATGCAAACAGGCCAGGCTTATTTTTACTTTTTTTATTATTATTACTTTAATATGTAGGACAAGCTACGTCTTACACGCGATTTTAAGTCACTTTGTGTTAGTGTGCGTGCATTGCTCAAATTGGAGGTGAACTGTCAACCTTTCGACGTTTTCAGTTGTGACAGTCTATCTAGACGTATATATGATCTAAGTTTTAATAATTGTATGAATTTGATATGTAAGCGTTTTCTCGACTATTAATGTGGATAGATGAGACATACTAAAGTGCAAATTCAGTATCGATCCACGAATGACACAGAATCTGGATTTTAAATAGATTCAGATTTTATATTGAAAAGGGCCGTAAGGAGTTACTATCATTAGCATTATCATATCAGGGAATGGAACTGAAAGTATTTATTTATGCTAATCTGATAAATTGGCAGTGTGGAGTATCATTATATTAAACTTTCAATTCGATTAATTCGATACAGAAACATTGGGGTCTTGAGCCGTGTTATATATTATGTTTTGCCCCTTTGAGTCATACTATCTATGTCTATATTATAATTGAAGTTGCAAGGAACACAATCGCCATGAAAATAAATCCATTAGTCAAACTAAAAACCACAACTGTGTGCAAGTAAGTTAAAATTAAATCTATTTTTACACGTCTTGTCTTTAGCAGCCCAAGCTAAACGCATTTAAAGTAATTCTAGACAAATCAGATATATTTACAAGAGTTACTTTGCAGTACACAGTAATGATTTGAGTTAGTACTTAATGTAATTGGGTTAGGCCTTTTGTAACAAGAAATTTATTCTATAATTGATGCTTTTATAAATGAGGGTAGTTGTAACGTGTGTGTATTCAGTTTCTAATGATCGTTCATGCGCAAATGTGTGGATTTTTTCTACGATTTGTGTACATCCGCCTGCGCCATCTGCCACATAGGCCCGATTTCACCATTAAAGTAGGACGCGATTAAAACACTTTGAACTACGCTTACGCCTGTAAGCGACTTTATAGATTCAATTCTGTTTTCACCAACACAAACTAAACGCAATTGTATCCCAAACGCGTTTAAATGCTGACCGACAAATTTAGGATGTTCAACATATATAATGGCGTTCAAGAGCTGTCACTATCGCGGTCGTAAACGTAATAGAAACATTGACATTTAACAATTTCGATTTTGCGCATACTTAACGATGACAGTTATGACAGGTGTTTGATACATTCTATTGTTTATGACATGTAAACTCAGTTTACATCAAAACGCTCATAAGGTGTTGCTGAAATCGCTTCGTGTTTAATCGAGATCAATTTTATAACTCAGTTTGAAGCGATTGGTGAAATTGGTGCTTCGACCGTATTTTTAAACTTCTACATATGACACCACCCGACATAAGCCGGGGTATGCGAAAAATATTTTTACATAGTTTCTCCTTCTTTATATAATAGTTTATGTGAAACCAAAATTTTGCGTTCGTTTAAATAACAATAAATATAAAATAAATATTGATAATTTTTTACAAAAATTTAATATTCAGGCTTAATGATTATACAGAATATGAATTTTTGCGATGGGGCTGTATAATCAAAACCTTTTACCTAACAACTGTAAAGACTCCCTGTTATTTGAGTTTGTTAAAGTGTTTTGTCTTTTTATGCTAAGTCTAGCACTACGTGGGACGAGATAATGTAAGTATTTAACACTAAGCGACCGTATGTGATGTATATTTGAAATAGGAATAAAGCTCGTATCAGAACAGTACAGTGCTCAGACTTTACTTAAGTAAAATTTTGCGTTGGGCTGTCTTAGGTTAAGCTGAGCATTATTTCAGCTATCAGATGAGTATAAAACAAAGATTTTGATAAGCTTTCACTCGGCTAAGATTTACGTATGTAAAGTCTTATCAAGTCTAAGTACGTTCTATAGGTGTTAGACTCAGCACCGTAACCCATGGACAATGGCTTCCATCATCCCGTAACAGCTACTTTTGAGTAATATTTCATATTTGTAGCCTGCTGTTGTAGCATTGATCAATAAGTCAGACAGTGAGGTCAAGTAATAATAGAGTATGTATAATTATCGCCACTCATCTCGCGTCCACCGGCCCACGTCGAAATACAGGTGCTCAAAAATTAAGAAGAATAAACCGTTTATGATAAATTAAAAAACAGTGTTTATAAACACTTAACTGTTATTATTAAACGCTGCGTAAAGTTACTCCAAGTTTAAAATTACTTCTCCCTGTCATATAACTCAGTAGTGGCAAAAAGTTTTAAATTTGAAATGAGTTTACTTCGCGTTCATTGTATGTAGTTTACTCTAGTCAACAGCTGCCTTATTGACAATAGGGTTTGTTAGATTGGATTACTTCGCAGATTGGTTTGCTCGATAAATAAATATGTTTAATATTCGTCAAGAGCAATAGATGACAAGCTTCGAAAATACTCATATAATTCCTATAACGGCCGCTGAGGAACTATTTATTTTAACTCCTTCATAGTACATTTGTCTTAGCCTAACAACTTGGTTCAATGCTATCTAACTATTCTGTAAAAAATTCTACTGTCATGACCCTAGTAATGTATCAATGAGATCAATAAAAAAACACGCCTTATAAACATTTGCAACGTGGAAAAAAAATCATTCAAATTGCATGTTTGCTATTTCATTGAATCACTAGAATTTTTTGAGGGTAGTTTTAACTTTTAACTAACTTGGTTTAAGTTTAGTTAATAATAATTTTTAGTGAAATGTTTTTCAAGGCTTCAATGTAACTAAGAGTTCGCAAACAAATGCAATTCTAAAATAAGTTCTAACTAATGCCAAATAAATAATTTTTTTCACTATCTGTCAAAATGACATTTCGCTTTAAAACATAAATAACTTAATTTTACTAATAGAACTTTTGTAATTTAATAGAATTATAGTTATTCATTGAATTTTGCAGTGGAAACTCGTGTGATCAAGACATAATATAACATTAAATATAGAACTAAATATTAAAATAAAACACATTGTCAATAATGCGTGTGTATTTGTGATCACTATCACAGTCTAGAACTCGTTATTTTAGCTGTTACTCGTGAAATTTGAAACTAAATTTCTAATCTTTCAATGAGATCATTTGATTCTTTCTAGGTAGTTAGATGAACTCATCACGAGTGTAAATGTGGGTAGATATACATTACTTGTCGACGCGAATCCGTGTCAGTCTTTATCCGACCGTCGGCCAGTAAACAAGTGTTCACGAGTATAACAGCCCAGCGTCCATAGAAACATTTCGCCTATAGACAGGGTAGGGTGATAGAATAATGTAATTACATAGAAAATTATTGGTTTTCGCGTCTCCCATTCATACTTGGACAATAGTCCGCTAGTATCAATATATGCATATTATATACATCAGACTTAGTTGATAAATTTATGATGATTTCTTCTCACGCTGCCATTGTGATATTCTTTCTTTCAATTCCACCGCTGAAATTTAACGTCAACGCATTAGAATAATAATTACGAATAAAGAGTTACTGTCTTATTACAAAAAAGTTAAACATGTGTTTGACACTTGTTTTAAAAAGTTCTATGACAGATCTGTGTGTTTCTGTTGTTAAACTTTCAATATTCCTTAGACATTCCTTATATTTAAACACGATTCGAAGATTGTGTAAGGTGTGTCTAACGGATATATCGTCACCATATTCTTGAAGATTTAGATTATTTGATGACAGATAGATGACAGCTGTCAAAAATTGCGAAACGTTCCTTTAATTGTTTCTGTACACTTCAGTTTATGTTGTGCCTTACGACGTTGTAGTTAAACACAGTTTAGGCATCGTTATTGTTAGGCCACTTACGTATTTATACTTACGTCACTGTCTAACAAAATAAGTGTCTAATAAGCCATGTTTAATTAATTTTTTTGTAATAACACCGTCAGAGTTTATAATGTTTGCAATTTAATAATAATTAATCAATATGAATTAACAGAAAAACACCTCATGTGTTGATTTCTATCATAACGGGCCAAGGTGTGTTGTGCACGTTACACTAGACGCCATATTGGTTTCTCTAATGTCCACATTGTTATTAGTTATAAGATTTCTGTAAACTTTAAACCAACTAAACATTTCAATTAATATTATTATTATACAAAGTATATTAATAAAAAATGCAATAATATTCAGTACACCTTATTGCTGACTATATTATATAGAAGATGAATCCAAGGTAAATTATTAGTACCCAACAGTTTCACAATTAAAAAGAATATCATAATGGAGTTAATTACCTGGGCGCAACTGGTCTTCACTGAGTGGCTGCCGGTTGAAGGGATCTGTGGCGCTGTTCAGCAAATGTCGCAGAATCACCGACCTGTCCATCACCTGCAATAATATATTCAGTATATAAAGTATTGTGGAATAAGTGATCAACGGAGCATGCGAGTTGCCTGATGGTAAGTGACTCCAGCACTCTTACAAGTTAACCTTCAATACAAGAGTTATTACTAGGACCATTACCTTTATGGCAGAATTATCCTGTAAACTGCACTGTAGACAAACGCTTAGGCCTTATTGTTATGGAAAAGGAAGACAAACGAGCAATGGTGTTAAGTGATCACCGCTGCCCACATTCTCTTGCAACACCAGAGGAATTACAGGAGCGTTGCCGCCCTTTAAGGAAGGTGTACGCGCTTTTTTTTAAGGTACCTATGTCGTATCGTCCCAGAAACACCGCACAAGGAAGCTCATTCCACAGCTTTGTTGCACGTGGAAGAAAGCTCCAGAAAATCTCGTGGGGATGATATCCTAACTTGTGGCGTGTCGTCCGAAGCTGGAATTCGGCAGCAGGAATCAGATGAAACAGCTCTTCGGAGCACTCCTTATTTCCATCCTGTATTGTGCCTGACAAGCTTGTCAATTGATAATATCATCAAAATTTGGGGCCTATAGGAAAAGGAAATGGCTCTTTTCTTAATTTAATAAAAAAAAAGGAAGGGCACGCGATAAGGCAGTTAGCGAAACTGACATCTAAGTTAGCAGTTAAACTTACCTCCGTCATGGCACCTATACTTAAAATAATTAATAAGTTTATTTCAACTCAACTGGCCAGCAGTCAGAGCAAACAGCATTTGGAGAAAGAGAACCATCACAAGACCAGTGGAAGGCTCCTTTACACATGATGCCAGCTAGATTATGGGTACCACAACGGCGGCTTTTTCTGCCGTGAAGCAGTAATGTGTAAGCATTAATGTATTTCGGTGTAAAGGGCGTTGTTGAAATTACTTGGTCAATGAGACTTAACATATTATGTCTCAAGGTGACGAGCGCAATTGTTGTGCCGCTCAAAAAATTTCGTTTTTTCAGGAAACCTGAACGTCCTACTCGTCTCGTCCCTTATTTTTATATAAAAAAATGTACTGTAATATAAACAATAGAATAAGCATAATAAAAGGGTTTTTCAAGAATCCTGAGCGGCACTGTATTGTAATGGGTATCAATTACCATCAGATGAACATCCTGCTCGTTACGTCCTTTATTGGCATACAAAGAGACACTTCACAAAATCACTATATCATGTCACTGTTTCTTAGGTCTACTAAACGTTAGTAATGCCATTTCATTTACCTTTCCCGAGGGCAACAGCACGGGGTCTGTCATGAGCGTGTCCATGAGCGGATCGCGGAATTCTTCCGGTGCGTCCGCAAACTCGTCGTTTTTCTGCTGATTTGATACTAGAAACGAAAACGCGGTTGATTAAAGATTTTCGAAAATATAACTGGCTAGAAGAGGAAGACCGGAAGAGATACGTAACAATGGTGAAGAGACCAAATTTGTTTGTACATTCAACAATGTAAACATGTTACAATAGGTGCCTGAAATGAGAACTTCTATTTATGATAATTGGAATTGCCTCTGCGTTGCATCGACACCCATGTTTAATTTATTTAGTTAAGAAGTCAGCGTATATAGCCATAGACACAGAAAGCCTACCATCAACTTTTAGTTTAGGTACCTAACTGATTAAAACGAGTTATGAACGCACCTCCATTCATGTTTTATTTGACAAGAGCACAGAGTACATTTTTTTTTAATTCGTTCTTGCGAACAGGTTATAGCCAGGGACCTTACTGCCTTGTCTTTAGTATTTTCATTTATTATCATTATTTTGTTTTACAAAAAAGTCCAATAAAGTATTCTCATCTCATCTTTTAACAAATAAATTTTCCTTTTCTGTTTGTTTTATGTATGTACACTATTTTTTTAAAGTTTTTAACAACACTATTCACTTCCCACTAAGAATATAACAACTTTTTCTGAATCGCTCACTATAACACATAAAGCTATCCAGTTTCATTGAAATATTACCTTATGCTGCGAATGAATGAACGAACTAAAACAGTTTGCGATTCAATTTCCGACTTGATCTGACGTCAACCTAAATTGGATAGCTCTAATGACGTCGTGGTATGAAAAAGCAAAGCAGTTCATTTTAGGTCGTCAATTTAATCGCAATAAGATTTCATGCTAGGCCCGCAGGTCTCTGTTTGGTGATATTGGTAATATGCTTAATGCGCGTGCTAAGTGTAGTAAGACAAAAGATATAATAATAATAACGAATGTAAACAAAGTTTCAGGGCGAGAACTGATATCATTCAAGGGTTGCCTTGGGCTCCCATACTGTGATTCTATAATTAAAATCGACAACTATTCACAATAACAGAAAAAATCAACAAGAAAACTAACAGCTACGGATTAAGAATAACAAAAAAAAAACTAAGTAAACATGGAAACGAAAAAATACATAATATCACTTCGAATGCAATCCAAACAGGAATGAACTTGTCCACAAAATGGCGGACCAAATGTCAACATGACAACTGCGGTACTGACTGCTTTCCTGTACCACGAACTCTGACCTGTATACATACCACTGGACAGCCTGTTCTATATGTTTGACAACAAATTTTTTGTGCCTATTTGAAGCGCCACTCGCGAGCGTCCAGAGAACTAATTTTGACGTATAATAGAAATGGCCGTACCGAACGTACAATACTCTGAAGTATTTTTGCATTTTGAATTAATTTCGTTGGTTTTCCGTGTTATTTATGCTTCAAGAATCAACGTAATAAGGAACACAATTTTTTTTGTAAATAGTTTCCCAGCATCTATCGCTGTTTGCTGAGGTTGTCATCACTAGTTTTAGTTCCGCAGACTCTCGCTACATGGCCAACAGCGCCAAAATGGCGAATGTCAAACAGGCACAAAAGCACTTTGACAGCCGCCAGTCCCTCGCTATATAGTAGTAGCAGTAGAGGTTAGTGACCACGAAACACGCAACGACAGCTGTGGTCGACCAACTGACGCCATTCCTCCGTACAAGTTATAAAGACAGCGATAATAATAGCTTGCTATATCGCAATGTAACTCAGTAACGGTCCATTTGTTTATATTCTTTATCCCGTCTCGTTGGCCTTAGTATAGTTAGTTTATTTAAAAATCAATTATATTTTAAAACTCACCAGCAATCTGATATGCATTGTCGGCGAGCGCCTTGAAGCGTTCGATCTCCGACGAGGTCTTGATGCAGGACTTGGCGAGTCGCAATGCTGCCTCCTCGAACAACTCCTTGCGGAACGAACGCTGTAAGCAATGTACTTTATGAAGGGAGTCGATGCAGACAAGCAAAAGAAGGTCTACCTCATATAAACTTCAAGCTCTCTCAGTAAAATAACTTATGTAATAACGGTTCATGGCCTATTTAACAAACATCTGTTTAATGGGCCTGCATGGAGGTAGGAGAGACAGCCGCACACATAATTCTGGAGTGTACCGAGTGTGTAGTCTAATATTATATGGTACAGAATATGATGTTGCGACACTGTCTGTAAATAATGATGTGTTCTACAATGTCGTAGTACATTTTTCAAAGAATATCTTTTATATATTTTTTCACCTTAGGTAACATTATTGGAGATTTAGTAAGGTTTGGTTTATTGAAAATATAACATAGCCTACGTACACCCGGGGATAGTGTAGCTTCCCAACAGTGAAATAATTTTTCAAATCGGTTCAGTAGTTTGGGAGCCTATACAATGCAAACAAACAATAAAATCTTTCCTCTTTATAATATTAGTATAGATAATTAGTAATAGATAACGTGTTGAAGTATTATTTGATTTTAAGTCGCTACATCTGACCATGACAATGACAATATTATTAGCTGAAAAACACATCACAAATGGACACAGCATTTTTTGAATAACTTTACAATACCATAGACTCTGTATTAAAATATAGAGCGTACGTGAATACAGGACCGTTGCCTCTCAACCGGAGGTGCCATCTCATCACGTACCTATTTGCATTCGAATTCATACATTTTTATTCAAAATATGATATAAATCACTTTTTAAAAGTCAAAAACCACCACCCGTTCGATAAAGTATGCCTCAGACCGGGGATGAACGGACGGAAGAAACTCAGAGAGGCCTTTTTTTTTTTTTTTTTCATAAAAAATATAGTTGGCCGGTCGCTCCATTTCCAATCTGTGGTATTAAGAAAGTAATTTATGCTGTAGTACCTTTACCACACATATGTTTTTTTTTAATAATTCTTTTGTTTTGAACATTTTCTGGGATCTTGTTGTAAAAGGATATACATCGCCCCAGAAAAGGCTTACTAACTCGACTATGATAAAATGCTCGCAAAATACCTTTATTTATTTACGGTGTATATGGGATGCAGCCAGTCAATAACTTTTGATTTGTATTAATTCACATTTACTTTTTTTTACTTACCCGTATAAGGCGTTGACTATTTGACGTTTGAGTATTTTTATTGCATCACTTTACATATATGAGTGATTTGTAAAACAATGAATATGTAAATGTTGATTAAAGGCGTGGCAATGAGTTTCTTGCCACTTCCTCTCATTACACGTTACGAAGTGGCGGGAAATTTAATAATGAAAAATATTTTTTGACATTCATAAGTCATTTCCATGAATAAAGTGATTTTGATTTGATTTGACTTGACCGAATAGTAAGCATGTATATTTTTATTGAAAAGAGCGCAAAAAAAATAATGCTGGGAGAGTTTCTTGCGCCGCTTCTTCTCTCTCAGAGCGCCATTTGTTTCCGAAGCGGTAGTAGTATCTGGTAGTTATTAGAAATGACATCAAAAAGAATTATACAAATTATAAATCTGGCACGAGACTTTGGATTTTGGCGAGACAACACGTCCTGAGGATGCCTCGTGTAGAGGCGAAACACGTGTCGAATTGTTTTAAAGACAAATATTGGCGGAATTAACACTAAAGAAAACTTAAATAATTTGTATAATTATGGATTTCCGCAAAGTAACGCCTAATTCATTTTTTTTTTTTTTTTTTTATCAAAAAGAATTCTAAAGGAATCAATTTTGAGAAAATAAATGCCTTTTAGTATAAGGTGTGGTACCCATATGTACGTTTACTCTAAGCAAAACATCTGAGCAAAAAAGAAACAAGGAATTTAAAGGTGTGAAGTTGACCAACTGAGCAAAAATAGTCAACTAAAAAACACGCTCAAAAGCGCTTGAACTGTTTCCAAGCAAAAAAGGCCCACTTGAAAATAGCATGTACAGATACTAACCTCGTCAGCTGCAAGTGCGGCGTGGAAGAGAGGCGAGTCCAGGTGTAAGTAGATGTCGACCAGCTGACTTAACAGCCGTCGCGGCTCCCACCCGTACTTTTCTGGACGACGCACCTTAATAACACCACACAAAACAATCATATACATAGATACATATATTCCACCTTCGCACGACACGCCGCAAGTTAGGATATCATCCCCACCATCTGGATGTGTGGCGGTCCTCCACAGTGCGGTTTTCAAGGAGCTTTCTTCCACGTACTACGAAGCTGTGGAATGAGCTTCCTTGTGCGGTGTTTCCGGGACGATACGACATGGGTACCTTCAAAAAAAGCGAGTACACCTTCCTTTAAGGCCGGCAGCGCTCTTTGATTCCTCTGATGTTGCAAGAGAATGTGGGCGGCGGTGATCACTTAACACCAGGTGACCCGTACGCTCGTTTGTCCTCCTATTCCATAAAAAAATATATATATAGATATACTAGCTGATGCCCGCGACTTTGCCCGCGTAGATAAAGGTCTTTCCCATAAACAAGTTTGGAATTGAAGATTATCGATGTCCTATTCCACTTCCGGTTCCCGTTTTCGCTCTCGTTGCCAACATATTATATGAATCTTATTTCGAGGAAGATTGCTAAACCTAACCTAATGGTTTTGTTATAGCTCATCGACGTGAATTTCAATTTTTCACAAATCCCGCGGGAGCCATGGATTTTTTCGGGATAAAATGTGGCCTATGTCCTTTCCCAAGCTCTAGTCCACCGCTGTATAAGATTTCATCAAATCGGTTCAGTAGCTCCGGCGTTAAAGCGTAACAAACAAACTTACATTCACATTTATAATAATAATAATAATTCTAGCACAACAATACAAAAACTACTGCTGGTCTTATATGAATAATAATAACTACTCGTGTAGTAATATATATTATAACTAGTGGACCCAACAGACGTTGTCCTGTACACACGCCTAAGATCGGTCCAGCCGTTAGAAGGAGTTCACTAACATACACATGAGCAGGAGAATTATATTATATGGACGGAATTGAGAATCTAAACCAATCTCAAATTCACTGAAACAAACAAAAAAATCAACAAAATCCACGGTCCAGTCGTTTAGGAGGTAGTTGTGAATTTAAACCATCCACGAATCCCCTTGAACTCACGCAACAAATTTCATCAAAATCGATCCAGCCGTCTAGAAGGAGTTGAGTGACATACACACAAGAAATATATAATATATAAAGATATTGAGATACTTTTACACAAATTATCTTGCCACACACTAGGCATAGCCTGTAAAATGGGTACAAAACAACAATATATTTATTACAATAACCTTACTAAAACATACATAAATACATATAAACATCCATGACTCGGAAACAAACATCCATATTCCTCATATAAATGATTGCATCTACCGGGATTCGAGCCCGGGAACTCTAACTTAGTAGTCAGGGTCACTAAATATTCGGCAATATAGGTCGTCAAAATGAATGATGTGCACACATCACTATATTGAGTTTTCTCCTACTTTACTTTAATATTATCCTCTCGCACGCATGTCTGCACACACACCCCCCAGGACACTCTCTCACACACACACACAAACACACACCCTCTCCCTCTCACACATACACATTTATCTTTATGATTTATATAATGTACCATGCAGTTTTTATTCGTTGTGTTACAGTGGAATCCTGGTAACCACTAATGCAGATATTTCATTACCTACAAATGACTAAAATATTATGAAATTTCAAATTTTAATAGAATGGTATGGTATAGGGGCTCCTGTTTTCGCAATTAAACCACAAGTGTGGGTCCATTTTGCGTGCAGTATTGGCCAGTTACTCTAACCAGCCCAGCTGTTTCCAGAAGTTCAAAACATTCCTGGGGTGTTCAGACTTCTTGGAGCGACCTCGTATTAGTTAAGGCTTTTGCCCTTTGATTGGCCACCCCCGCACATTCTAGGATTACGTGAGTGACCGTTTCGTCTTCGGCTAGACTGAAAATGTCTAGGCTAACGGCTAGTCTAGATTGTGAAAAGATGCTTGTTTGTTGATGTGTGACCCGTTAGGATGCCCACCATTATATGGATGTCATGTCTGTTTAGGCTGATAAGTCTGCGTGTCAGTTTGGGCGATAGTGCAGGGATCACTTCTTTCGAGTATCTACAGCTTGAGACATTCACCCAGGGGTTGTGTAGGTTGTTGGTGCGAGAGCGTATCCATGAGCGCATTTGGCTGAAGGGCAGTGGCAGAAGTGGTAATGGACCTGCCACTTGGGGTGCTATTGCAATTTTAATACTAAAACTTCTAAGTTATCACTTCTTTAGGCAATCTGCAACAACTGGCAATTTTTTATGCTTTCATTTGTATGTAATTTTGATTGTCGGTGAGAAATAAAGATATATATTATTATTAGCAACTTACTTTAAGGTTATTGCACTTGGGCCCGCAGAGTTGCTGCAGATTGAAGTTGAGCATTGACGCCAGTCTATCCACCAGCTCTGCTCGGAGGAACGGCTCCTTAATCTCTACCGTCAGGTACTCCAACATGTCTACCGTCTCTCTGGGGGACATAAAACTTAGTTTAAAATATATCTGCAATGCTTTATTATATTTGTGGACAACCACGTACAGCAAAACCGCACTATCACCACTAGTTAAACTACTACTTACTAAAATTGTATACAAATTTCATTTGTACAAAAATTTATGGACAGTGCGGGAATCGAACCCGCCTCTGGCTCGGTCGTTAGCTCGGTTAATTAATGGATTCCTGTTAATTTTATGTTCAAACGTTTCATTTCGAGCTAAAGACGAAAAATGAATCTTCCGATATCGCCATATAAGTCAGGTACCTCGCCAGCGTGAGATATGAGCGGCACTGTCTCTCGTCCTGCGCAAGCGCACGGTTTCGTGCTTCCGCGCCTGGACTTGCGTTCTCTGCCTCCTGCGCCTCGTGGATGCGTTTCAGGTACTGCACAGAAAACCAACAATTAACTCTTTTAATTTTTTTATAAATGGAATTATTTAAAGCTTAACCTTCCACGATCGGCAAGGGCCCCCACGCCGCGGTATGACATAGATCGGCGCCATTTTGGCACGCAGCGTTTATTTTACGTGTATTTATAGATTGCTTATAATTAGGATGATATGAGAGAATGTATAAGAAAGCTATTGAAACAAGCTATAAGACCATGCAAAATAAACTTATAAACAAAATGAGAGTCAGAACTTGGTCAGGGCGTAGTGTGCCAAATGGCACTTCCCGATTTCCGATGAAAGGTACAGGAACAATATTATGATTTGTCATAGCAATAATATTAAAAAACATTGTATAGTCAAAATATAACACATTGAAATAAAGTAAAGTAAATAGAAAAAAAAAGAAGACTCAGCTAATTCGTGACTTACGCGAAAGTATACACAATCATTACTCACTGGGCATGTGTCAAAGTGATGTTAAATAAAACGAAGGTGGCAAACGAGCAAAGGCAAGAATTACCGTGAGACATTCGTCCAGTAGGAATGTGGTGTCGTTCATCAGCATGTTGATAAACTTGACGAACTGGTCCCCGGACCGCGACTCCTGAATGATGGCCTGGAACCAACACAATCATTATAACACTAGAAATAAGGGATTGCTTGTAACTAATTCTAGTAAGCTTCATAAGATACATAATAGCTTTAAGGGTAAATGTATACACTTCTACAATAAAGTCCCAGCCACTGTTCAGGCATTATCTATAAATAAATTTAAATGTTTTATAAAAAAATGGCTCTGTCGTAAATCCTATTACTCCACTGCTGAATATCTAAATGATTGGACAGCCTGGGACTAGATTGTGATTATTTTATAGCGACTGTACAGTATTGTTTATTTTTATTGAAAAGAGCGCAAAAAAAAGAATGCTGGGAGAGTTTCTTGCGCCGCTCCTTCTCTCTCAGAGCGCTATTTGTTTCCGAAGCGGTAGTAGTATCTAGTAGTAAAAGAAATGACATCAAAAAGAATTCTAAAGGAATCAATTTTGAGAAAATAAATGCCTTTTATGCCTTTCATAATTAGTTGCAAATTTACCTTTTTTACGATATAGGACAACAAATGATCACGTGATGGTAAATAATAAACATACACTCTTACAACATCAGATTTCAAAGGAAGACCCGATTATCATAAGGTCCATAGACATTTTTACGAAAGTTTACAAATTATATTGCCATAACTTCTGTCTCAGGTGAATAAAACACTATAGATGGTGCTCCATCTATTTTGTTCTTCAAAACGGTTTTGACAAAAATCTTAAAGGCTTTTGGAAGTTATACTTCTTTAGGCGCGTTATGAAAAAATGATGAGAGTGAAATTTTAAGATGCACGCGCATCACTGTAAGACAAAAGTTTGAAGTTGGTTCCTAAAATTTTCTGTTTGCGGCATTCGCTATTTTTTTTTTTTGCATGCAATGGTTTCAAGCCCATACAGCCGTATTCATTATTTAATAATTAACTGTCAAAGCCATCTTTACAAGATTTTTAAAAATTGTTCTTTCTAAAAACGTACGCACGAGGATTAAATCATTTAAATGATTTTTGCCTCGTTAGGCCAAAGAAGTATAACTTCTTGCGTGCATAAGTACACACACACTTTTTATGTTTTGGTTTGAGCTGATGACCGCGTCAATCTTTATTCAAATATGTATTAAAGATCTGCCGGCCTTAAAAACGGCATGAGATGGAGGGTCCTAAAAGTGTCCCCTTATTTTTGTTTAGCATGGTCTACCAAACCCAAGGTACGGACGCGCCATAATACCTTAACGTACTTTAAATAACTGCGAAAACATTAGCCGTAACAGTAGGAAGGAATTTCTCTCTTTGGGTACTTTTTTACGTTACTGGTTGTCCTGCTTGAGCCACGATGACGCGACGCGAGTTGCGTCTAGTCGGCGATAATTTTCCTACGTGATTTTTGTACTTATTTCTCGAATCATGAGGAACTACAGTAGAATGTTGCTTGAAAGTTCATACTTAAAGTACAGACTTCAAAAAAATATAGTAAAAAAACACAGAAAGAAAAGATTTTTTTTACAAAGATACATATTTGTCGATCTATTTTGATAATTATTATTAAAAAAATTAACAAAAACACAACCGACTTCAAAATCAATAGGTAGATATAATACGCACTAAAACATATAAAAGATGTTTTTTATACAATCTAATTAAATAATCTAATTCTCGTTACGATTATTATTATTTTTGGAATCGGTGTCCTCCCGTCGCAGCCCCGCGCTCGCCTCCTCAAGTCGCGCGTGCGACTCAAGCACATCTCACCTATAACTATGTATGTAGTTACAAACCTACCTTGACTGAGACCAACACAGACGGGAAGATCCAGCTTTTAAATAAAAAAAAGAATTATCAAAATCGGTTCACCCAGTCGAAACTTCTGAGGTAACAAAAATAATAAATAAAAATTGGGAATGTCCTCCTTTTTTTGAAGTCGGTTAATAAGGTGTACAATATGAGTTTATTTAATCACTAGCTGACCCGGCAAACGTTGTTTTGCCATATAAAGTATAATTCACGCGATAGTTTTATAAGTAATAAAATATTGCCTATATTATAGCCTGTACATCTTTTTGTTCTATTGTCAATAGTTTTTGCAGCGCACGCAAAAATAGGTTTTCGATTTTACACCTTGTGTTACAAAATAGCAATTTTATTACGGATCCCTAATTTTGAAAAAAAAACATAGCCTATAGCCTTTCTCGATAAATGGACTACACAACACTGAAAGAATCATTCAAATCGGACCAGTAGTACCAGAGATTAGCGCGTTCAAACAAACAAACAAACAAACAAACAAACAAACACTGCAGCTTTATAATATTAGTATAGATTGTACTTACTTGTTTATGTATAGGCCGCTCCCACATCCCCTTCAGTATGATACTAATGTGGAATCGTATCGTGAACTTGTCGTAGAACTCCGTACTCTGGCCAGTCGTCTCAATGTCTGTGTAGAACTTCATGAGAGCACTTGGCAACGCGGTCTGCGACATCGGGTGGTCCATAAACTTCTCGTACACGTTCTTGAGCTTCATCGGCAGGGAGAGGTTGATTACGAACAGCACTTCCACGATCTTCGCGACGAGGTAAGGATTCTTGATAAGGTGTGAGTGGCAGATGGCGCTGAGTAACCACGTGATGATCGGGTCCTCGATCGAGTACGCGACTATTTGTGGAACGTATCTGGAATTTGAAATTTTAGTCAGTAGTAGTTTTAACGGCATCATTTGAATACACTACTAAAACTTGTACATATATTATATGGATAACTAAAACAACTGTCCGTTTATTAAAAAAAACAGCGTTTTACTATATGCGTAAATAATAACACGGGACTTATACCCATTTCTCCATTTATATGGTCTAACTGTTTCAACTTATCTCCTAAACAACTGAACTGATTGTTAAAAATAATAAATATTAATTGTATTTATGTAAAAAGTCGGAGATTCGAAGTTCTGTACCCACTGTTTGGCCATACTCACGTAGTGTTCTTGGGCCTCCATGCAATCCGTTTCCAGCAAAATAGTCTATTAACTATGGTAAAAATGTGCTTCTTGGCCGGCTTTTATAATGGCCGGTTAAAATAGGTTTGCATACTTTGTTCTTTTATAATCTAAACTGGATTGGCAAGGTTTTTTAATGCCACGATATCTATAAGTTTGCCTACATTTATGTTTCTTTACTGATGGTTGCAACACTGACGTGGCAGTAGGCAGGGCACGTAGCTCGATGGACAGATGGCCGTTGGGGCAGTAAAGTCCTCGAATGACGACCACTTACCGGAAGACGTAGTGTTGGTAGGGCCCTAACAATATGGACCGACGATATGGTCAAGATCGCTGGAATAGGTTGGATGAGGGTAGCACAGGAACGGTCGTCATGGCGTTCTTTGGGGGGGAGGACTTTGTTCAGCAGTGTACGTCTTTTGGCTGAAATGATGATGATTACTGTTTCTCCAGCCTGTTGAGATAGGGCTGTCATAATAGTATCGGAGTACTCACTGCACGGCGAACAGCATGAACTCTGCGATGTCCTCGACGTACCACTCTGGCGTGGCGCGGAAGGCGTGGTCACTGGAGCTGGGCTGGTCTCGCGGAGCCCTCGCAGCCGCCTCCAGCTGCTTCACGAGGAGCGCGCACACCGACGAGTAGAACTGCACTCCACGCCGCATCAGGTCCGGGTCGAGGAGCGCTGTCTCCGCGCACTGCTTCGACCTGGCCAGCAATAATAATAAATTCTTTATTTCGACGAACAAAGGACCATAATGTAATAGTAACAAAATAACTTAAAACCTAGTGTTAGTAAAAGATATCTTAAAATCTAAACCGTCCTAACTTAGGACAGGACCGACTTGTCCGCACATGTATCACACAGCATTGGCTCAGGTACTGACAATCGAACCTGTGAGAATACTGCCCTCAGAATACCATTGGGGCAAGCCCGGACCCTACGAAACAGGGACGTACACCGCTAACGTATAGTCGAGTAAATACAATCTACGTGTGCCTCAGCAAATATCCCCGACGCTTTGCAGTATGTTGGCAGCCCCAATAACATTCTGAACGCATTATGACATATATGAAACTTCTTTAGTCGCACCGAGTACTTTATTTTGTGGGTATGTAAATTCGGCTCGGAACACATCTCTAATCACTATCCTCTTCTCAAATCACTATTAACACCCCAACCCGGTTAATATGTGCCTTGATATTTTTCTGCATGGCGTGGAGTCGTGGACGATACGGGCTCGAGAGAGGCAGAGGATTGATGTCTTGGAAATGTGGTGCTGAAGGC
>CATIXQ010000010.1:5329554-5356872 GCA_949711755.1 Leptidea juvernica
TTCAAATTCAAATATTCTTATTCAAAATAGGATGTGACATCACTTATTGAAAGTCAAAAAACTACCACCCATTCATAAATGAATGCCACAGACCTGAGAAGAATGGGCGCAACAAACTCAGCGGGCTTTTTTTTTTCATCGAATAAATATGTTTACAAAAAGTAATATTGTACAATTAAACTTATTAATTAATAGCCTGAGGGCGGTCACTCCATTCCCAATCTGTGGTATCATTAAGAAAGTCATTTATGTTATAGTAACCTTTACCACACAAACGTTTTTTACAATTCTTTTGAATAACGTAATACTTTTGTTTTGAACATTTCGGCGGTCGGCCGCCCTCGGGCTATTAAATAATAAGTATAAATTACAACGCAGTGCCGCTCAGGATTCCTGAAAACCCCCAAAAATTCTGAGCGGCGCTACAGTTGCGCTCGTTACCTTGAGACATAAGATGTTAAGTCTCATTTGCCCAGTAATTACACTAGCTACGGCGGATAAAGGCACCATTGTGGTATTCATAATCTAGCCGGAATCCTGAGCCTAAGGAGTCTCCCAATGGTACATATACGAGAACCTCTTGTACGCTCATAAACATATTAGCCAATTTAAAAAGAATTGTGATTTACAATGCTCGGAACAAACATAAACTCGCTAATCCATCTACTTGGCTCTGTAAAATTGCTAAATATATTAAAGTGGATTGTGTTATAGGGTTTAAGAAATTAAATTCTTGCCTAAAATATAAATTATCGTCAATAATATTAACGTAGGTATAATTTTATATGCAAAATAATTATTTGAGATAATTTTATGACGCAGTTTAACACGCGTAATGCCTTTTTTATTAGGTTTCCATGCCCAAAGCGTATTCAAGGAGAACCGTGTTTTCTAAGATTATTAATAAGATTCAGTTGTCCGTTCATCAGTCTGTCAACGGGCTGTAAGCCGGTAAGGTAAGGGCTCATAAGCCGCAAGCCGCTTCATAAAACAACAAAACTGACATAGATACGGCAAACTCACGAGTACCCCGCCCCGCCACCGTCTGTTACGGACGGTCGCGCACCAAGTTGTCGGACTATAGGTATTGTGTTTGTTTACTCAAAGTCAAAGTCAAAATATTTTATTGACATAAAATCAAAAGACTGCTCGCCAACGTCAATCACAAAAAATACAATTCAGATACATAGGTACATATTAATTACATAAAAGTTAAAATATATTTTCAAAACAATGCAAACCAGTGAAACAACACAAGGCTGAACCATATAATCCATAAAAAACAACTATAATACTATTTAATTCCATATTGTAATATCGTTTACGTGATCTTCAATACTGTAATAAGCCTTCGACATAAGTCTGCGTTTAATAAAAGATTTAAATTTATTTATTGATAATTCAGATACACTTTTTGGTAACTTATTGTAAAATTTAATACTATCGCATGCAAAAGAATTGTTTATTTTACAGAGCCTAGTAGGGGGCACTATAAGCTTGTAGTTATTTCTAGTGTTCAAATTATGTTTGTCCCTTATTTTACTGTTTAAATTATAATGTTTATTTACGTGCAGGAGATTGTTATAAATATATTGGCTGTACATGGTCACAATATGAATATCCTTGAATTTTTCCCTTAGAGATTCTCGTGGGCTCATTTGGTATATGGCACGTACAGCTCTTTTTTGAAGTATGAAGATATTATTTACTTCCGCTGCACTACCCCATAGTATAATTCCATACGACATAACGCTATGAAAATAACTAAAATAGACAATTCTTTCTATATCTATGTCAGTAAGTTCCCGTATCCTTTTAACAGCAAAAATGAATTCTCAATGCTCAATTTACTAGATAAATTGTGTACTCACTTAGCGAATCCAGCCAGTCCTGCGCCTCCTGGGCTGTGAAGTATAACCGGGTCTCGTCACGGACGTTCAGCCAAGTTCCGGGTTGGAATGTGTACAACGGGTACACGCGATCCATCTTAATTCGCACTGACAGGAGCTGCAGTACCGAACATACGTTCAGCATGAATCCATCACCTGAAAGACAACGCATATTATGTTTTTTACGACAGTAAGGGATGAGACGAGCAGGACGTTCAGCTGATCGTAATTTATACGCCTTGAACATTACAATGCAGTGCCGCTCAGGATTCTTGAAAAACCCAAAAGATCTGAGCGGCTTCACACATAAGATGTTAAGTCTCATTTGTCCAGTAAATTCACTAGCTGCGACAATAATGCTTACACATTACTGCTTCACGGCAGAAATAGGCGCCGTTATGGTACCCATAATTTAGCCGGCATCCTGTGCAAGGGAGCCTCCCCCACTGGTAGGTACTATAATACTCAATTTTAAACTATTTTAAATAACATAATATTTAAAAAGTTTATAACGCAGTTCATTATATACTTATTATAACAATAAAAAGTGTGTATATACTTTTGTACGCACGCAATACTTCTTTGGTGTAACAAAACGAAAATCCAAAAAATATTCATGTTTTACGTTTGTAGAAAGAACAATATTGTAATAAAGAAGGTATTAAATGCATTTAATTTAGTTATTTAACTATTATTTAACGTTTATTGAAATAATTTCATAATTTTTTTGCAATAAGAAGGATATGATTTTTTTAATTATTTAACTCTCGTCCAATGATTGATTCAGTAGACATTTTATTTAAAGTTACAAGAGGCTTGGCAGTTGAAGTATGATATAATGTTATGATAGTATGATAAATATGCTAAAATCATTGACAAGTATTCGCATCCCTTTCTCTCCCGCTTGTCAGAATGAGACAGACGAAAGGACGCGACAAGCACACAGTCAGAAATGAAAACTATAGAGTCGCTCTTTTTTTAAAAGGCCCCGTGAACATTTGAACAATGATTAGCAATATTGTATTTTGGGTACAGAAAGTCATAACCGGTGAATGTAACGGCTAACAAGAATGTGAATAATTACAAACTAGTGCTATTTACACGGTATCACAGACGTATACCTTATGATAATTGATACTTATTTACACCGCAAATCTGTAACAGCTTTTTCAGCTTTCCCGTACACGACATATTGAAAAAAAAAATTGGCGCCCTTTGCTAGCAATATAGAGATGTAAAGAATTTTACAAACCCAATAAGTTGATCATCATTTGCTCGAATTATTTCCTCGAGGCAAATTTATATTTCACCGCTAAAGGATTAAAGCGTTTAATAATTCAAGCTCAAAAAGTGTGATAAAACTTTTATAGCATTAAAGGTATTGAAATCTCTTTCAAAATTCAATATATTAAGTCAAATTGATGCACAAGTCCAAATTGGCCATATTTATAATTTGACACAATCTGTCATACAAAGATATGCCAAAAAAATACCCTGGAAAAAATGTCTATGTCTAAAAGATTTATTTTAACAAAATATTGTATTCATTTCAGGGAACTTGACATTTTAATAACCAGTTTACCAAACTATATCATGTAAATAAAAATATTACATTTGAGTGCCTGTTGCTCTAATTAAAGGTTACCTTAACTTATTAGATCCAAATCCATTTGGAGTAATAAATCTACACTCAAACCAACAAATAAACATACAAACTTTCGCCTTTGTAATATGAGTGTGATTTTTGATTAAAAACGTCCGACTGAACAGATCTTGATCAGAAAATAGGGACAGACTGACAAACGTAAAACTTATAGTAACCCTCTTTTTCGACAGGACTGCTACTCCACTGATGTCACTGTCCAAATCGGGTTCTAAATTCAAAATACGCAGCATAAAAAAACTGATTACATTGCTGCCTATTCATCAATAATATTTTAAACAACTGGAGTAACCGAAATGCATAAATATGGCAGTCGGAGCTTATTATGATCTAATTTGTGGCATGTGCCATATTTCGCCTTTGATTTGATGTATAGAACGTCATTGTATTTACCTTAAGTAATTTTAGACTTTAGTTATCTTCTTGCAGTCGTGCTTGTCAGTTCGTCGCGTTGGACTACTTGGATTGCAGTTATTTCGTGTGATTATGTATTGGAAGGGAAGGAAGAAACATTGAACCCTTCGTTTAGCAGTGTTGCTGAAAAACCTACCTACCTACTTCTACCTGTATCATGTACTGAAGGTCCATGGGCTGAAGATCCTAGTCAGCGGTGGATTTACACTAGAGGCAGTTGGGGCAACTGCCCAGGGCGGCAAATTTTTGAAAGTGAAAAAAATTTTTTTAGTCTTATCAAGATTGCTCAATATAATTAATTAATTCTGTTACTTAATAATTTTTGGTTTAATTGATAATTAATGAAATTCAATGTATCCGTTATTTGTAAATTATAATTTTGGCACGTTTAGTAAAAATTAATAACTATATTTTATATTATAAAAACATTAATAGTTTCTGCAATAAATTAGTTATTTCAGTTTTGAAAAATAAAATATATAAGCTATAAGTTTAAGTAGAATTCCAGTACTGAGGCGGATTTTTTTCCGGTGCCCAGGGGCGGCATTAAGTTTAAATCCGGCCCTGATCCTAGTGATGAAATAACTAGGTACCTACTCAAGTACCTCGCTACCTAAAACTTAATCAACATGTGATGTGGTGTATTCTGTGTATTTATTGTGAAACTCCAGGTGTTCTAAAGCTGCGCAGATACAAATAAGAAGGATGGTATGTACCTACTTATTTTGTTTACAAACGGCTCCGCCTGAAAACGGCGGTCTCTTTCAATGTTAGGGCTGTCTAAGAAAAGTATTTTTTTTTTTATATTTTTATTTTGTAAGGGCTTTTTTTTGTTTATGAAAACTTAAACGTCACAATACTATTGCATACGACTCAAATAAAGTAGCATTGAAGGGATGTTATACCCATTCTGATTCACGCAGTATATATTTGACAATCATAATATAAAATTATATCTTATATATATAAAATTCTCGTGTCACAATGTTCGTTCCCGTACTCCTCCGAAACGGCTTGACCGATTCTCATGAAATTTTGTGAGCATATTGAGTAGGTCTGAGAATCGGCCAACATCTATTTTTCATACCCCTAAATGTTAAGGGTGGTCCACACGATTTTTTTTTTTTGATTTTTTTGGCATTTTTTTTGATTATGAGTCAGCATTAAAAATACATACAACTTCAAATTTTCACCCATCTACGATCAACAGTTACTTTGGTATCGCGATTTTAATATCGGCAATACAACGTTTGCAGGGTCAGCTAGTAATATATAAAAATAATAACAATATATACTATTATTTATTTTTTTATTCAGGAACAAAACATAAACAATACAAAAACAGTGCCATAAATTAAATAATCTAGTAATATATTTTTTTCAGTTTAAAAAAGACAATAAGCATATTAAAGTGAAGTATTTGAAAACGAAGCGATTTAGTCAACAAGGCAAAACAACAATAATTATATTAATCAAAATTATTAATTTTCTGCGGGTATCACCGCCGCCTACATTCGCCTGCAACACCTAGAGATATCCACAGGAGATACAATGTGGGCCGGCCCAGATTCTTCGAAGCTAATTTGACTTTGACATCCAGGTGACCGCAGAACTGGCAATCGCTCGAAATTTCGAGACTCATTATTCCGATACTAGGCGAAGTATTAATGGAATTGTTGTCGAAGAGCCCTATGAGTAAGATCATTGTCGCTCAGAGGGCAATGGAGAGGGCTATGCTTGGGGTTACCCTGCGAGAACGAATCAGAACATAGCCCAGATGGTTGCAAAAATGGATTAGCAGTGGGCAGGGCATATAGCTCGACGGACAGATGGCCGTTGGGGCAGTAAAGTCTTCGAATGGCGACCACGTACCGGAAGATTTAGGTATTGGTAGGCCCCCCACAAGATGGACCGACGATCTGGTGACGAACGCCGGAAAAAGTTGGATGAGGGCAGCGCAGGACCGATCATCATGGCGATCTTTGTCCAGCAGTGGACGTCTTCCGGCTGAAGTGATGATGATGTCGTAGAGCGGTGATACGACAAATCTCAGTTGTATACGGAGAATAGAAGTCATAATATTTAAGCGTATTGTAATATATTAAGAAGCAGATTGTTCACAACCAAAACTCGCCATGAACGTGGATTAATTTGACGATGAATATCTGCAGGTAAAACGGTTTTGACAGACGAAGAGACAGCCAGACGTAAAGATGAACAACGTATAGTGATTCAAAATAGATTTAAAAACAACAATTGGTGTGAATACTCCGAAAATAGTCGTCGGGTTGAAAATAAACAGTCAGTAAACTAAGACGTAATACGGCAACGTATTGTGGGTAGGGCTGCCAAGTTTTTTATGGAAAATATTTCAGAGAGAATAAATAAAGATTACAGATTAATAAGAAATTTACAATTTATTCAACTTAGACAATTTATACATCTAGATAGACTGTGACAGGTGTGAAAAACGTCGAAAAAATAAATAGTAGTAAAAAAAAACTAAAAAGCACGCTTTCTATAGAAAAACGAACTATAGAATTTAAAATTTATTTTCAAATTTAAAATTAACATCAATTCTTGCCTTAAAAACGATAGATGAATATTAAATAAATTAACAAAGTCTTATTTTGCAAATTGAAAATAAAAACGATAGATGAATATTATATAAATGAAAAAAATCTCATTTTGCAAATTGAATAATGGAATAATTTTATCAAATTAATGTATTGCTCAATAAGTTTGAACGAAATCTGGGAGTTAAAAGAGGGTCAAAATCGCGCCCAAATGAGTCGGTTACAAACAAACATACAGGTGAAATAATAATAATAAGCTAATAAAAACCGTGTAAAAAGCGGCGAACTGTTAACCTCTACTTTCAGCAACGCAAGTACACTAAAACAAAAACATACATATCGCGAGTGTAAGACGTAGCTTGTCAAGCACACCTTAATGTAATAAACCTGGCCTGTTTTCATACGTTGCCTACATGAATTATAATATTCTGTACAATTAGTGTAATGGCGTGTAAAATATCTCTTATCCTATAGATTATAAATCTCAAAGCTCACCTATCTGAAATAGCGCTCAATACTCTATTTTAGAGTACGGTTGGCAGCCCTGTTTGTGAGTGAATTATTATTGAGGTCATTGTCATTAAACTCCCGGTTGTATACTGAATATAGTAGCTCATTCTTGCCTATTGAAAAATATAATTAATAAACAGAACGCAGTGTTCAAAATGTATTATGATGATCTTTAGCGTTGATTAAGCTAAATTACACCATACAGTTGCGCCACGTCTTTCGCCTCTACTTGTACTTGTAGGAAGAATTTTATTTAATCCAAATATAAAAAAAAATATTACTACATATTATTACGTTGGATGAGGGTAGCGCGGGATCATTGTGTAGATATATGGGGGAGGCGTTTGTCCAGCAGTGGAAGTCTTCCGGGTGCTATGATGATGTCTCGATTATGATAAAAAATACTAATCTCTCTGCATTAAAAATCAACAAACGATTTCGCTCGACTTTGTTTACAGGGCCAGCTTCCGAAACAAGTGTTCAGCCGGATAAAGCCATATTACATGTATACAAAACCATAGATACAGGATATCCGGTATCAGACAAAAAGTTATCCGTTTCATCTCTAGTATAGAATGACGCATCTACTATACTTCTCGTGTTTGTTGTTTTAATTATATACATTACATTTATTTTTAAATTACTCGTATGTCTTGAGGTTTGAGTATTTTTGTTGCATCACTAACTAAATAAAATGTGTAATTCGATGAAGCTGTAAATGTTTATATATAAGAAGGGCAATGAGTCTCTTGTCGCTTCTTCTCTTTAAATACCAGTGTGAGGCTGCTTTGCACAGGATGCCGGCTAGATTATGGGTACCACATCGGCGCCTATTATTGTGTTTCGGTCTGAAGGGCACCGTAGCTAGTGAAATTACTGGGCAAATGAGCCTAAACATTTTATGTCTCAAGGTGACGAGCGCAATTGTAATGCCGCTCAGAATTTTTGGGGTTTTTCAAGAATCGTGAGCGGCACTGCATTGTTATGGGCAGAGCTTATCAAATACCATCAACTGAACGTCCTGCCGTCTCGTCCCTCAATTTCATAAAGAAAAAAATACCAAACTTTTACAAACTGGTGGTAAATGGTAGAATATTATGTTTGAACATTGATAAGTGTCATTTATTTGACCAAAATGAACATAATTATATTGAATTGTTTCATTTAGTACTAGCTGAACCGGCAAAAGTTGTTTTGCCATATAAATTATATTAAGTGTTCGACCGTTTATTCTCAGACTTACTTTTTAAAGCGGACAACCACGACCACGAAAAAGTCTTTTAATGTTTCGGCTTAATATAATATAGTAACAATATTTTTATTAATCATAGCCTATGTGTTATTCTGGTGTGTAAACTATATCATTGTAATGTTTCATCAAAATCTATTCAGTAGTTTTTGCGTTAAAGAAGCACAATCATACATCCAGACATACGAACTTTCACATTTATAATATTAGTAGGATTAGTAGGAGTAGGATGGCGTATAATTAAAAACGAATGAAAGTATGTGTTAATCTAAATCGAATTTAGAGCGATAAGTGACCGTGACATGAAGCTTCGACCGTGAGACATTGCATTACAATGAGAACGATATACATACAGATGATAAAACAATAAGTTTGATGTTCTTAAAAAAAAACAAGATGGTAAAGATATTTGTAGTTTAGTTAATTATGTTAATTTGGCACAGCGCCAAATTGCGCTTCGAAAGAACTCGAGGTTAGCGACATTCAGTATAATACAATTGTTTTGTCACGCCTGTTGTTAAGTCATCACCGCCGCCCTCTTGCAACACCAGAGTAATCACAGGAGCGTTGCCAGCCTTTGAGGAAGGTGTACGCGCTTTTTTTGAAGGTACCCATGACGTATCGTCCCGGAAACACCGCACAAGGAAGCTCATTCCACAGCTTTGTAGTACGTGGAAGAAAGCTCCTTGAAAACCGCACTGTGGAGGACACATCCAGATGGTGGGGATGATATCCTAACTTGTGGCGTGTCGTGCGGAGGTGGAATTCGGCGGCAGGAATCAGGTTAAACAGCTCTTCTGAACACTCCCCGTCATAAATGCGGTAGAAGATACACAATGAAGCGACGTCTCTACGCAACGCCAAGTGATCGAGCCGTTCACAGAGCACTGGGTCCCCGACAATTCGAGCTGCTCTGCGTTTATAAATATACCAAACTATCTTTTGAAATGGAGCTTTAAGGCGCGGTCATACCTCAATATCCACAAAAATTGATTTCTTAGAGAGTCCATTACAACATAACGCATTGAAAATATTCAGACGCAAAAAATACAGTGAACAAAGAAGGACTTAAAGAAAATTTATAACCGAATAGAATATTTATATATAATTTGAAATACCCAATAAAAAATTTGGAAGTTGCTTCCTAAAAACAAACTTTGGAGTCAAAATTCTCCGAATGTCCAGCGATAACAAAATTCTTTTTTTCAAGAATTTAATACAATTAGTACTTTTCTAAAACTAAAACCGAACAATTTTTCAATTTGATATGTAAATTTTGAATCAACAAAAGAAAATCAGTAAAATAAATGCCCATTTGCAGCTTAGCCACATGATTAACATAAATATTATAGGGTTGGTTGTAGCGTTTACAATCCTAGTCAGTCCGCGCCTTAAAAGGAACCATTAATAATATAATGACAATATAGTCGACCCATATAGCCCATTGGTTAGTGACCCTACCTACTGACCTTTTTAGGCATTTGTAGGTAATGAAATATCTGCATTAGTGGTTACCAGGATTCCACTGTAACACAACGAATAAAAACTGCATGGTACATTATATAAATCATAAAGATAAATGTGTATGTGTGAGAGGGAGAGAGGGTGTGTGTTTGTGTGTGTGTCAATGTGTCGAGAGTGTCCTGGGGTGTGTGTGTGCAGACATGCGTGCGAGAGGATAATATGTAAAGTAGGAGAAAACTCAATATAGTTATGTGTGCGCATCATTCATTTCGACGACCCATATTGCCGAATGGTTAGTGACCCTGACTACTAAGCTAGAGTTCCCGGGCTCGAATCCTGGTGCAAACACTTACATGATGAATATGGATGTTTGTTTTCGAGTCATGGATGTTTATATGTATTTATGTATGTTTAAGTGAGTATATTATTGTATTAAATATATCATTGCCCAGTTTGCGGCAAGATAATTTGTCTAAAAGTCTGTCAATATTATATTATTACATATTATTAATATAATAAAACTTTCACATGAAATACTTAGTGTTAAATTTTTGGATTGATTTTAGGATTCAAAATCTTATCGGTATTTTTATAGCTATTAAAACTTCACAACCACATCTTTAGAGATACGAAGTAATAAATCTGTATGGTGCTATTTAAGTGCGAATTCAATATTTTAGCAAGTTTCTAAGACTCTATTAGAGCTAAGTTTTTTTTTTTGTCGTCTTTGGCAGCGCTACAATAATACAAGGGAACCCGCTGTACAGCATTCAGGCCGTAAAAGGAGTACAACCACTCGGCAAGACCGGTACATACAACTGACTGCAAGACACCAGCCGATGTAAACCGCTCGAGAGATAAGTTTGAGGCTACAAAATTCAAGTCGTGTTGATGTAAGTCCCCAAACTGTGCGAAATCGACTGCATGAGTACGGCCTACGAGCTCGACGCCCAATTAGGTGCCCACCGATACGTCACGGGAATCGCGCACGCAGAGTCTTGACGCTCGTAAACGAGAACGCAGAACATGGACCCAGGAACAATGGGATAAAATTATGTTTTCCGATAATTCGCGGTTCGGGTTTAGGCCTGATACAATAAGGGTGCGAGTGTACCGTCGGCTCGGAAACAATGAAAGTCGATAAAACCGTTTTAACAGTTGTTTCGGGCAGAAGTAGTCCCGAATCATCTATATATATGGCTGTTATAAAATAAACAATATTTCGCCATCAGAACATATTGTTTGTCGTATTAAAAGTTTAAAGCGGTTTGTTTACACAGAAAGACACGTGCCAGCTACGGCGGGCTGTTTTATAAACACGTACCTACTGAGTCTGTCGGTACAATTGCGTAACAAAAACCTCATAGTGCATTTTTATTAGCTTGTTACCAAATCCATGTGGTAATATTATATTGGTGAAATATATTTCACCAGTGGGAGGCTTGAGGTTTGAATATTTCGTTGCATCACTATTATAAATAAAATGTGTAATTCGATGAAGCTGAAAATGTTGATTTAAAAGAAGGGCAATGAGTCTCTTGTCGCTTCTTCTCATTCTCCTTTGCACAGGATGCCGGCTAGATTATGGGTACCACATCGGCGCCTATTTCTGCCGTGAAGCAGTACTTAATGTGTAAGCATTACTGCGTTTCGGTCTGAAGGGCGCCGTAGCTAGTGAAATTACTGGGCAAATGAGACTTAACATCTTATGTCTCAAGGTCACGAGAGCAATTGTAGTGCCGCTCAGAATCTTTGGGGTTTCTCAAGAATCCTGAGCTGCACTGCATTAATGCATAATGGGCAGGGCGGATCATTTACCATCAGCTGAACGTCCTGCTCGTCGAAAAAACAAAATATTTTAACTATCGTCCCGTATTGTTGAATTCAGTTTTTGTTTTTTCATGCAGGAGGAGGATAAACCGCTCGTTTATAGGGGTCGCCTGGTGCATAATCCAGTGACACAACAGTACTTAAACTTCATACTAAAGTGGATTGTGTTATATTTTATAATAAACTCCCAAGTGAAATTAAAATATTACCCATTAAAAAATTTAAATGTATCGTATAAAATAAATTAACATCTCAGGCCTATTATAATGTGAAAGATTATTTGAATGATAAAGATAGTTTGAATTAATTTTCTAAATTTTGTTAGTGAATATTGTTATACTCATTTGAATGTTATTATAACTTTTGTACTTCATCCTGACTTGCACTAAAAAACTTATAAAGTTTTACAGTGAATAAAGATTTTTTGACTTTAACTTTGACTTGCTAGAGCGCCCGAATCGACGCACGCACACATACACACCATTTACACGGGCGCTAAGCAATCTTGGGAAGACAAAACTATTAGGTGGCACGCCGTACGCTATCGAGACGGGTTGCTGAGTTAAATTATCTGCGCCGCGCCGTCATTGACCTTTTTATATGTACCAACCCTAGCGCTCCACCCAGACGTAAGTATAAATTTGAAGAAGACCGCTGAGTTACGTTACTATATTTAAACTTGTATTGTGCCTGGTGCTACGTGATCTCCGCCGCCCATACTAAAGAGAACTGCTAAAATCCATAATTAAACCATTTTTAAGTTATTAGTGCGAAAACTGTAGTTTTCTAAGGATTAAATACATGGGGCTCACTTGATAGTAACCCTATCCATAACACCAATAACGGCTGCTGATGGAAATCTATAAATAGCCTCCAAATCCAAATAAAACAAAAATCTTGTTTGGCGAGGAGACAACCCTGACTGCAACATTAAGTTGCACACACATTTATATTTAGATGTATAGTGATCCAAAGCGATCACAACAGACACACTTGTACCAGAGTATCTACACAAAAGTGTAAATGTGTTTGGTCTTTCGGGTATGCCAAGGATGGGTAGTGTATTCTCAATACGACAATAGTTTACGAAAAATTTGTCAAATAGTACTTTTTGAGGGATCCCCGAGCATATTTTGAATGAGAAGTGAGGTGAACTACTAAATCACATTATATAACAGTACTATGTACACTCACCAGCTAGAGACCTCTCATCGGTTTGCATTTGCGCCCGCCGTTCATTACGTTGCAGCAGGGCAGCAAAGTACAGTAGAAATGGTTCCCGAGCCTCTGGGCAGAGCAGGATATTGTGGCAAATATTGTGCAACGTATTTCTGCTGGCTTCCACCTCCCTTTGCAGTGCGAAAGCCAAGCTCTGGTCAGTCCCCGAAGCGAACATACGCTCCGCGAATAGGGGATTCTCTTCCGCAAACAGCGACATCTGTAGCATGTAATGCACATAAACAAAAGGCTTCGAAAAAATTCTAAAAACAGACTTTTCTGTCCCTATAAACTTTCGACGGTTACTCACCTTATCCGTGCATGTTGTCTGTAAATGGAACAACGTCTAGCTTACCAGCGATATAAACTTTGTATTGAAATTGCAATTCACGCGTCCCAATATGAGACGATAAGAATGACTTATCGGGTATATTGGGACAGCTTCAGATTATTCACAGCTAATCACTGACAGTAGAAGTTAGTAATTTATCTCTATCTGTAGATAGTATCTTGGGAACGGCCGTAAGAGTATTAAGCAAAACAATAACTGGCTATTACATACCAAACAAGTATACTACATGAGGGACAATGCAATAAAAGGGCACAATAATACACCCCAGACGATGAATCTGTCGCAAAAACGGCGTCACATCCTGAACGAATATGATATAGGCTTCCACACTAAAAGGAGCCAGTATATCAGAACATTTGTTGGGAATTCCACAATAACTACAAGCACAATACATTCAAGAGGATCTGAGTGACCACCTGCCTTCATTACACTCAACCACCGAAACAAAACATTCAAATTCAAATATTTTTATTCAAAATAGGATGTGAAATCACTTATTGAAAGTCAAAAAAACTACCACCCATTCCAAAATCAATGCCAATCAATTATCAAGAATATATTGAGAAGCAACAGTCAAGATATTAATTTCTTTGAATTTTGCTCTCAATGATTCCTTAGGGCCTAGGTTATAAATGGTGCGAATAGCCCTTTTCTGTAGCACAAATATTGTATTAATATCGGCAGCGCTGCCCCACAGCAATATATTGCCCGACAGCATTTATCAAGGACCAAAAATTCTCTGTTATGATCTCGTATTTGATGACTTCAACCAAGTTACTCCACAGATGCTAGACAAACAGACAGTGGTTGTATATGCGTTCTTTTCAACTTACCGCAAAGAATGGTCCGAGGAAGCTAACACGTGCTATTTCCCTGCCAGGCGCAGTGGTGACCGGAGCCGGACACAAGCTAGGCAGCTTGGCAATTAGTGCGCATATTGGTCTAGCCGAGTGTCTCGGACCAGCTCTAAGCTCGCACAACGCACGTAGAGCTCGTAACGCTGCACCTTCCCCGGAGCATATTAAGGGTGATACACGTCGACGCATTTCCTCGCGAATACCCATTAGTAAGGGTACAAATACCTAGAAAATGTGGAAATTATATAATGCGAACTGGTAAAATTAACATCAAAGTGTAGCTAAACATATTTAAATTTTATGTTTTTTTTTTATCAAAATGTTACAATCAAAGATGATACAGATAAAAGTTGGGGCAGTAAATTCCTCGAATAGCGACCAGGTACACGAAGACGCAGTGTTGGTAATCCTCCCACAAGATGGACCGACGATCTAGTGAAGATCGCCGGAATACGTTGGATGAGGGCAGCGCAGGACCGATCGTCGTGGAAATCTTTGGGGGAGGCCTTCGTCCAGCAGTAAACGTCTTCCGACTGATGATGATACTATCCAAAATAACAATGTGGTTACTTTTTCTGCAAAATATGAAAATGGCAAAGAAATATAGCAAGTAATAATAGCATACCTCTTCCAAAGCATCTTGGTCCTGATAAACTGCGCGTAACAACTCAGACAACAGCCCAAGTGGGGTGATACAAAGCATAACATAAGGCAGGAGTGGAGATTTCCGACTCTTTACCAATTCGAATTGGCCTCTCAACACTAGTATCAAATGATCCACTATTATCTTTCGCAAATTTAGTAGTAAGTCACTCAAAGGTGGTTCTGAACTCTTCTTGGGATAATCACGCTCGTAAATATTGATATTGTAGTAGAATTTCGCCAAATAGCTAACAGCTAGGCTTTGTGATGGTATGTCTTTGGGTAATGGTAATGATGGTTTTGGGCATTCACCCTCTTCCACTTCAGGTTTAATTGTGCTTGGATCTTTCGCTAATGGATCATCATCATTTTCTTCACTAAGCTCTTTCATGCTATCTCTCGTAAGTACTGCGACTAAAGGTTTATAATTCAAAGGATCTGATCCATCACTTATTTGACCAATTACATCCATTATGGCTTGGGAAGCTAGCTCTTCTAAAGAGATATTTGGGTTATCAAGCAATGATGCAGCTACAGAGGGTGCAAATGTACCACCTGGAAAGATTTAAATCTAAATATATTACAATAATAAGAAAAATTAAGATATTTGTTATTCCAAGACATCCAGCTGGAATCGCTGGCATGATACTTGAATAGATTTACTAAAAACTTAAATATATTAAATTAGTGACCACCTCGCTTGAGACTATGCCCAGGCAGATTCCATTAGCAATCTGAATACTGAATCAGATTTAGATCCACAGAAAAATAATTAATTTACAAAAAATCTTTACTGTAAAAGTCTCTTCAAAGTCAGTTTAGATGTAGCCGGAAGAAAGAGCTGTATGGCAGACAGATACTGACAAAAAATCAGGTTCCTGTTAAAAATTTGTATTAGGGATGTGTTCAGTGAAAAGGTGGAATTTCTACAATACTCATAAACACACACTTTTATTTATACTTATGTATAGGCAACAAGAAGACAAAGGTTTTCAACCAGTGTGTGTTACCAGTGCTGAATTACGGTGCGCAGACATGGTCGCTGACTATGGGTTATGAGAAAGTTCATGGTCGCTCAGAGGGCTATGCTCGGAGTTTCCCTGCGAGATCGAATCAGAAATGAGGAGATCCGTAGGAGAACCAAAGTTACTGACATAGTCCAAATGATTGCGAAACTGAAGTGGCAGTGGGCAGGTTCGACCGGAGAGATGGACTTTGGGGCAGTATAGTCCTTGAATAGCGACCATGTACCGGAAGACGTAGTGTTGGTAGGCCCCCCACAAGATGGAACGACTATCTGGTCAGTATTGCCGGAATACGTTGGGCGAGGGCAGCGCAGGGCCGATCGTCATGGAAATCTTTCAGGGAGGCCTTTGTCCAGCAGTGGACGTCTTCCGGCTGATGATGAGTAGGCAACAAAATTAATTATTTTTTACATTACTTAGCTATTAAATACCTGTACATTCTTCAGACCAAGATGTTTGTAAAATATTGGCTATAATACTCCTAAGCTGTTCTTCCGTCATTTCAGTAGAGCTAATTGTCCTTGATCGTTGTATCTTGCGGGCAGGTGATTGTAAAGAGTCACCATCCTCAACCTGCACACAACAAACTCTAATTACATACAATAATTGATAGATTTCTATAATATACAGAGCTCTAATTTGTGTGTATGTGTTGCTCAATCTTTGAATTTTTTATTTTATTTATTATGTACAGAACAATGTCTGTCGGGTCAGCTAGTTCAACTATATTAACCATGTGAAATGATTCACAGTAGTATCTCCTCTGTCCCTTTTTTTTTTTTAATTCTTTATTTGGCTACTATGGCCCACTTAAATGTCATAATAGTACAGTCAGATATAATTAGTGGGTAATGTATAAATTTTCCATTTTGTACTAAGAAATGCAGAAATTTTTTTGTTAAGTAAAATTTATTTATTTAACCTAAGTATATATCCTTCTTCTATATACAGCCATCTTATGGAAAGGGCATTTATGCCTTTGAGGTAGAACTGTGGGGACCTCAAGAAGCCATGTGGAGGCATTCTGTATTGCTTTTTGGGAAGAAAATCTTAACCATGTAAAACAGAAAATTTCAACTGGATCTGGCAAGTGGGGAGGATGTCTAAGGGTTTCTAGAGGTGTTCTAGATCCTGTACAGTTTAAATGAGCTGGATTTATTTATCATTATTATATTATTTATTAGATTGGTGCTGTTACAATGCAAATTTCGCCATTTTTATTCAAAGTTCAGTATTTATAATAATTGATATCTGCTGTAATAGCTTGGCCAGATCTGAGGAGGCTCTAGTGAAATATACCATGTATGACCACCAAGTCTCTATGGGTATAAGCTTCAGTTTAAGGCATTGTAATGGTGTTGTTTTGTTGTTGTGTGAACAGAAGTTGACTTAAGATTATCAATTCCACTTTTCTTGCGCCACTTCTTCACTCTCAGACCGCCATTTGTTTCCGAAGCGGTAGTAGTATCTAGTAGTTATTAGAAATGACATCAAAAAGAATTCTAAAGCAATCAATTTTGAGAATATTAATGCCTATTATGCCTTTTTTCATCAGGTGCCCTAATATCCCTGTTCATTCTTCAAGACTTTTATTTGATAAATATGATACAAATATTGTTTAATATTGTGGGTATGGTAAAATCAGATCATGCCACTTTATTTATCATATTGGCTGGTCTGTTGTAACATGTATTAAAAGAAAATCCTAATTATTACAGTATCCGCCTTCACATTTAAAGCCAGATGGAAAAACAAATGTGAGTTAAACAATTTTAAACAATTTTTCAAATCTAAAATGTCTAGCTGTCATGTGGAAGAAATTAAGCTCTGAAGTCACACAGCAAGGTTTTCTTTTAATTGAATGTATTTAATATACAAATAATTTAGGTTACCTTCAGTGTTAATTCCGCCAATATTTGTCTTTAAACTATTCGACACATGTTTTGCGTCTACACGAGGCATCCTCAGGATGTGTTGTTGGACGAGACAACTATAGAAAACTCAAATCATTTGTATATAATGGATTTCCGCAAAGTAACGCCTACTTCAATAAATTTTCTTGTATTTAATATACTAAAATGGCAGATTCACACTTTAAACCCTGTTATTTTGAGTATGCTCTTTGCTTAAAGGTAAGGGACCTCTGAAAAGGTAAAATACTAATTCTGAAAAACAGTAAAAAACCTACAGCTGAATCCACAAGTTGATGTGTGGCGTAAAAAGTTTTTTTTTATTCATATTATGGTAAACACAATCTAACCATAGACACCAACAAAGTGTGGGTAACATTACTTATTTGTGTTTGAAATATTTAAGGTCCTAATGGTTTTTACAACCATTATGTCTTCCCCTACTTTTGACCAACCAACTTTTATTATTATCAGCCATGCACAGAGAAGCATAGGGCTCACTTGATCAACCCTCTCTATCACATAAATGATTTGTGATAATTTCTAAAACAAAGTTTATTTAAAATTCCAGACTAGTAGAGATTAGTAGATTAGACAGGTATTGACATATTAAATCACAAATAAAATTTGAAAATCAAAATTTTATGAATGATGCGGGATTCGAACCCACGACCTCCGGCGTTCCGTGCCGGTGCTCTAAACCACTGAGCTAACCGTTTGAGTACGGCCTCGTTATAAAATTCTGTTTGCTTTGTTCAACTCTCAGGTTGTGGCTTCATCTACAGGATCTACTTTACAGTTGATAACCTGCTCAACCCCAATATTTGCATATTAGGAAATTTACTTGTTAGTCGTTCTTGTAAATCTAAACAATTTGTTATGTTTTTAAAGTGATAATCCTCACTTCTAGGATTAATACACAAATAAAATTTGAAAAACATAATTTTATGAACAATGCGGGATTCGAACCCACGACCTCCGGCGTTCCATGCCGGTGCTCTAAACCACTGAGCTAACCGTACCACTGCTAAGAGTACCGCCTCGTTATAAAATTCTGTTTGCTTTGTTCAAAAATTTTGTTTTTCAAATTTTATTTGTGTATTAATCCCAGAAGTGAGGGTTATCACTTTAAAAACATAACAAATTGTTCATATTAAATCACTTTAGTAAACTGCTTTTAAATTTTGAATATAATTTATTACACTACCTTACTATTATCAGCTGCAAACTCAATATTTTTATTCAAATTTGGATTTCAAATCACATATTGAACATCTAAAACCACCACCAATTAAAAAAGAGATGGCTCAGAACTGAGAAGAATGGCCACAAGAAAATAAGCTAACTTTTTTTTTATAATTTGTATTAATATTAATTGATTTTAAACTTTTCATACATTTAGTACATATAATACACATTTCATGTATTTAGACAACCCATATAGTCAAATGGTTAGTGACCCTGACTACTAAGCTAGAGGTCCCACCATCCTGGGTTCGAATCCATGCAGGTGCAATCATTTATATCATGAATAAGGATGTTTGTTTCCGAGTCATGGATGTATTTATGTATGTTTAATTATAGTGTATTAAATATATGGTTGTCTCGTACCCATAGTACAGGCTATGCCTAGTTTGGGGCAAGATAATTTGTGTAAAAGTGTGTCAATATTATCAATATATTATCAATTTTTAAATTTTTGATTCAATTTTATTAGTAGGAGTACAAGTGTATGTTCATTGTTCAACCGAGGTAGTACTGCAACCACACCAAATATCCATTGGTTTCATAACAAATTTGCTATCCTCTACTTATCTTAAACTCTCGTCTAAAGTGTATATAAATATAATCATTATGTAATCAATGCAAACAATGTTGCAGACATTACCAATTTATATAAGTGAGAGATAAGAAATAACTATAAATACATCAGAGTGCAATTAATAACAGCATGATACTGTATATATCGATAAATAAATGTGTTATAGTATAAATGACTTACCTCCATTGGTTCTTGTTGAGTATCTGACTGTGAATTTCGTTCAGATACATCATCTACTTCCATTGAGAGTGATCGCCTTGAGCAGCTCGGAGAAGCATTGTTTGTCCTTTGTCTTACTGGAGATGGCTCAACAAACTGAGGTGGGGAAATGGATCTTGATGTGCTATCTTCTCTATTAGAGACACCTTCAGAACCAGTTACAGTTGACTGAGGCAAGGGTCCCACTCTAACAGAACCACAAGTCAACAAAGCATCATCACCCATAGAGTCAAAACTGTTGTACTGTCTTGTCTGTGATAGATCTGTCATTTTTGTATCAGATATTTCTTCTAATAAGTTTTCTGTTTTTTCAGTCACTATCAAACCAACAGCTGGTATTTGATTCTGTTCTGACACTTCATTTGTACTCTCTGTGTAATTTTCTTCATTGTTTATATTTTTTGCGGTATTTTCTGCAGATGTCCGTGGTGATGGTGATTTTCTGTTGGGCTGTGACGGACTTATGGCATCAGATGGTACAGATGCGCTAGGTGTAACTGGTGGACTGGTAGTAGTTGGTGACGGCCCAGTTCCACCTAGTGCTGCTAGCCTTGCCAGCCGTCGTCTCCTTATCTGCAAGCAACAAAACATCAACTGATAGCACGTGCAGTAACGCTATCGTACAATAACACAACACCAACGCTTTGTTTTGTTACGAAATTAGAGTGGCCATACGCAATACACCAAGGTGCTATCTTATATAAATTATCAACTTACCTCTTCTTGACTTAATTCACTCATTATTGTAAGATTTGCTTCCTGTATAATAAGAATTGGTTGTATAAGAATTCTCTAGGATTTTCTATCGTAATGCAGTAGAAATCAAAGAATGTAATCAGAAGCACTACGTCAAACAGTCAATCATCACCTTTGTGGTTCACAGCTGAGACTTGACGTTTTGTTGAGGATGACGAGACGAGAAAGTATTGAAATTTGAAAATTCACGCGTCATCCTGTCAGTTCCATAGACCAATCTGTATATCTGTCTACGTATTGACATATGTAATAATTTAGTAGTTCTACAACACTTTTAGAGAATCCGTGGTCCATGCTATTCAAAATGTGAAAGACAAAACAGAAGTATTAAACTATGTTGAAGAAATCAAAGAGATTTAATAATAAAATATTAGATAAGAATAAAAATTATAGTCTACAATACTTAACACAGAAAGTTTGTTTTCGTATGTAACGTAATTTTAAAGATCAATTAAAATTGTTCGATAAAAGTAAAGAGATACTTGACAAAATTAATGAAATATTTATACAACCCGTAACAGACAACAACAAACAAACTGACCGAAATACACACGTAGAAAAATAAATGAAAGACGCCACCCAAATTAAGTAGAACTTCTTCCCTATTCGCGTTGATCCACGTAGATTAAACTTCAAATGGGTATAGAGATATCGACTTCACATCGACGATAAATCTTTGAAGTAAGTGATGAACTATAAAGAAAATAGGTGGTCCAGTGTGGACCCCTTTAGCAAGAGACAGGAAGAATTGGAAATCCTTATAGAAAGACTTTGTCGACAGACAAGCCGTTCCACACAAACTTCCAGTTCCAGCATCATACAAATGCAATTTAGAATAGTTTTAATAAATTTTTAGGAATAGGCAAGTATTAGGAAAGAAACAGCAATAACGGCAATTTTATTTTATTTTTATTTATAAAGTCAAAATTAATTAATCCCAGAAGTGAGGGTTATCACATTAAAAACATAACAAATTGAATATAAGACCCGAATAAGTTATTGTGACTATATAAAAGCTTTTTTAAATAAAAAGCTAACAAATTAAATTTCAACATGAACACCTACTTACCACTAAGACACTATACAAATTTGAAATAAAAAAATGCGTCTTAAAATAATAATGATATATATATTATATGTTATTTTTATATAACAAACAAACACTTATAAAGGACAGTTAAATTTTCTTCACATCCTACTACCTACACTGTCAAAAAATTGTTAATATTGAAGGCCTGTTAGTATTGTTTTAGATAACAAAATCATTTATTATGAATTCATCAGCTCGTAGTTTGTCATGCATGAGTCGACATAAGTAATCTAACTATTTGCACTCCAAA
Organism: Leptidea juvernica; assembly: GCA_949711755.1. Classification (NCBI taxonomy): domain Eukaryota; kingdom Metazoa; phylum Arthropoda; class Insecta; order Lepidoptera; family Pieridae; genus Leptidea; species Leptidea juvernica. The sequence goes on from CATIXQ010000010.1 coordinate 5,351,291, forward strand.
AATACATATTAATATATTGTATGCAGCAGACCGTATGCAGTGTTACGTCAATTTTAGATTAAAAACATCATGATTATACTATTTTTTATATTCTATTATCAACATTCAGATGTATCAGCCAGAAACGATCTATATCTCACATACGACACCTAACAATAGATATATTAGGTTCGATAAGATGAAAGTATTGGCCCACGATAAAAACTTTGTGTCTCGCAAGCTTTTGAAAGCCATTGAAATCGACTAGAGGCCTAATTTTAATAGAGAGAAGGGCTGGGCTATTGTATGGGTTTAAAAGTATGTGGCACTATTTGGAATTCCGTGTTGTTAATCGCATCTTGGAGCAAGACCCAAAGTGCCGGTGATTACATACTTGGACATTATGAGTACCTACATTATGTGGACACGTGAATGCCAAGAGTGACATAAAATTTCAGTGGTACCGTGCTTGTCATCACCGCTGGTGCATCGCGTAACCCCCACCCTTTCATGCCGGGCAATATGAGCGCAAATCCTCAGTATAAGACGGGACGTTACAGACGAAGGACCTCCTAATTGTGACAGCAAAGACCGATGAACCGTGGGTAAAGCCGATGTTAGTAAATAAAGATCTGTGTCTCGGTGAAAAAGAAGGAGTAGTCTTTTTTAATTCGTACTGTCACTCGTTTCTTGGGGTTTGGGGATGTAGGCCTCCGGATAGACCGGTATTTCACGTTCTTTTTAAGTGAGAGAGTGAAATTTCTCCAAGCATACCGGCCCAATTTGGTTGTGTTGCTTAGGATGCAACATGTCAATACCAGTTATGTAATGTTCTAACAAATTAAGTATTTTTCCGGAAAAATATTGGTGCCATGTTTGATGAACATGGTGAAATAATTAACCAGAAATTTACACACATGGAAAAATGGTATAACGAAATGACGTGGCACCCAGCAAAGCTAGTTTTATGTTAACTGGGAAACTGTTTGACCAATCTTATCATATCATGGCAACTCTATTTAATTAAAATGTAAGAAGGGGAGCCATCTAAATAAATAAATCTATTAAAGAGACATTACCTAAGCAGCTGTCTATGGACCCTCTCACGTTCTATGGTCCTTGCATCTTTATAATTATTTTATAATAATTTATGTCAAGCAAAAACAAATCATTAGTGTATTGGCTGAATGCGCACACTGTACAGTGCCAAAGAAAAGAAAAATCATTAATTTCAATTGTTATCTGTCAATGTCATCTCAAGTTTTTCTTCAAAACTTCTCTTCTCAAGGGTCTCACCCACAGAATATTATAAATTATTTACTGTTTAGTATTTAGTTTAGTTAATTACTTTTACTAATTATTAGTTTTTACTATTTTTATGTGATGATAGTAATTTTTGTATTTTATGTGAAAAAATTATGTATTATCATTCAGACTAATTATTAAGTAACGCAGCCCATCAGTGCCTGTAAAGCACATAACACTTTTACTCTAGCGAACGGGCCCTGAACGAGCTGTAAAGAATATAAACAAACTAAAATATTCTTTTACGGTAAGATCCATTCCTAGTTAAATATGATATTTATTATTTATATCATTCGGGTCACATAAAAATCATAACCATACACTACCCAACCACATGTTGCATGTTTTAAACTTAAAATTCAAGATTTTTTCTTCTTTCAAAAAATGATTCCCTTAGTATCAAATACATCAATAAGCCTACTGCTTCTATTAAATATGGATTGTAATAGTCACATCTTATCATCATTTGTATTCATCTATATGTTTTCACTGTTAAGATTCCAATAAAATATTTGACTTTACTTCTCCACTTTGAGTTGAGTATTAATTACACAATCCATTTAGCCTAGTGACATTACTTACTGAGCCAAAAGTCCCTGGTTTGAATCCCGGTAGGTGTAAACATTTGTATGATAAATATGGATGTTTGTTTCTGAGTCATGGATGTATATAGTTATTTATGTATATAAGTATATCAATATAAAATTGATTTGTTTGTTGTTTGTATATATGTTATTCTTGTGTTTGTAACTGTCGCATTAGTTAATACCTGTAATGATAGTTGCTGTGTGTGGTAAATAAATAAATCATATTAAATACATCATTATCTTGCATCCATTGTACAGGCTATGCCAATAATCTTGTTATATCTCTGGTAATACAAGAAAGTATGGACTGTGGTGATCACTTAACATCAACCATACGCTTGTTTATCTTCATCTTTAATAAAAAAAAAAAACTTGAAGCACCCAAGGTTTCATAATAAAATGTATTTATTGGTACAAATTAATAATGGTAGTGGATTGGTTATGATTAAATAAAATGTAATCATAACTTGACAGTAAATCATGACTGATTTAATGGCAATTTATGATTTAATGTACCAACAACATTTATACAGACTGGTAATTATAGTATTTGTAGTAACTACATTATTTAAATCAATGTCTAATTGAAAAGAATTTTACTTCACTACTAAAACTTGTACATAATATATACTCATATGCATCTACCAAAAAGTAGCATATTAATATCACTTAGGAAGTAAAACTTTGGTAAATAAGCACTAAATGCTTTTTTATGGTTAATTATATAACAGTATCTTAAATTATTTATGAGTCTAAATAGACTATGACAGCTGTGAAAACGTCGTTAAAAAAATAGAATTTAGAACTAACTTCTATTTTGAGCAATTCACAAACACTAACACAAAGTGTCATACAAATTGCAAGTGTAAGATGAAACTTGTCACACACACTGAACTAATATTCCTGGCCTGTTTTTATCGTTTGTAGCAAGAGACTATCTAGATGTTTAAATTATCTATGAACAGTATATAGTGTATACTTCCGGCATTGCAAGTATTTAATCCAGTTTCAAATTGTATTTTAAAAAAAAAATCTGGCATGAGACTCCAATTTTGGTGAGTCACGTCCTGAGGATGCCTCGTGTAGAGGCGAAACACATGTCGAATTGTTTAAGGACAAATATTGGCGGAATTAAAACTAAAGAAAACTGAAATCATTTGTATAATTATGGATTTCCGCAAAGTAACACCTACTTCAATATATTTTTTTTAAACGTTTGAACATTATAAATTGTGTGCTGTTGTTAGCTAGCCAATAATAAGTCTGTCCTAACTTTCTCACTAATTAACAATTACTTAAAAATAATGTATCAATCCGGCATTCCAAGGACATTCTATATCGGAGATTTTAGCTGAATATTTTTTTTTATGGAACAGGAAGAGAAGTGTATAGGTCCCTTAATGTTAAGTGATCATTGCCACCCATACTCTTACAAAACCAGAGGAATTTAAGGAGTTATTACCTGAAAGTTGCAGACATTTTAGGTGAGTGTATGGACCTTGCATGAATGAAACTGATTTTTAAAAGCTTTGCAGGTAATTTTAGACAACTATTTGCTCCCTCTTTTAAACAGCTATGCATATTGTTATATATAATTTATATATCTATTAATGCTATAGCTGCCCCCTTAGCTGCATCACCCCCACATGTAAACTCTAATGGTAAACTGTAGTAATGTTCAACTGCCCTCTGTAATACTGCATTCCGGGATAGCCCAGATCCATTACCTACAATTCTCTTTATGTTTGCATTCTGTAAAATTTCTTTTGGCATCATGTAATGCAAATTATCAATTAAACTATCACAAAGAGATCTGAAAACACAGCCCAGATCTATATTTGATAAGTCAATGTTTTCTACTGCAGCTTTAGCAGTAGGATCATGTCTTTCTCCTAGAATTAGAGGAGATATTTTTAGTGTTGTACTTTCTGGAGCTTCTAAACCTAAAGCTATCAGCTTTTCCCACACTTTAGATTGTGGAATGGGAAACCCAAATTCAAGCATCCATTGTTGCAACATTTTAACAAATGTTGCTAATACATTGCCACCATTCAAAGAGGCAGCTACAAGGAGATAAGTATTATGAAAATATGGCAAGTGTTCGACTGTGTTGCACTTAACATTTGAAATTTGGTCAACAATAAATGCAAGTTGGGCTGATGTTGATATGTTTAAAACAGCATCATTTCTGGTTTCAAGTGTTGAAAGAATGGAGCACTGAAGGTCACCCATTGCAGCACTGACAGGAATTCCTTCTGGGATGCCATTCCAGGAACAGCTTAAATTTCCAGCAATCTCTCCGCCTTTGACAACTTTTGGTAACAGTGTAACTGGGAAGTCAATGGATTTCAGTATATCAATGTTCCAGTCATTAATATCTGTGTTGAAGTAGCCCCAACTTGCTGCATTCTGGTCTGATGTTATTGGTATATCCAGATCACATAACATAGCCACAACAAAGTCCTGCACTGTTGCCGAGCAACTGAAATTCTTCAGTTTTTCTGGCTTATGCTTGAGCATCCATAGCAAAGTAACACACCCATAACCCGAGTAGCACTTAAGATGTGAATCCGGCTTAGGCAATGTTTCAAGAAATTCAGGTTTGCATCTTGTATCTTGCCAAGTGTATAGAGCGGACATATTTTCCCTTGTGGCTTCAAAACGCATAACAACACCATCTTTTTCTATTTTCTCCCAAGCTCTATAAAAAATTATGATGGTTATAAAATTTGTAAAATTATTGGATCTCTATGATATGAATAGAAACTTCTTTCATCAATTAGGTATTTTAGTTAAAAATTTGGTGTACAGTATTACAATAAACACTTATTGATGAGGTGTTTCAGTACAATTTATGTTAACATGGGGATGTTATGACTACAAATGATCAACTATAAATGTTGATAATCATATACAGATAAAAAATTGTTTACTAACTTATTCTTCCATAAAACTACGCCATGCATCTGGCCACAAACGCCAATTCTGGTGACATGTCGTAATATATCTCTCGGGAGACGCGATACACAGTAATGAACGGCCGATACTATTTTCGGCACGTCTTGCTTATTCCCCTCGATGCCTTGATCGCTCGGTATATTAGCCGCGGTATCCTTGCTCTGTTTCGCAACAATCTCCCGCGTTTCCGTATCGAAAACACAAGTTTTTACCGACGTTGTGCCAATGTCCATACCAAGAATGTACCGTTTTTCTGTCATTTTTTTTTCACTAATTTAACAAATAAATCACACAGAAATATGTCGTGACGCTTAATGAGACTTGTTACCGCAACTCTTGGCGTCTAACTATGCAGTAAGGTTACGTAAAAATACCGAGAGAATATTACATCAATGCTGTATCTAGCTAGCTAGCGTCCGATTATCATAAAAGTAATAAATAAATGGCGGCTGTTGTTAGCGCTGGCCTGACATCAATTGATTTATTTAGATTGCACTTGTCGAGTAATTGTTTAAGCCAGTAACCGGACGGTTGCGATAGTGGTTGATAATATTTATCTACTAGCTGTATCGACACGTTGCAATGCCACGTTAAGGTTAAAGAAATAAGTAGTTGAAAAAAGAATTTATTAACGTATAGATTTATAGGGTTAGGAACCGTCGCGAGCGTTCCCAAAATAGTATCCGAGTTTCATCACAATCAGATCAATGGTTTCGGTACGCAGAGCAAGCAAACATGCAAATGTTTTTTTTT
>CATIXQ010000010.1:5356882-5367363 GCA_949711755.1 Leptidea juvernica
AAAGACGGAAAGAATAATGTAAAAAAAAATAAAGTAGAAAATGAAGAAGATAACTTTAAAGATGAAGAGGGCAACGAACATTATGAAAATTGGATACAATTACTCGAACAAAAGTTATATGGCGATACTGATATTCTTAAGAAAAATATTTAAAAGAAAGTAAAAAATTTATACTTGTTTATTTTATAATTAACTCCCTTTTCATTACCATGGGGTGTAAAAGTAATTAGGTTAAGACCCGCATTGCCTCACGACGTGCGGATACTATTCTGTAGTTAAATTTGGGCTGATCACAACATCAGCTCCGTAGCATAACCAGAACGTCTCGCAAGCTGCCACGCGGGATCGGAGAATAGACCTCTCGGTAATAAAGACCATTACCGAGACTTAAGATCGTATGTCTCAAGGTAATAACTGCAGTGGCAAATTCTCGAAAACCCAAAATTCTGAGCAGGAAATGTCTTGGGGAATGGTCTTGCTCGCCCCGTATTAAGCTCGTTGCTCGCATGCATGTATTTCGCTGATCGAGCACTGCCAATGTTCGGGTTTCAAAGTCCAATTCAATCCAAGTCCTCAACAAACTATCCTCAAGTCCTATGTGTCGCCAACCGCTGTTGAATTTAAGTACTATTTATTGGATACAAGATCTCTGGGAGGAATAGCAGAATACACTTGGCATCTTCTGTGCTTTATCTAAGGCTTTTGATTGTATTCAACATTCAACGCTAGCCAGGAACCTATGTCACTATGGCATAAGTTCCTGGCCAGCGTAGGCAGGCAAAGGAACTGCGCTCGATCTTCTGATTTCATATCTAAACAATAGAATTCATAAGGTCGACGTGAATGGCAGGAGATCTCCTAGGACTCCTCTCAGTATGGGGGTACCACAAGGGGCTATTCTTGGACCGTTCCTCTTCCTTATCTATATAAATGATCTTCCTAATCTTATAGAGAAAAATATAAGGTAGTATTGTTTGCGGACGGCACTTCACTGATTTTCAAAGTGAAAAGAAACCAAGCTATGTATGACGAAGTGAACGATTTTCTATCTGACATCGTGTACTAGTTTAGCGCTAATAACCTACTGTTAAATAGAAAGAAGACGAAATATATAAAATTTACCATACCAAATGTAAAACTGGTGGAAGCTGCTATATTTCTTAGCATTTCTCTGGATTGTAAATAACAACGGGGCCCTCATATTGAAGGATTGGCGAACAGACTTCTTCTAGTTCTGCAGCATACGCGGTTAAAAAGTTTAGACAATTAACTGACATAGTTACGGCGCGACGAGTATACTTTAGTTATTTCCATAGTATAATGTCCTATGGTATATTGCTATGGGGCATATTAACGTTATGTCCGATATTAAGGTTAATGTCCGATATTAAGGTTAATGTCCGATATTAATACAATATTTGTGCTGCAGAAGAGGGCTTATTTATAACCTAGGTGCTAAAGAATTATTGAGAGTAAAATTCAATGAAGTTAACATCTTGACTGTTGCTTCTCATACTTCTCACCATAATCTTAACACCAGGAACAGACATAAACTTATAATGCCTACTACTCGGCTAAGTCAAGTTAGTAAATCTTTTGTGGGGGCGATGTATATTATTTTACAACAAGATTCCAGAACATGTTCAAAACGAAAGTATTACGTTATTCAAAAGAATTGTTAAAAATCGTTTGTGTGGTAAAGGTTACATAAATGACTTTCTTAATGATGCCGCAGATTGGGGAGAAAGCAACCGCCCTTAGACTATTAAATAATAAGTTTAATTGTACAATATTACTTTAAAAACATATTTTTTGATGAAAAAAACTCGCTAAGGCATTCGTTTTGGAATGGGTGGTAGTTTTTGACTTTCAATAAGTGATGTCACATCCTATTTTGAATAAATATATTTGAACTAGCTGACCCGGCAAACGTTGTTTTGGCATATAAAGTATAATTCACGCGATAGTTTTATAAGTAATAAAATATTTCCTATATTATAGCCTGTACATCATTTTGTTGTATTGTCAATAGTTTTTGCAGCGCAGGCAAAAATAGGTTTTCGATTTTACACCTTGTGTTACAAAATAGCAATTTTATTACGGATCCCTAATTTTGAAAAAAAAAACATAGCCTATAGCCTTACTCGATAAATGGACTACCCAACACTGAAAGAATCATTCAAATCGGACCAGTAGTACCAGAGATTAGCGCGTTCAAACAAACAAACAAACACTGCAGCTTTATATATTAGTATAGATTTGAACTTGGTGTTGCGTAGAGACGTCGCTTAATTGTGCGTCTTCTTCCGCATATATCACAGGGAGTGTTCCGAAGAGCTGTTGACCTGATTCCTGCTACTGAATTCCTCATTTACACGATACGCCACAAATTAGGATGTGTGGCGTTACTGTACAGTGATATTTCAAAGAATTTTCTTGTTTAGAAAATAGTTTTCATGTACAACCAAGCTGTGGAATGAGCTTCCTCGTGCGGTGTTTCCAGGATAATTCGACTTGAGTACCTTCAAAACACACGCGTACACCTTTCTCGGCAATCCTATTAGCAGGCGTAGCAAGAGAATGTACTGGCAGTGATCACTAAAAACAGTCGACCCGTACGCTAATTTGGCCTTCTCTTCCATAGATAAAAACACTCAAACACTTGCAAATCGAAGAGCAATTTTTGTTCCACAGTTTGCTTTGTTGACACTATTTTGTATCTAGGTTAGGAGACTTTGTGATCTAGTTGTAGTATAAAGTGTTGTGAATCATGGGAAATGTTATATTGTTATAGTGTATAGTATTTAATGTGAAAAACTTTGATTAAACTAGCAAACACATAGTGAAACAAAAAAATTTTCATATACCCTCATATTTTTCTCGAAAAATCATTAAAAAATGGCATCTTGTTATAAATGCAATGTTCAAATTAAAAAATATGATGAGAAAAACCCTAAAATCCAGTGTAAAGGTTGCACTCGTGAAATATGCGGCAAATGCAGTGAGTTGTCTGCGACAGAGCTGCGGGTGTTTTGTTTACAAAACCCAAAACTTTCGTATTTGTGTGCGGATTGCCAAGAGGGCCTAAAACAAGTGCCTGCTCTGCGTAAACTTGTATCGGAGTTAAAGGAGCAAGTGATGGAATTAAAAGAAAATCAGTCGTCTTCTTTAAATATTGATGCAATCATTCAGGAAATGGTTGAGCGTGAGAACCGAAGCTGCAATGTGATAATGTTTGGTATCGAGGAAGCGAGCTCAGGTGGTAAAGAGGAAGCTAAAAATCATGACATGCACTCACTACAACATGGAAAATCTGATGAATGTCTTCTCAACAATATTAAAAAAGCTGCAAATTCAAACTCAAACCTGTTGATAATTGGTGATTTTAACTTGCCAGACATAAAGTGGCCTATTGAAAAAACCTCAGGCTATAATAAATTACACGGAAATTTTATTGATCTTATAATTGATAATAATCTTTCACAAATGGTAAATCAAAATACCAGGAAACGGAACAAGCAAGAATCTCTTCTGGATCTTATTATTTGCAATGATGAGTCCCTCATTAGTGAAATCAATTATCACCCTCCAATAGGAAAAAGTGATCATGTGATTCTGTTGGCTGAGATACAACTGGTGGGTCAAGTTATAAAAGAATCCACGTCCTATAAACGAGCTTTCAAATATGGTGATTATGATGCAATTAATAAATACTTGCTCACATCTGATATTCCAGAAAATGACTCTATAGATAATACATGGAGGATGTTCAAAGAAAATATCTCTATTACTATTGATAAGTTTATACCAAAAATAAAAAGTCGTAAGGGTTACAGTAAAACCAAACCATGGATTACTGAGGAGATATGTATATTAACGGACAGGAAAAAGAAGCAATGGAATATATATTTACTTGACCGAGATAATGAATCTTATAAAAAATATCGTGCCATAAATAATAAAATAGTACAATTAACACGTCAAAATAGGATCAATTTTGAATCAAACATTGCTGATAGTGGAGAAAAAGCCTTTTATGCATATGTCAGAAAACAAATATCAACAAGAGTTGACATACCGCCAGCTCTTATGAATCCAAAAACATTTGAAATCACAACAAAGTCAGTAGAGGTAGCTGAAATATTTGCTGATCATTTTGAACACGCATATGTGTGTGAGCCACCTGGGAAATTACCAGATGTGAACATAGAGAGAGTACATGCATCATTAGAAAACATTGTATTTACACCAGAGAAAGTTCTAAAGGCTTTATAAACTTTTGATGAATCGACAGCTAGTGGTCCGGATAATATTCCTGCTATTATGCTCCAACAATGCAGCGCCATCATTAACCAAGTAACCTTAATAATGGATCTGTCTTTTGCAATGGGAAGACTCCCAACAGACTGGAAAGAAGCAGTGGTTACGCCTATTTTCAAAAAAGGCAATAAGTTAAATGCTGAAAACTACAGACCAATCAGCTTGACGAGCATATTGTGTAAAGCTATGGAGAAAATCATAGTTGACAGCTTAAGAGAATTCATAACAAGAGAAAATATAATTATTCGAGAACAACATGGTTTTACACAGAAGCGATCAACTGTCACTAACCTTCTCAGCTGTCTTAGACAGTGGATATTAAATTGGGACAAACGTCAACCAACTGATATTATCTATCTGGATTACGAGAAAGCGTTTGACAGAGTTCCAATTAGTCGGCTACTTCATAAATTAGAACACTTTGGCATACGTGGTAAACTGCTAGTCTGGATTAGTGACTTCCTAAATGATCGAAAATTTCGCGTGAGGGTTTGGAATGAAATGTCAAGTAATCGTCCTGTTCGCAGCGGTGTACCACAAGGCTCTGTACTGGGACCAATATTATTCACATTATTCTTAACTGACTTGCAAAATGTTATAAGTCTCCCATTTTCATTATTCGCGGATGACACCAAGTTCTTTGGGAACCCTTTACATCAACAGGGTGATATACAACAAAATTTAAAAGCTATTGAACACTGGACAAAGGAATGTTTACTTTCACTGAATGTCAACAAAACCACTGTTCTACATATTGGAAAAAATAATCCCCGAGTATCATATTGGTTAGACAATAAGCAACTAAAAGCGGTTGATACACAAAAAGACCTAGGAGTGATCTTAAGCAATGATCTCAAATGGGAAGCACACATTGTGGCTACTGTGAAGAAAGCCAACTCAATCCTGCACCTAATCAGAAAAGCATTCTTCTACATCACCAAGAAAACATTTCTAAAAATCTATAAAACTTATATCAGACCATTACTGGAGTATTCATTTCAGGTCTGGAATCCATATTTTGTTAAGGATATAGAATTTTTGGAAAGGGTACAGAGGCGAGCCACTAAGTTGCCTAGGGAACTGAAAAATCTTACATATGAACAAAGACTTACACAGCTTGGACTCAGCACCCTCAAAAGCAGACGAGAAAGAGGCGATCTAATTGAAACATACAAAATACTAAATAATTATTATAATGTCCCAAATTTTGAGAGCATATTTCCAATGAAGAGCAATCCTAGACTAAGGGGACATGATATGAAGCTAGAATATCAAAAAAAAGTGGTGGTTGCACGGAACGTGCGAGCCAAAAACTTCAAGATAGAAGCGAAGAAAGAAACTGGAATGTCAAAATCGAAAATTACAACCGTCAACGTCAAAACCATGTGGGTGCGTTATCATTTGTCATTTGACTTTTCACATTTATGAATTCAAAGAATAATTTTTCTGAAACATTAACAGTGTAATGCAAGCATATAGTGTGTTTTATACATTTCCTATATTTATGTCGGGTTTTTTATAGAATTAGTGACATAGTCTGCAATTCTTGGACCATAAATATGACACGATTTGCTCGAGCAAAGGGATCTAAGTCCTCAAATGTGAGGACTCCTGAAGACAGTACACCATGGGAAGTTATGAAAGAACAGCTGCTTAAAAATAAACAAGGGAATGAAGATAACAAAAAACGAGAGGAGGTATGACTGCTTTGCTTTTAATAATTAGGATGTTGAGGTTAAAATAATGGCACATTTAAGTACCTGGCAAGGAGCTCTGTTTGTAGCACAAAAAAAAATTATGAATATAAAGATATATTATATAAAGAAGATACCTTATTAGTTAATATCTTCTTGGGTGTTTATTTCAGGCTGAACAACAGAGGATTACTAATTATGAAAATTTTCTTAAAGAGAGAAAAGTAGAAAAGCGTAAAGCTGAGTGGTGTGATTTTCCTGAAGCTAAGTCTAATCAGGCACTAAATTTGAATCTAAACAAAAGCAAAAACAAAAAAATTAAGAAAGCGGAACAGTTACACGAAAATGTAATCTCGGAGACATTGTCTAATAGTAAAAATGCTATTGAGTCTGAACACATTGTTAAAAAGAAAAAGAACAAGCATAAAAATAGGAAACAATCAGAAAGAGAACTATTACAAAATGATGATCATAAAATAGATGATAGTACTCCTTCAAATAATATCAACACTGAAAATAGTGAAAAGAAAAATAAAAAAATTAAGAATAAAAAACAATCTGTAAGCAACATTTCAAATTCAAATGACACCAACAAAGCTACAGAAGACAGTAGTAATGTATTGACACATACTAAACAAAGTAAAAAGAAGAATAAATCAAGAAGTAAGATAGACAACAGTCAGATTTCTACACCTAGTCTCAATGACCAGGAAAAACAAAATAACAATCCTAAAGATGTGATTGTAAAGAAAAAGAAAATGTTTGAAAAACCATCAAGAAGAAAGCCAATAAATGATAAAAGTTTCCAACTCATCATAAATACTAAAGAAGTGGAGCTGGTAAGGTTTGATGGATTTCCTATAATGAAGAAAGATGCTGAACGGTTACAGGAGTTGAAAAATAGTATGATCAAAAAGGGAATTCCAAAGAGTGAGGTTCAAAGGACTATAAAATTGGAAAGGAGAAGGGCAGAAAAAGCCTTGGCAAGGTTAAAAAGAGATGTGTGTTACAACTGTAGAAAGGGAGGGCATAATTTGTCTGATTGTCCTGATCTGAAGTCTAATATACCAGGTGTAGACTCAGCAGATGGTGTATGCTTCAAATGTGGTTCCACAGAGCATAGGCAAAATGAATGCAAAGTACAGAAAGATAAAGAGTTCCGGTTTGCTACATGTTTCATTTGTAGAGAAACTGTAAGTATTCAATTGGTTTTTTAAGTTATCTAACAATTTTCTATTTATTATTTTTTTCGGTATTCTCATTCTAATATGGTTTATTATGCTGTAGTTGGTTCTGCTGTAATTTTGGTACCCAATTACATATTATCTTAACATCCAGGCAGCTTAACTGATGCTTATCTTATAGCAATTGTAATAATTGTATTTTTACAGCATCATTCTACCACTGGGAGGCTCCTTTGCACAGGATGCTGGCTAGATTATGGGTACCACAACGGCGCCTATTTCTGCCATGAAGCAGTAATGTGTAAGCATTACTGTGTTTCAGTTTGAAGGGTGCCATAGCTAGTAAAATTACTGGGCAAATGAGACTTAACAACTTATGTCTCAAGGTGATGAGCACAGTTGTAGTGCCGCTCAGAATTTTTGGGTCTTTCAAGATTCCTGAGCGACACTGCATTGTAATGGTCAGGGCGTATCAATAACCATCAGCTGAACGTCCGGCTCATCTTATCCCTTATTTTCATTAAAAAAATAATTGTAATATGTGTAATGGGAGAGTTTTTTTTCACACCATTTAATTTCTCTTAGAGCACCATTTGTTTCCTAAAAGATTGTTGTTTTTTTTCATAATTATAAAATGTCTTGTGTTGTGTAATGTAAGAGTTTATATTGGATACAACACCTTAATTGTATGTCATTATAAGGCATTATTACAGCCTACATACACTTTTGATGTTGGTAAGACGTTTTTGTTTGTGTATTTCTGCATTAATCTATAAGTACTAATATTGTTATAAAGAGGTAAAGTTTGTGAGGTTGTAGTAGAAAATACTGTTTGAATAATAGCAATACAAAGCCATATTATTTGTGAGTGTTATAATTCAAAAATTTAAAAGACTCATGGAAGTCTGATTTGAAAGAAGATATTTCTTACAAATGCTGCCTTAAAGATGAGTAACATATGATTGTTTTGTGAATATGCATGTAGCCAGTATTGAAATACCAACTAAAATGGTTATATTCTTTCTAAGGTATGTACCAAAAGTTTGCCAATGTCATGTGTACAAAGTGTGGGTATATGCCATAGTTTGTGTTTATAAAACAATTCTTAAATCTTTTTATATTTCTCCTCCTGGATTATAAAGTCATCTATTCTATACTGACTATAAAGAAGATGGGGCTGGCATCTCTGGAAGCAAATCTCTTAATAAAAAGGCATAAAAGGCATTTATTTTCTCAAAATTGATTCCTTTAGAATTCTTTTTGATGTCATTTCTAATAACTACTAGATATTACTACCGCTTCGGAAACAAATGGTAGTAGTATCTATTTGAAGCACATTATCTGCTTATTGTTAATAGGACTGATGACATGATAAATAAATATAAAACAAATGTTGAATTTAAACAATATGTTATGTTTTTTTAAAGTGATAACCCTCACTTCTAGGGTTAATCAGCTCGGTTGGTTAGAGCACCACCATAAAACGCCGGAGGTCGTGGGTTCAGGTCCCGCATCATTCATAAAATTTTGTTTTTCAAATTTTATAAATGTTGAATTTATCAACCTGATGTTAATAATAATATTTACAGGGTCACTTGGCCAGACAGTGTCCAGATAATCCAAAGGGACTGTATCCAAATGGTGGATGCTGTAAACTTTGTGGTGATGTTACACATTTAAGGAAAGATTGTCCCACTGTAAGTATTAGTACTGTAGTACATAAGGTATTGCCAAATAATATGTATATAAAATATACGAATATCATTCATTACAAATTAAATTAAAATTTATACAATATCAATACAGACTACACTCATTAATGTCAAACATATATATTAAAAACTAATCAAGGGCACTTGAGAGCAATATAGATATGATATTTTTAGGACCAAGCATTCTTGTCATTAATATAATCAACTACCTTATAATAAGCTTTCTCAATTAGTTTACTTTTAACATGAGATTTAAATCTATTTAGCAGTGTTGTCGGACATTTAGAAAAGAGTACGAGCATTTCTTAAATTTACCCATATCATATCACCCTGGAAATGCCGTGCAAGGAAGCCCATATTTTTTTCATAGTTAACCTGCAAACTTCAGTCCTCTGGGCGTTACATTGAACAAGTTTCATTTATCCCATTCCCAAACCTTCTCAAAAGAGGATTCAATAGAAGGTACTAGTTTCTTTTGACAATGGTCGTCGATTTCAGGAGAGAGACGTGTATGGATGTGTGTAGTGAATGTGCATAGCAATTGGACTAAGTTTTCACTCTAAATTTTATTAATTATGTTTTAGGTAAAAGATACAAAAGAAGAGACTTCGATAAAACTGCCAACTTTAGATTCAGTGGACAATATCGAAGACATAACACAACACACACCCGCAGCTACAGTTGAGCACAATAAAAAACCTAAAAAAGTTAAATTCTAGATATCTATGTACAAAAATAAAAGATTTGAAATCATATTATTATGCTTTATTTTTATTACAATCCCAATCTTGACTATACTCTGTACCATAAAATATATTATCATGTGGAGAAGGTATAATGTACTACCCATGCTTAAAATGTTGAGAAATTAGCACTTGGGCTGAGATTTATAGAGCGAACTTAAACTTTGCTCAGACTTTACTTAAGTAAAACTTAGCTGAGTGCGATAAAACACAGACTTGACTTTTGTCTGTTTTAGCTTAAGGCGACACTAAATGCCAGCGACCTTGAGCGATATGAGTTCACGGCTGCTGGCCCCTTCTATGTAACAAAGCCAATATTTAAAAAATTCTTGCGTGGAAAACTGTTTATATGCTTACAATCCTTGTTATTCATAAGAAATCTGAATAAATGTACCTACACAAAAAAGTACAAGCTATAAGAATAACTTTTCTGAGAGAGTTTTTATGGAATAGGAGGACAAACGAGCGTACGGGTCACCTGTTGTTAAGTGATCACCGCCGCCCACAATCTCTTGCAACACCAGAGGAATCACAGGAGCGTTGCCGGCCTGTAAGGAAGGTAATTCCATTCTAAAAAACTTGTTTAACTGCAAAGAAAAGTGGTAGTTAAAAAATGCTCTGGAGTGTTAACTATAATCAACAGCAAGCATTAGCAACCTACAAATAAGACTTAAGGATATGTGTAACAGGATTAAGTAGTGTTCATTGCTCGAAATCCTATATTTTCACCACAAAACTTGTCTAAAAAACATCTTCTTTGCGTGTTTTTTGCTTACTCCTCGCCTTAAGCTCAGTATAATTCATATGCCAATTGAGTATAAAAACGTA
>CATIXQ010000010.1:5377363-5544317 GCA_949711755.1 Leptidea juvernica
GAGTGGGTCAGGGATTGGAAATAATACTCCGCTTATAGGAACGAGTCTTTATTTGCGTTCACTTTTTTTGAACTTGCGCTTCGCCGGTCTGCCGCTGTCCCTCTTGTGGGCGGCGGTACCTTCAACGCGTCACACCGCACCGAACACTAAGTCTCTTCTATCTTCTTCCTCTTGGAACACTTCCACTTTTCACTACTTCTTCTTTTCTTCTTCTTCTTCTTTACACTTTCGAGTCAGAACTAGAACTGCCGTAGGCCACGCTTAGTACGGCTTATATACCCCGGGATCCGTTCTATTTTCAAAATGATTCTCCCATTCCATCTTTAAATTTAAATTCTACTAGAAAATTCTTTTAACTATTTTTATCCTGCTTACACATTTTCCATCCCTTTTTTTCTGTTCGATTTGATCCTGAACTTACTAGAAATTTCCTTTAACTTTACAAAACCCAAAAAAATCCATACACTGGTAGGTGTATCGAACCCGGGTCTACAGCGTCTAAAATAAACACTTTTCCGCTCAGCTACGAGTATTGCTGACGGAGCTGTTAAGATTAACAATGTCTTGAAGTCTGACAACTCTCGTCATATACTTCGAAGGGTTGCTACGCAACACTGCCCCCTCCCAAGACATGATCGTCCCGATCATACATATATTTTGAGCAGCACTACAAGTGCGCTTGACACCTTGAGACATAAGATATTAAGTCTCATTTGCGCAGTAATTTCACTAGCTACGGCCCTTCAAACCGAAACATTAGTGCTTACACATTACTGCTTCACGGCAGAAAAAGGCGCCGTTGTGGTTCTCATAATCTAGCCGGCATTCTGTGCAAAGGAGCGGAGCTTCACACTCTACCACAGTCTTTTACGTACGTCTAAAAATTTTTCGCTTTGAAAGATTCGTACCCATATTTTGCTTGCAGATCTGAGTTTTCTTTGCAGGTACCAGCTAACAACTCAACATACCTTCTTAAGGAACGCTTCCCTCATTTCAATAGCTTCAGGAGTTGGTTGTAAGGCGTCTAGTTGATCAACTTCAGCCTGAATAACCGCCAACATCTTTCGCATTGCCGCGCTTGATGTCTCGAAACCGCACTTTAAATCAGTACATTTCCATTTCGATTCGGTATCTGTAACATTTTTACTACATTACTATACTGCTATAGTGACTATACACAAACTGTTTTTATGATTTTTGAGAAAAAAAAACTAACTAGCAGATATTTTTTTGTAATATGGAGCAAAAGACTATGTTTGATTCAATGTGGCGTTCAGGTAGATGTTCTTGGAAGTCACGGGTTATTCTGCCTAAAATCGGCAGGCCGTATCAGTCGTCACGCCAGCATTAATGAAGTCATCCGCAGGGCATTTGCCGCTCTTAATATACCAGCTGTTTTAGAGCCAAATTATCTATTACCCGCCGCGATGGCAAGCGTCCTGATGGAATGACGCTGGTGGCTTGGGCACGGGGAAGGGCGCTGGTGTGGGACGCTCCTTTCGTCAACACTCTGGCTCCTTCTCATGTCCAAGTTACGTCAGTTGGTGCTGGGGCTGCTGCTTCGACTGCCGAAGACAGCAAGCGTCGCAAATATGTTGGCCTCAGTGAGTCATACATCTTTGTGCCGTTTGGTGTCGAGACACTTGGCCCGTGGGGCCCAGAGGCGCGGAGAATGTTCAAAATACTATCTTCGCGCCTCAATGAGGCTACTGGAAACCCAAGCGCTGGCAGCTATTTCGGTCAACATTAATTTAGTTTTAATTTTATGTAGTCGTAGTATTGTAAATGTAGTTATAAGATTTGTTTTGTTTGACTAATAAATATGTTATACTCATAATAAACTTTCCTACTAGCGTCGTACCACAGAGTTAAAAGTTGTTATATACAGGTTGTAGCTTCATCTACAGGATATACTGTAGTTATCTGAGAGTAGAACAAAGCAAACAAGAGTTTATAACGATACGTTACTCGAACGGTTGGCTCAGTTGGTTAGAGCACCGGAGCACGGAACGCCGGAGGTCATGGGTTCGAATCCCGCATCGTTCATGAAATTTTGTTTTGTTTTTCAAATTTTATTTGATCATTAACAATGGCAATTTTTTATTTTGATATTTAATATTATTTTTATTTTATGGTAAGTAAGCATTAAACCATTATCAGCATTATTCACTTCGTCTTAAATAAAGCTCTATTTAAAAAATATAAGAAAGTGTAATGGTCCAAGAATATGTCCTTGCGGTACCCCACTCGATATACTTATTCATGGAGCCCCAGAAGATATTTGCCATTTATAATCGACCTGAATCTTTTGTTGCATAAGTCTAAATAAGAATCAATCTCATTATGTCGTAATGACTGCTTCTTGACTGGTGATTAGTGCAACTATCTACTTTCTTAATGTATTGTCGACTAAGTTAAAAGCCAATTAAAAATCTTTGAAAAAATCAACATACCTAAGGGATCGCTTGCAAGTATCACGCCATTGTCACATTTACTGCATTTAATTGTACTCATGTGTGTGCCCAACTCAGTCGGGTCGGCACAACGCTGGCATTCGCAATCAAAGTACTTCGACTCACGGAGATGCTCTCGCCTGACGATGGTCGGTGACAGCGCATGCGTGTAACTTATGTAAAGAATGTCGCCGGCCTTTAGAGGAACTGCAGCTCGGACCTGCACCCTGGAATACATCTTTATTAAAAAAAATAACCAAAACATATTTATTTATTTATTGCTCCAACAGGGTGAGCACCATTACAATTCCTTTATAACTAACACAGAACTATTTAGGTGACACCCCAATTATAGGTGCAAATCGAGATCAAGTAACAAAACGGACATAAACAGAGCGTTACATACGTTTTTGCAAATTAATAATAAAATATTTTTTTTACTCGAATTAAAATTTTAATAATATAACAGCTTCGGTTTTAATCACTATAATCTATAAACACTACCATTTAGCAGTGCCCTTCACAAAGTAATAAATGACTATCACTTTGAGGTCACTTGCTTACACGATCGCAAATATCAAATTATCGATGAGAAAACGACTGTCAAAATGTGTTACGGTGACTATGACAGTTTTAAGGTGCTCATGACGTCATCACAGTTGTCCACTGACGATAGTCAATACGGAAAGTGATGTTTGACAACTAACTGATGTACACTTCCTCAAGTGATCATCACTATTACCTGTCAACTGAGATACGCAATAGGCCTGCAGCTGATCTATAATGATCATTAAACACCATCATATTGAATTAGGGAAATTCACAATCAGAATTATGTAAATGCGTTTCAAGATCTTAACTATTCAATTTGTAAAAGGAGACAAGAAATTATAAAACACTAGCTTTTACTCGCGACTTCGACCGCGTGAAATAGTTACTATGGGCATTATTTCCATTTTTAGCATACTTAAATATATGCAAATAATACACATAGTAAAAACTGCTCTTTCCGCTGCTGGTGGCGCTCTTCTATGATACAGCGGATATCTCTTGTCATTGCGGACAGTCACTTTAATAGTATTTCCCTACGAACTTTAATATCCTATTTCATTCCCATGTAGGTCAAAATTTCAAAAATGCTTAACAACAATTGTTTATAAATTACTACTTATCAAGTGCCTAAATACAAAGGTGCTTGCTTTTATATCCGAAAATGACGAATTCCCATACAAACTTCCATCCCCTATTTTAACACTCTATTTATTTTTTCGTAAAGGTAGTCTATGTCCTTTTAAGTAGGGATTGTGGAAGGATGAGGGAAACGCCCCTCAAGAACAAGTGTAGCAACAGAAAACAAAATCTTTGCATAATTTTGAGATATTCTAAACAAAGAATGCAACTTTTTTGCAGATTAACGTAAAAATTTACTATAGGAAACTCATACAAATACATAGGTAGGTACGCCATGAAAGTGAAGCCGCGTGACAGGCGTGGGTTTAGTAATAGGGCCAGTGGGTAATTCCGAAAATGAATTATATAAATAGAATAGTATAAATAATGGTTTTGAACTGCAAAATGAAAGCGTGCTTAGTAAATCGTAGGTACCTGAGTAAAATAGCGGCTAGACTAGGATGAATTCAATATAGATCCTATAATATTATTATACTTACTCGTAGTTATTGTAGAGTATTGTATGGACGATGTTGGGTACACAACTATGCGCTGCTACTGCTAGCTGCGGGTACACTGCATGGGTGCTGTAGCCGCCTCGAGACGGTATCTCCACAGCATTCACCTAAATGCAAACGTGAAATTTTTTGGAGATTAACATGAGTGTGCCGCCGCGGCCGGTGGATACTGTCTACTTTAGTTTGATGTCGGAAAGATACAGAAAAAAATTGTAACTAAAGATTTATACTAAAAATGGAAGATCAAAAAAGGCGAACGAAGGTTTGAAAAAGGAAACCTACAAATTTATATACACCTAAAATATTTTGACGATATAGTATTTTATGCAACAGTTGTATAAAGAGGCTCAACCCGCGCCACTCACGACTCGGTAATATAATTTATTAATAAACAAACAAATACCACAAGATTTTGAGTTCCCGTGGGCGGGAAATGTTTTGTATACATACATAACTCTGGTGAGTGGTTTGATTTTTTCCTTCAAGGAATGGCAAAGGTACACCCATACAGCCAACTCGGGAAGCAGCATCTTGGCAAATTATATTAACAAATTGTTTTCATAAGTTGCCATTAAAATGTTTAGTCTAATGATTTAAATATGAAAATTTTACCTACCATACCTAACCTAGATTTAGGTGTCTCTGGCACAAAAACAGAAAACAACTGTGTCTTTTTTGGCGACATCATAGTACGGTAAGCAATGCTTTTTTAGGCCATAGAGTATGGACTTTTGGAAAGATATATACTATAATACTAATAATGTATGTACATCTTAGAATCAATATTCTAATTACTGATCGGGGCTATATAAATGACAGATAATAGTAGAGGAGTAGGAACATAATATATTCTAGTACCACCTCCACATTTAGATGTATGGTCAAGTACCTATTGATCCCAAAATTCGTTCTCTATTATTATATTCTAGGATTGCCAACTTAGGATTGCTATAAAATAAGGAGAAGCTTTCTCGTAATTTAACTAACTCACTCAATATCGATCGATGCAACTGAAGTTATCATAAACTTAAACTTACCGCAATGATCCCACAGACTCTTATAATATCTTCTTCAGTGAATCTTGCTGCGAGTTTGCAGTGATTTAGCAAAAAATTTACAATGTTGTTATAATCGGCTGCCCAAGATGCTTGTTTCTTCCTCTCCTCTGTATGTGTTTCCATCATGTCGATTTCCTGCTGCCATCGACTTGGATCTCTCTCTTTGGCTAGAAGCATTCTAAAAAGATGGTTGATTATTTGTTTTATCAAAATAAAATATTACGGGCCAAGCACGACTTCGTTTACATTATTACACACGAAATTTTTTATTCAATATAAAACAAAACAAACATTAACAAAATTTATTAACCATATCCAAACCATATCCATTTTGTTGAAATCATAGTTTTGCGCAGCAGCCATCTTGGATTTCAAAAATGATCCCAAAATTAGTTCTTTACTACCCAGAGAACCATGGAATCGATATCATTATTGTTGAAATCATAATTTGGCGCAGCTGCTATCTTGGATTTCAATATTGATCCCAAAGTTCGTTCTCTACTATCCAGACAACTTTTGAAACGTAATCAGTATTGTTATATTATTGTTGAAATTTTTTAGCGCAGCGGCCTTCTTGGAGTATAAAGGTGTCTGCGATATGGTTACTAAGTACGAATTTAATAGGATATAAACTTAGATCATCATTTTAACAGAAAGAGGCTATCTATACGTATAAATTATCTAATATAAAGTTCGATCTTCGCAACCCTTCTAATCTTGGAAACGACAATACATGGGGAACACTAAAAGTTTTGCACTCCTAGCTAATCGGAACTATTTGAATTTCGAATGTTATATTTTTTGAAACGTTGCAACCTTTTTAGTAATAAAAAGAACAATTGGCGGGAAATGATTTGTCAATTGTTTTTTATCACACATCAAAGTTATACGTAGGTACGCCACGCTAATGGAATAAAGTCGAAAAGATTTTAGAGCGATATTTTTTATGATTTTAAAAGTTCTCTCTCTGCGCAAGACTGTGCCGCTCGTCTTCAAAATGCTTTTGGTAGATATACACCTTGCTTGAGCACCGTGAAGCGATGGTTTGCTGAATTTGAGAGAGGTCAGGTTTCTTTACATAACGAATTTAGTGAAAGGCGGCTTTCAACTGCCGTCAACGAAAATAATGTAGCCACTGTTAAGCGGCTAATTGACGACCAAAAAGCCGCGTTCTCCGATATCATGACAACGCTTCTTCACACACGGCCAACAAAACTTAGTCATTTTTAGCTTCCGAAAAAGTACAACTCGTCACCCATCCTGCACATAGCCCCGACCTAGTACCCTGTGATTTCTATATTTTCCTCAAAATCAAAGATTTGATTAGGGGTTTCACTTTTACTAATTCCGAAGAGGCAGTTATAGCGTTCAATCAGCACCTAGAAAACATGCCTTCAGATCTGTGGTCCTCCTGTTTTAGAAAATGGTTCGATCGTAGAAAATATGTTTAAAATGTAAAAAATGCTATCCGTATTTTGAAAAGCAGTAACATGTTGTTTTTTTAAGTTACGCAAAACTTTTAGTGTGACCTGCGTATATCTATACCTACCTACTATTACAAAGATAATTTGCACGGCGATGATCTTGAATTTTACTAATAAGTATGTAAAAAATTGTTCTACGCCATTCGGAGAACCTTGAAAAAGGTTCTTATTGCCCTGAATTTTTTAAGAGTTGCGAGTGAAAGTTAGTTAGATATCTCATACGTGGCCCCGACCTTAAACTCTTGTCCCGCTTATGTCCAAAATGTAACACGATGGTGTTTTCTTTCATCATGAGGTATTTCCTCACTGATCACAACCTATTTTTACCCATGTCAGTCACTCTGAACCTATTATGATCAAACAGAAGAAAAAATGACAATAGAGCTGCCTGATTCCTGCCGCCAAATTCCAATATCGCAATAATTAGATTTAAAAATATAAAAAAATTGCTATATTATTGGTAACGAGTTACATAGCCTATTTTCTATGTTCTATTATTTTTTTGCTTTTAAGGAAGATTATTCTTTAAAGATATAGAGATATTCTTAAAAGTAAGCATAATTTTCGATTAAAAAAGTATCGGACAAACATCTTTCAATCGTGTTTTCAGTTTAGGCAACGGAAAGAAAAAGGTTTGAAATATATATTAAAATTTCTCTTTGATAGGATATTTCTTTAAGCTGTTATGAAATCTCGAGAAAATCTCATATAATAATTATGGGAGCCAAGACTTAACGTCACCCTCTGGATGTGTAGCGGTGCTTATCCGGAGTGCAGATTTCGAGGAAAGTGGAGTTAGTTTTTTTCATTCCAAAAAAGGCCGATAACTACAACGCTGTAATGCTTTATAGCAGTAAAACTAGAATCGCATCCACTCGTCATTGAATTCGTACGTTCGAGTCTCAAATCAAATCTCAAATCTCCCTGGCTTTCATCATTTCGTCGCTGACCTTGATATAGAGTTATCTTTTCATTTAGTATGCAAACACGCCACAGAATCATCTACATTGGATGGTTCAAGAATATGCAGAAGAATATTATAGAAATAATATTACCGTAATGGTGTTATACAGTCAAGCTGCGGTGAGGCCTCTGTCCAATCTTGCACCGGCTGGAACTGCACTCGAGCTGCAGACAATGCATCGCACTCTGGTTGATGTGCACTACTCTTCTCACAAGCCTCGCTACATATTGGCCAGCTGCAACGGGAACATACCGAGTTTTCCACAGGACAATAGCAACCCAGACAAAGTGGAGATGAGTCTGTGAATAATTAAAGAACTTTAACGGATGCACAAGTTGAAACGCAAGCAAATCAAAAATTTATCATAAATACAATCTACGTCATCCTGTAAGTATATCGTATGTAGGTATATCAAGTGATGCAACAACTCTAACGTTTCGACTTATATGAGTTTGTACTCTGTAAGTTAAATAAAAAATGTAAATTAATCATAGTTTTATAAAATCTAAACAGACATTGAGTATTTACACTAGATGTATCAATGTACACAAACTGCTATTAAATAAAGGTTTAATATACGATTATATTATATTGCCAGCTGATCCGGCAAACGTTGTATTGCCATATAAAAATAGATGTTGGCCGATACATATAAAACATAAAAATCGATTAAGCTGTTTTGAAGGAGTTTGGTAACCAACAACGCGACACGAAAATTTTATACTAAGTCTGGCCATAAATACTGTTACAATTAAAAATAAACAAAATATTACATTTGATTTTGGAATCTGTAATTTTTATATGATTGTTCATTGATTTTCTCATTTTGGCGCCACTACATTGTACAATATTATGCGATATTAAAGTGAAGTGGGGTCTTAAAGAGAACCGAATCCAATTTAAACCGAGCCAAATGCAGTTTTTAAAACTCCCCATACGCTTGGTATTAGTAAAATGTTTGTGTATTATTTGGCTATTAATAGGTACAATGAGACCTCCTCTGTTTATGATAGAAAAAGATCTGGCCGTCCACGTAGTGTTTGTACGAAAAGGGTGGTCAAAGGAGTAATGGAAAGAATTCGAATAAATCCTGTCCGAAAGCAGAAGATTGATCTCGGGAGATGAAGATAGCACCTAAGATCATATTATGTTAAATCAATCGTATTTTCAAAGATGAGTTAAGCCTTGCAAAATAGGGTGGTAATTGAGCAACATCTTAACAAACAAAATGACCGTAACTATGCTCAAAGCTCTAAAGAAGCTTCCCAATTAGTCGACAGAGTACAAGGTGGGCACTATCCGACTTCAGTGATGGTTTGGTGGGGTATTAGCTATGAAGGAGTGACTGAGACATACTTTTGTGAGAAAGGTATCAAAGCATCGACACACTTGTATAGAGATACCATTCTTGAGAAGTTTGTGAAGCCCTTAAGAACACTATTCAATAACCAAGAATGGTCCTTCCAGGAAGACTTGGCGCCGGGTCATAAATCTCGGTCTACACAGTCTTGGACCTTGGAAACGAACGTTTCGGACTTCATCAGAGCTGACTGGCCGTCGTCTAGTCCCGATTTTAATCCGCTGGATTATGATATATATAGGTATTAATGGTCAGTTTTAGAGAGTACGGCTTGCTCTAAATTCCATGATAATTTGGAGTCCCTAAAACAATCCGTACGATTGGCAGTGAAGAATTTTTCCATTGAAAGAGTGCGTGCTTCTATTGAAAACTGGCCTCAACGTTCGAGAGAACGAGAACACTTCGAATAATCTTTTATATTTTAAATTGTTTTATATTTATGTATTAAACTAACACACCGTACAAGTAATAAAAGTTATTTGCAATTGAATATTTTTCTTTGTTTCAGTATTTATGGCAAAACTGACAAGAGATAGATAATATTATCAACTTATAAAGGAAGGAAAGTAATAGTAAAAGTAAACTTATTGTGAAGTATGTTTATAAGTATTTTTTCAATATTACATAAGTTATGCAATTGGATCACTAGCCTATTGGTGATTGTAACATCGCCGGTGAATGTTCCTAGTTACCAACCAAATCGATCAACGGATGATTATGTATAGTACAGAATCCCTGGTAAACTTTTCATCATTTATTACTAACAAGCTGATTTTTCGTTTAGCTTCCTTTTGACTAGACGCCCAACTTTTGTAAATGGTAGCTTAATAGCAAGGATAAAATATGTTGAATTGACGAATTTTAAAAATTTATTACTAACCGAATTTTTCTTTGTTATTTTTCGAGATAAATATCCAAATAACGTGAAAAGTATTTGTCCTGCAAAATGTAAGGTTTTATTAGGGAGTCCCCCCTCTCCAATATGTATCATAAACAAGGTCTAGAAAAATAATTACTAACCAGCTGATTTTTTTTTATTGGTTAGCAACATTTGCATATTTTACCACCCACATTGTCCTACAAATTGCGTGGTATGTCATCTTGGTCTTACGCTCAAAAGTTATGTTGTACTAATACTTAATGTACAAAAAAATTAAATAAATGATTCGCCCTCGAATCCAGCAGTTGTGAAAGAGACAATGCGAAGGAGATTGCAAATCGCTTCGGAATGCCAGAAAAATTTCTTCAACGTTACTTACGATTTAGCTATGGCCAAGATTGCTTTACGGATACAGAGTGCCGAGGATGAATTTAAAAATATTTTCATTAATTTTGGACCTTTCCATGTAATGTATAATATATGAAAGCTATCGGAAAATTTATGAGTGGATCTGGGTTAGCAAATATTCTTATAGATAGTGAGATTTTGGCCCCTGGTTCTATAAATTCGTATATAAGTGGAAAACATTTTAATCGGTGTAAAAAAATTCATCCTCTACTCTCTCTTGCTTTGCAAACTTTGCATTTTGAGCGGTTTTTACAACATCACGATGAGGAACTGGAAAATATTGAAGAATACGTAAAATTATTTAACGAGCAACAGAACGATGACAATTAAAAAAAAGATTTGAAAAATATGAAACTTATAAAATGAAACTTTAAATGGAAGGCATGGTAAAACACCTCAAATCTATTTAATGTACACAGGATTAGTTGAATACTATATACAATTAGATCATAGTATTCGTTTAGGCAATTTTCATTTGTTTATTTACACTTTACCGAAAATAACATTTTTTTTTTCAATGATCCACCACAATTATGCAAGGATTATCTATTTATTAGGATAAATTAACAAACATTGAAACGTCACATCCTGGGTTGCTTGATGATTGCCAAAAGAGTTTCGTGGGCATTAGAAGAACAATGAAACCATTTTTAAGAATTTCGGTCGATTTAACACTTGAGCAAACAATCAATGCTGATGCCGCATCAAAAGCTTTTGGAATTGTTAACATAACAAACTCGTTCTATCAAAAATGATGGACTTTGGTGATATAAAATCGACAGATGTCATTACGTAAGATTTAAAAAAGTCAACAATTCAGAAATCCACCAAACTTAGATGCACTGATGCAACTAATGAAGCAGTACACCAATCCTTTTGCATTACAACTGTCAGAAAATCATCTTTACAATATATCGAAAGGTCAGCCAGTGAACGATGAAATATTTCAGTTTTTATCATCAGTTGAAGTTGAAGGCGAATAACAACGAGAGAGCTTTATTGCTGAGACTCGACTAACACCAGACAGGTTTGATAGAGCCATTGGAAAACATAAAATAATTAATTTTGAGTACAAAAATATGCAAGAACTTAAAGTTAATGGAAAAGTGAAGGAATTTAAAATGCAAAGAGATGTTTTTGGTTACTACTACTATGCGCTACTTTATGCGTCACTAAAAATAAAATTAATATAGAAAAAGCATTATCCTCTAGCTCCTATTCCCTTTTCACTCTAATGGATCAATTTGCAAGACCCCTAAATCTCTGATTATTAGAAAATTATTACAATATCAAACTGAAATTGTAAATCCTCCAAAAGCAGATATTCATCTAGTAAATTGATTTTATTTACTACATACGCTGAAGATCGTTCCAAATAGTTATGGTAAAATCTCAATTTATGTATTCAAAATACTTACATAAGTATAACCACTGCCTATAGTAGAAAAGAAGCACATATTATATTTTACAAGTACAAAAAACCTAGTATTAAAGATTTTGAACATGATTTGAGAGGTACAGAGAACACAGAATATGACGTCATACGTAGAGACACTAATCGTCCCATCGATTTCTGCAAATTATTGAGAAGTACCAACTTAAAAGAAAATTTTGTAGAATTTTTAATAGCAGATTGGACAAGGGATGAATATGTAATGACAATGCATTTGTAAAAAGATCGATTATGAATATGTGGTAACTTAATTATGACCAACGCTACACTTATGAAATATCAAGTGAAAATAAAATAAAAAGAGTTATTGATTATAACCTTTCTTGTTATCACGAAATTTAATTGTAACTATAATGTGGAAATACATTGTACAGATTCTGATATCCCGATAATAATGTTGGCAAATTTGAAGTATTTAAAAGATCAAATTCAAATAATAATAAATTTAAGCACAAGTAAAAAAATGTACTTAAACATGAATAAAATTTATACCAAGCTTGGAGATCAATTATCTTGTTCACTCGCCATATGCCACATATTTCCAGGAAATGATTATCATCCTGCTTTCTTTAGTAGAGGAAAGAAGAGACCTTTCAGTATTTCGAAGAATAATAAAAAATTTCAAGACGCTTTTATTAAACTTTTACGAAGCGAACACACATCTCTTAACAAGTTTAAGTGAAGCAGTTCGAATTATTGAAGAGTATGTGTGTAGATTGTACTCTTTAAAAACAAAAAATGTCATAAACAAAGGACGATGTGAACTTTTTGAAAAAGGGTATAAATCAAAGAATGAAAATGAAAATGTAGTAAAAAAAGGATTGTAGGATATGATCCTTCTAGTTTACCACCAACAAAACAAGAATTACTGCAACAAATAAAAAGAACGGTATTTATTTCCAATGTATGGTGTACAACAAAGTACCAGAAAATTATGGATGGACAATTATATGATAATGAATATCAATACTATTGGTTGATGGTTTGATGGTCCCCAAAGCCCATCTTTTGAAGAAATATCTTCTGATTTACAAGGTACTCTACTCTAAGGCGATTTATTAATTATTTCATATAATTTCTGTAATTACAGAGGCAGACGTCGCCAATGAGCAAAGTGAGTAAGAGGAAGACGAAGATGAGATTGGAGCTGCTACCGATGATGAAGATTTTTCAGATGAATCAGATGAAAATTAATGTTTTTATGTTTATATATAATACAATACATATATTTATGTATGTATAATACATTATATATATATATATATATTTATTTATTTATACTAGCTGACCCGACTGACGTTGTTCTGTTGATAATAAAATAAAACTATTTTATAAGAATTTGCCAATAATATTTCAAACATCAAGAATTATTTCGTAAAAAATGCTCCCTGTTGTTATAATGAAATTGTTTCACATTGGAACTGTCAAACCGTGCGTCACTAAATTCTCTCATAGAAAATATATCCATAGAAAACAAAATATTGAAAATAAAAATAATTATGGGTCCCAAATCGAAATAAAAACTATCCTATCTCTCAAGTTGGACTAAGCTGCACTCCATTAAGTAATCCCCATTTAAATTCGATCACTAGTTTAGGAGTCCATCGCGGACAAACAAAGTTTCACGTAATTTATATATATCGGCGCAAATACTAACACGAATTGAAAACACGTGCACGGGCACCGAGCCCCATAAATACGGCCGCATTTCAAAACACGTAGAGTAGCACGTGCGCCGGGTCCTATAAATACAGGCCGTCATACGGTACGGACCTCTCTAGGAAGTCGTAACGCTGCCCGTTGAATAAACGAAAGTAATAAAAGTGCAGTACCCTCAGATCTCCGACATTGAGGACCTCTCTGGGGCGTCGTAACGCTGCCCGTTGAATAAACGAAAGTAATAAAACACCTACTCGTGTAGTTTTTTTTAGAAGAACCAATGAGTGATCTTCAGCAAGATAGCAATTGTGATGTCAACAGTAATGACGTCACACCTTTTAAAAATAATAATGAGGTTTTTTCCTCGTCATATATATTAAGATATTTCCTTTCATTTTGTATACTCAAAAATTACAAATCTTGTAGGACTAATAAAATATACCTTTTTTGTAGGACATGTTTTATTTGGACGAAAAATATATTAACCTATCACGTGACACCTTTGTCCTACAGTTACTAATAAAAAAAAGTCCCATGGTATTGACAACTTTTCAGCGTAGGACCAAGATGACATAATTTGAGGAAAAATGAAAGAAATGACCACGTAATTTGGAGGACAATGTGGGTGGTAAAATATGCTATTAAAGACCTTGTTTATGATACATATTGGAGAGGGGGGACTCCCTAACAAAACCTTACATTTTGTAGGACAAATATTTTTCACGTTATTTAGATATTTATCTCGATAATTAACGAAGAAAAATTCGGTTAGTAATAAATTTTTAAAATTCGTCCTGTTAATACAATAATCCTTTACTAACAAGTACGTATTCCTGTTTTCATTTAGCGGTACAGAACACTAGGTGGTAAGCGTACGGTAATAGTATATGCATTTTGTTTGTCATCTATTCCATATTATTATTATAATAATTATGCATCAAGGCATAAGACGTATAAAAAACGCCTGACACTTCGTAGATTTTAGTACATAATCTAAATCACTATTTCTGTCGTACTAACGCAGGCGAGACAATATTATAATTATGTGGGTTAATTACAACTGCAAATTAATCGAAGACTAAATGTCATGAGTAAAAAAATATAAATCAAGGCTTTGTTCTCAACTATTTCTTCCTACAATACTTGAGGACTGAATTTTAGGTATTTTTTTGTCAGAAAGTGTTAATTTTTCGGCTTTTAATTGTTGTTGGATTTGTATCGAGTACTTATTCAAGGCTTTTTAAGTACTGAATCGAAAACTTACAAAAACAAAAATATCAAGAAAAGCTAAACAGAGACATAGATGTTGTAATTGATCATAATTTAAGAAAATATTGATCTAGGGTTAAATACCACGAGAAACAGTCAAGACGTTTCTGAGTAAAATGTCTACTGTGTTTTGTACAAGAAGTTATGATTATTTACAATAATTAATGATTGCCGTGCTCATTACTATTCACACAAAAATCTCATATGACGCACAATCGGCTAAATTTCTTTAATTAAATCTTTTATGGGATAACAATACGTAGTGTTTGTTTTGAACCAAATGTATTTTACATTGATGATGTTGTTACAACATAACATTAGTTTAGTATTTATTTATCCTAACGAGGCCATTTAGTAATTTTTCCAGAGCAAGGTTTTCAATGATGGCTCCAGTGGAAAAAAGTTATTATTTCATGCGCCTTCATCTTTTTAAAATATTTTTTATTTAAATGTGCGAAACTCGCGTTAATCTAGTACAAGTTCGCTTTTAAGTATTTAATTTGAGTAACTAATTAGAATTAAATATCTTCTAATATATAATAGGTTTGTTCATAACTATTTAAGTCCAGATTTTCACTTCTGTAGTGCTTTAAATCTGGTCACACACAACAGATTCCGTGCAAAAGTACTTGCCTTGCTTCGGCCCAAAAGCAAATGGAGTGTCTGTAAAAATAACGCTTCCAGCATTTAAATCCTTATTAGCAACTAGATAACGTCCTAATTTATCGCTGAATAACACATCATAATGTTTTTCGCTCATTTTAAATGCAGTTAATTGAAAGCTTACTGAAAGATTATTGAAGAGTCAGTGCGCAATGCGCTTTTAATGTCTAAAATAAGACTGTTCATCGCACCATTCGAGAATTGTCCCGAATCGAATACTCAAGCGTACAAATAAAACACTCAGCTATTGGCGGCTGGCGCCAATATTTGATTTTAATTGAATACGTTTTTAATAGATTTATCTTAAATGTGTGTACTTTTAATATAATTATATCTAATTAAAGAAATAAAATTTAGAACTTGGTTATCTACCAATCATTGAAAACATCGACAATTTTAAATCGAAGAGTAATTTTGAATGGAGAATATAATAGTAGGTACCTAAATCGTATATATTTAGTACCTAATTATAAACGAAAATAACGTAAAAGGTAATATAGGTACATAGAATTACTTAGGGTATTACCGATATATAGTTAGTAAAATGACTTATCACCAGGAGCCATCCGTGTATTATTTGTCGCCCCTAAATCCTGCCTTTTTATCAAAAAAAATATTATTGTAGCCATCAAAATATATTTTGAGAATTATAAATGAGAAAAATTATGAGCAAAATATATAAAAAATAATATTTTAACTGTTGCCTCTCAATATATTATTGATAATGTTATGTATGTACATATATAAGCACTTGTGTGAATTTTCTACACTGTCATAATCATAATGTTAACACCTGGAATAAACAAACTACTACTACGGCGTAAAAAAAAGGTGGTAAAGGTGGTAAAGGTTACTATATCAAACTTTATTAATTATACCATAGATTGAGAATGCAACGACTGTCGTCAGGCTATTTAAATTATAAATTTTGATTGTTTTGAAATTTTATTCAAAAAAAAAGAATCCCGCTGAGTTTCTTGCGTCCGTTCTTCTCAGGTCTTTGGCATTAATTTCCGAATGGGTGGTAGTTTTTAACTTTCATTCAAATTCAAATATTTTTATTCAAAATAGGATTTAAAATCACTTATCGTCAAATTAACATCAAATCAGTTAACGTCAAAAACTACCACCCATTCAAAAGAGACTGCCTCAGACCTGAGAAGAATGCGAGAAAGAAACTCAGCGGGCTTTTTTTTAAATATAAGAATGTGGATTACAGTGTAATATCGTACAATAGACATTTATAATTAAAGAGCCTGAGGGTGTTCGCTTTATTCCCAGTCCGTGGTGTCATTAAGAAAATCGTTTATGCTATAATAACCTTTCCCACACAAACGTTTTTTAACACTTCTTTTAAATTTCGTAACACATTTGTTTTGTACATTTTCTGGGATCATATTGTAGAAGCATATACATCGCCCAACAAAAGACTTACTAACTCGACCCAACCGAGTAGTAGGCATAACAAGTTTATGTTTGTTCCTCGACATTATGAATGTCACAGTTTCTAGAAAATTCTTCAATGTGCTTCTGAACATACAGAACATTATCAAAAATATATTGAGAAGCAACAGTCAAAATGTTTATTTCTTTAAATTTTTCTCTAAATGATTATTTAGGACCTAGGTTATAAATCGCGCGAGTAGCCCTCTTCTGCAGCACAAAGTTTGTATTAATATCTTCCGCACTGCCCCATAACAATATACCATAGGACATTATACTATGAAAATAACTAAAGTATACTAATCTCGCCGTATCTATGTCAGTTAACCGTCTAATTTTCTTAACCGCAAATGCTGCAGAGCTTAGCCTATTCGCCAATCCCTCAATATGGGGGCCTCACTGCAATGGAATCAAGAGTAATGCCAAGAAATACAGCAGATTCCACTGGTTTTACCACGTCTCCATTTCATAAAATATTCGCATCTCCATTTTTGACATTTGGCGCGGTGAATTTAATATATTTGGTTTTATGACTATTTAACAATAGGTTATTGGCGCTAAACCAGTACACGATGTCAGATAGAGCATTGTTTACTTCGTCATATAAAACTTGGCTTCGTTTCACTTTGAATATAAGTGAAGTGTCATCCGCAAACAATACCACCTTGTGTTTTTTTTCTACAAGGTTAGGTAGATCATTTATATAAATTAGGAAGACGAAGGGTCCAAGAATAGACTCTTGTGGTACCGAGAGGAGTCCCAGGAGATCTCCTGCCATTCACCTCGACCCTCTGAATTCTATTATTTAAATATGAGATCAGAAGATCGAGTGCAGATCTTCTTCAAGTGTTTTCATATCCTATTTTGAATAAAAATATTTTAATTTCAACTGAATTTGAAGTTCCGATCCAAAAGTATTTACTTAGCAAAAATCATTGAAAAGTATGAATAAAAATAAAATGTTTTTAGATAAATACTAATAAAATAAGTAAACCCTTTTGAAGACTAATTTTTGTTAATTATTTCGAGATATGTATAAGTTTGTACCATGATTCACGCCCCATTTTTTTTATCATTTTTTGTTTTCCTTACAGTATAACAGTTTCGCAATGTTGGCTAAAAAGCTTGTATATTAATGGTGTTCTTTTTAGGAAATCCTTTTATGGGTAAAAAATCTTTGCTGTTAGCTGTTCACCACTGAGGTGTTACTTGGATATAAATCAACATAGAATATAGTAGGTTGTCATGACATGGTGACATTCAAAACTTCGGGACCCGTAATTGACCCTTGTACAGTTCCTATTAGTATTCGAAGAAAGAAAAGGAAAAAAGACAAGGAAGCTCAATCCACAGCTTTTAGAAACGGGTCTCTATCGTACTCGCCATACCAAGCTTCAATTACCATTATTTCTCGCGATTTCGAGAAATTTTTATATAGTAAAAATTTTCTTGTTTAGTCCACATAGTTCTACCGCAAAGGAATAAATAACCTTATAGTGAGATAATAGATAACGAGAGTTACCTATATAAATATGTTATATTATTTTACCTTCCAAAATCATTATATTTTTCAGTACGAAATGGAAATTACATGTAACATTAGCCACTTACATTTATTGCAGGTTGACAGTGCATTTTATGACCGAAAAAAGGAACAATCGCAGTTAATGCCTTATTTCTCATTCAATTAAAATAGAGACATCGCTTCATTGTGTGTCTTCTACCGCATTTATCACGGGGAGTGTTCCGAAGAGTTGTTCAACCTGATTCCTGCCGCCGAATTCCACCTTCGCACGACTCGCCACAAATTAGGATATCATCCTCACCATCTGGATGTGTGGCGGTCCTCCACAGTGCGGTTTTCAAGGAGCTTTCTTTCACGTACTACAAAGCTGTGGAATGAGCTTCCTTGTGCGGTGTTTCCGGGACGATACGACATATATACAACGCTCTTGTGATTCCTCTGGTGTTGCAAGAGAATGTGGGCGGCGGTGATCACTTAACACCAGGTGACCCGTACGCTCGTTTGTCCTCCTATTCCATAAAAAAAAAGACATAAAGTAAATATAATATCAAGTATACATACGAAAATTAAGAAGGCTTTTATGGTTTTACGCCACATAATGATGGGGAATTACCTACATAACATCATATTACTACCTACATTATACATGCTAATCTCGACATAATATCAATCACCCATACAACATGTTTATTTAATGACATTGTCGTAGATTGTGCAAGCCAAGTAGATTATTAGATATAAATTTCAGTGTGGTCCAGACGCTAAATGACGTGCAATTTTTAACTTTGTAATTTTATTATATTTATTTAACTAATATACTATGTCCTTCGTAGATCATTTATTAAACTCTAGTAGTGTTAAGTTTCTTTCAGGCTTTTTATGGTTTCCAAAAGTGAGCGCGGCTGTCACCAGGGAATCTGTACCATGTGTTCGACCCGTAAGTTCTATCTCTGAGTTTAAATAGGATATATTTAAAAAATAATGATGGTTTAGTGTTTGGGGGCAGGTTATTTTGTGGATTGGTGATGGATTCTTTCAGCTCACTGGTATAAAATTCTTAGTCTCTACTACCTTCCCTCTTGGGACTTATTGACTACCCACTATACTACTACATTATATTTTATACCCACATATAATTATTCTTATATTACAAGTATATCTTGTAAATTTTAAATTCTATTTCCAAGGATGGATCAATGGGTCAAAAAGAGATCTGCGCGGACGAATCGGGGAACAGGATAGAATGTCCCGATGATGATGATGATAATAGTGATTATGTACTCTCAGGTTCAAATAATCACTTTAAGGTAAGTTGCACAAAATTTATCGTTTCATTTATAGTTTTATCCTATAAAGAAATTATACTTAGACGACGCTGGATGCGCTATATTATAAATAAACTACTTTATTATAGCGACTTAAGGATTAGTATCCATAATAATAAACTAAAAATATTCATATCTTATTATCAAAAGATAGGTCACTAGTTTTATAAGACTATAAAATTTTTTAACTTAAATTTCGCGGGTTAAGACTAGAAATGGCTATACGTAATAGACATATTTTAAATCAATATTTCGTTTTGCTTATGCATGTGAAATATTTTAGTTTAATATTCAATATTTCATTCATAAAAAATTTTATCATTTAAATCTAAACTATCTAAAAATAGTTGCTCATATGACTCAATGTCATGTCGTCTGCATAAGCTTAAAGATTCAGTTTATCGATCAAAGGAAAATAATTGTTTCTGTTTAGTTATTTAACCCTATAAAATTATTCGAATTGTGATTTTTATTTTTATCACAGTCTATATGTTTTAATATACTGTTCTTGAATAAAAAAGTAGCCGCGTGACTTGTCAATATTACTGCCACTGCTACAGTCACGCCCTCTTGACAATTTGCTTTTGAGTTCTGAAACCACAATTCACATCTGTCTTGTCTAGTGTGGTGTGGTACCGGAGGTGAACCATTGCCAATAATTCTTTTGATTCTACATCATTACTATCAGTTTAATTTACTAAAACATTACAGTAAGTAGGATTTGTTCATAAATTTGTTTTTGTGTTGTAATTGAGAGATCGATTCAATGTTTGAAGGTTACAGTTAACATTTTAATAATGCACGTAATCGCCGGGAGTCTACGTCACACGTGATTTTTTAGTAATTTTATGATAAAATTCACTTTAATACCTTGTAAAAATCACTATTCTATTCTTTAAATTTAATTATGTTCCAAAAATTTGTAAAAGGTGCCTATTTTAAAATGTTCTTTTTAAAATTTCGAAGTAATCGTAATTCAGTTAGTGAAATGTTTTTCTTGTTTTGGTTATTTTTAATCTTAATAGAGGTCAAGTTTATGGCTAGGTGTGATAAAGTTGATGAATAAAATGCTGTACAGATGTGCTAAATATCTAAAACTATTGTAAGGTAGCCTTTCGTTTTTCAATTATCATGTTATGTAACCACCTTAGGTTATACTACCTGTAAATAAGATTTCATTCATTCATTTTAATTAGTTTTTGGTTTGTTTTACGTTTGATTTAGACGTCAGTGCCAGATCCAATGATGTGTTTATTGTTAGATCTGGGTTCAACTATAAATAGCATAATAGATTTAGTTTTGATATTTGTTCATCTATAGCATAAAAATGATTTTCAGATAATGTCTCCCCCACCATTTTATGCTGATCTGCAAAAAAACGCAAATGATATCTTCTCTAAGGGATATCACTTTGGTGTGTACAAACTTGACCTGAAGACCAAGAGTGAGGCGGGAGTTGAGTTTAACAGTTCAATCACCTCCAATCAAGAAAGTGGAAAGGTAAAATCACTGTTATTGAAGCCGAGATAACCTGTTCTGATGATATTCATAGTTGGTTGAGATAAGGTAGATTGAAACTTAGGTTTTGTCTTATGAGCTTGTAGTAATATGTATGAGTGCTTTTAGGTTGTCGGAAGTCTTTCCTCCAAGTATGCCGTGAAGGATTATGGCCTAACTTTCACAGAAAAATGGACAACAGATAATACTCTTGCCACTGATATCACAATCCAAGACAAGATTGCTGCAGGCCTAAAAGTTACTCTTGAGGGTACCTTTGCACCACAGACTGGGTAAATAATTTGTTACAACTGAACAATTGAGCTACACCATGATTTCATAACACATTTTATTTAAAAAATTTGCTTTGTCATGTAGAGGACAGCAAAAGTAGATTAAATTAAATAAACTTACATTCAAATAATGGGTGTATAGTATGTACCAGGATAAAGAGCTTGTATGAAAAGGTTAATGCTTGTGCTCCAAGTAATGGACAAACCCATGGCTGAGTCAGGACCCTTTATATGAAGGTCTGATCTCAATCTAAACTTCTCTTAAAAAGTATGTTTAGTTAAAATAATGCTATACTTGCATTTTATTGATTATCATATATCACTACTAATATTATAAATATGAATGTAAGTTTGTTTGTTACGCTTTTGGCTACTGTTTACGCTAATGGCTACATTTTATCCTGTAAATCCATGGTTCCCGTGGGAATTGTGAAAAACCGAAATTCACATAGATGAGCTATAACTATTCCAATAATAGGTTTAAGTTTGCCATAGCAATCCTCCTCAAAATAAGAATCATATAATATATTGGGAATGGGCAACGGAACTGGAATAGGACATGTGGTAATCATTGATTTCAAACTTGCTTATTATTTTTAAAAACTCTTTATCTAAGAGGACTAAGTCGCCGGCATCAGCTAGTACATAATAAAAATCATTATATCTATCTGTTATCTTAAATTGTAACTTAATAATTCAAGATTGTTACTCACTATATTACTATTTCACTTATTTATTATTAATCCCATGAATTTTATTTGAGTGAAATTGTTTGTAGATCAAAAACTGGAAAGTTAAAGACCTCATTTGCCAATGACACAGTGGCGGTAAACACAACTGTAGACTTGGATCTTGCGGGACCTATTGTGGATGTGGGTGCAGTATTGTCATACCAAGGATGGTTGGCTGGAGTAAACTCACAGTTTGATACACAGAAGACCAAGTTCTCAAAGAACAACATTGCTTTGGGTTACCAAACTAAGGACTTCAACGTCCACACAAATGTGTAAGTATATATCATTCTTTATGAGTCCTTAACACATTTATGAACAAAAAAAGAACTTAAATATCATTCCACAAATATAGTACATCATTGACAGATTTTATTATTGTGCTGTGTGTGCGCAATTTGATTCCCTAATTGTGCCCTTTAACTTTTCTATAATATTAATTATTTATATATAATGTCTATAATTTTATTATAGTCCTCTGTAATAACCATGTGCAGAATCTTTTAATATTCTATTACCTTTTTTTGGTTTGAATTTGAAGGCTGGTATAATAATGTTATGCAATAACATGA
Organism: Leptidea juvernica; assembly: GCA_949711755.1. NCBI lineage: Eukaryota > Metazoa > Arthropoda > Insecta > Lepidoptera > Pieridae > Leptidea > Leptidea juvernica. The sequence goes on from CATIXQ010000010.1 coordinate 5,400,089, forward strand.
CACTACTGCAAAGCAATTCAGTTTTATTGGTCATTGTTATAAGATTACATAACATTGCAGTACTTAGAATTGTGTGACACACTTATGAATTTCTCTGAACTTGTCTTTAATGTCCTACTTAAAATTCTTTCATTGCTTCAGATAATGGGTGTTAGGCCAGTGTGCTTTTAAGTTAACCTGTATAGCTAAGATGAATTTCAAAATAGTACATGAACTGTGCAATCTTTTTTCACAGACACACACACACAATCATTTCATTGTGTGTTTATATTTAGTTATTATTGAGATCTAGTATAATAATTTGTTGAGAAATTACTGCACCAGAATACAGTTTTTACTAGTTTTCACTTCTGCAGGATAATTACTTCTTTATTGGTTAACAGATTCCTATGAAAATTAGTAGCCTGCTATATATGAGCATGGACGATGTTACTTGCTGTATACATAGCTGGCAGGACAACATCTGCAGGTGAAACCTGCTAGTACTATTGTAGATATTTATGTTTTTATTACAACTTTTCAGAGATAATGGCAAAGAATTTGGTGGGTCCATCTACCAGAAAGTGTCTGACAAAATTGAGTGTGGCGTCAGCATGAAATGGACAACAGGTACAACAGACACACTGTTTGGTGTGGGAGTGAAGACTGCACTAGACCAGGATACATCTCTCCACGCTAAGATCAACAATAAGGCAATCGTTGGACTTGGATACCAACAGAAGCTGCGTCCAGGTAAAAATATATCTATCTCTCTATTCTTGTTTTTCTATTTGATCTTACTAATTTGTAGATTGTTGAATTCATTTGCATTATTTAAAATACAATAAGCTGCTTATATTACTTTCTCATAAATGTTTTTTTGGAAATTAATACATATTATTACACGATAATAACAATCCTTACACCACTAGGGTTTGTTTGGAATTTGTACTGTGTGTTTTACATTATGATAAATTATTATTATAAAATTTTGTTTAATACAATGGTATCTGATAATTTTTCTTCACAAAAACATATTACATATAAAAATTAGTTTTAATTATCTTTGCAATTGTGCGACTATTCTTTTCAGTATAGTAATGCAAACATTATCTCAAATAGACCATTGCCAAATAATGCTATCAGTCAGATGGCGTGATGGGTTTATGTAACACAGATTTTCTTTATCTTACCTTCAAATTGAGATGATTTATTAAATCTTGTAAATCCCTACTTATCAGTCAAATAGGCCAAATTGCAAATAAAAATATTCCGTTTTACATTTACTATTATTATTTTGCAGGAGTTGTCCTGACATTGTCTGCTGCCATTGATGGACAAAACTTCAACGCTGGCGGTCACAAAGTCGGTCTTGCCCTCGAGTTGGCTCCCTAGACGCTTAACCCACTAATTGTAGATATTCAATATTTACTGTTAAAGTATTTCTAATTCAATTACAATTCCGTATGTTATATACGTGAGCGTTCGACGCAATAGATGCAATGTGCTTTCCTATATTAGTCTAGCTGTTTTCCTCTACATGTTAGCACTTGTCATTTTACCGTTATATTTAGTTCATGATAGGTCCAATACCGTGGAGTTGTATATAAGCACCAATGGTGTATTGAATGAGAATAAATAATGAATTAGTCAGTGGAATCAATCTTGTTTTTGTTGACCCTTTGTTCCTTATATCCAATGTATTTCTTTTGAAGAGTTTTATTTGTTATGTCTGCATATGTTTAATAAACTATTTTAATTTTACTGAGCCTTATTTTAAATGTATGTATAATCTGTTGAGCTGCTTAGGGCTCTTTTTGTTGATTACTTGTGGCAATTGTATTTGATTTAAAAAAAAATGAAATAAATATATATGGGTAACAAATGCACTGCAGTTTTGTGCAACCACAGTTGTTGATTTTATTTGTTCTCTTATGGTCCACCCATGCTCGCTTATACCACACCAAAGGCATCAATGGAAAACTGCCGGCTTTTAGATACGCTCTTTTTGTAGGTAACTATGTCGTATTGTATAGAGCTGGTAATAAGACAAAAGCTCTTCATTCTACTACACTTTGGTAGTCCACTAATAAGTTTTTAGGATTTGCAAGATGAATGCACATAATGCTAAGTTCATATTACTGTGTGGTTCAAGATTAAAGTAATTGGTGATTATCGTCTACATCACCACGGGGCGCGCTCCGACCCTCGCGCAAGATCTTGAATCGCAGTCAGGTTGCTCGTCCGATCCGGATTTACTACCCTTCCGGTAGATAACTTATGATTTGCGAACTGCACTGAATGTTGTGACAAGATGCGAACTGTTCGTTCTGCGTTCGCGATTATAATCAGATATGCTGACAACTATGCGCAGAAATTTTTTATACATCGAGCCTGCACGAGATAATAAACAATTTAATAATGTAGGTACTTTACAAAGTACATGACAATCTTCGAATTCAAAAATTGATCCGTAACACAGATTACCAATAAGTAGGTAACATCCGTAGGAATGCACAAAGTAATGCAAAAAATCATTTTCAGGTGAAATTTCATAGGTATGAAGCGCATTTCTATCTCAATGACTTTGTGAATAAACTAAACTGCAAAATTTGGGATTCAGAAAATCCTAATATTCTGGTGCGGATTTTGGTCAAGCGACTTGATTGGGCCTAATTTTTTTTAAACGAGGACTGAACAGCACTCTTTCCAGGAACATGGGAGTTACTGTGGCATCAACAGGATAGCATAAACCTAGATGACATTAGGTTTCAGCAGGATGCCGCCACCGCGCAAAAAAAAAGTCGATTTATTGCAGCAACTATTTTCAGACCAAATCATTTCCCAAAAGTCTGACGTCAGCTGGCTACCAAGATCATTTATTTTAATCATCATTCAACGCCGTGTGCGAATAAACCGGAACAATTCCTGAGCTCAAAGTCGAAATTCAACCCGTTATCGACTAAACCATATGGTTGAATTTCGACGTCAATTGTCATTAGAAAAGTAAGGGCCCTTTCGCACTACACCATACCCGTGAAAAAACGGCCCGAAGTAGTCGTAGAACTATTTCTATGGTAGTTTGAGCACTAGATTCCGTCAATAGTTAATCTCCGTTTCGCGGAAGATTACTGACGGATCGAAGTAGCCATAGTATTATTTGTATGAAGCTCGCGTGTAGTGTTGATCTATCTTGATAGGTAAACAATAATAAATATTGTCTGATTAAGAACTGAGTTATACTTGTGCCTAAATCTGACTGCAAGCATTTCTTCTGGTCGTATACCTACATGTCTAAATTTTGTGTCGTTTCGCAAAATATTATCTTTTATGTGATGTAAAATGAAATCGAAATTGCGTAAATAACCCGAATTTGATCCGAGTTTTCTGGATCTGTATTTTCACGGATACGGATCGGACTTGCTGCGAAAGCGCTTAAAGGCTTTTGAAAAATCAGACCCACAAAGTTATTTTCGGGCCACATTGAATGTTATTATGACGTGTAGCGGAGGTTTTATGTTCCAAACATCGTATTAAATTGTATTATAAAAAGAACAAAAAATAGTGAGATAACTAAAAAATTTCTGTAAAAGGGTAGATAATAACTCTAGAGAGTAAATACAAGTACGGGTTCATAAGTCAGCGAATTGGCACGACCGAGGCGGAGGAAGCCAGTATATCGCACTTCATGAAATGTAATTTTGATTTTTGACACCACCGAAATCTCAATTTTGATTCTCACGTGATTACTGGACCACCGAGAACCGACGGGTAAAATAACATAAGATATGTATAAGCCTTTCCAGTTTCCTTATTTGTTACTGCAGTAGGTAAATAAAACTAATTTAATGACACCATATATTTTTTGGATAATATATATAATGTGGTTGTACAAGATCCAAAAAGTATGGATATAATATATGAATTATTTATTGTATCATTTCTTCCTCCATAACTTTCGCCATCCAATCCGGTTCGGCGGCGGCAATCTTCTCAATTAAACTGTTCACTTGGTAACACAGGCTTTGTATCTGTTTATCCCACTGAGGTAGAATATCTCGAGCTGAAACATAGCAAAATTATAACACACTCAACACCGATTTGAGACGCCTTGCAACTGAAATCAAAGCAAACACGCACTGCAAAAGTTAATTTATGTTGAAAATCCTTTAATTGCTAATGCATCAAAATCTTTCTGTCAAACGAAAATAAGTGATTACTTTAAATAACGTAATTAAAATTATAGTATGTATTATTTAAATTATAAATGTATAATTTAATACCTAAATATACGTTATAATAATAAGGGGTATTAAAACACAAATGTCGGTTTCACTCGGCTTCGCCTCCTATGATAATAGTATCACATGAGTGTTTTAATACCTAATTATCAACAGTTGCATACAAGACTTTATCTACACCACTAATATGAATCCTCTATAAAAGATTCTGAAACAGTTAGCTTACTGCTAACATTAAAAAAGCCAGTCCTAGTAACCATTACACAATCAAAACGAGTGTTGTAATGTTGTACTGAATTTATTACAACACTCGTTTGGATAATGTAATGGTTATTAGGACAGTGGGTGTTTTAATGTTGGCAATAAGCTAACTGTTTCAAATCTGTAGTAGAGGATTTAAAGCATTGGTGTGGATAAATATACTATACACGGAAAGAAAAACAAAGAATCTAGTCGAAAACTTACTCTCAAAGTGTACGATGGAGTTGATCTGGTCGATGTGGCCGTTCATTCGGTTCTCGCTGATCATCTGGCTGGCGATGCGCTCGGCTCGCGCGGGAGGCGTCTCCAGAAGCGCACCCAGCTCCTCGAAGGTGATGTTGTTGTACAACTTGCTGGCCGACAGCAGGTTGTGTTCGAACACGGCGCGGTCCAGGATCGACGACCCGTCCGATATTTTAGCCTGGCCAAATTATGGACTTATATCATTAACGTTCTTTGATCTTTCATACAAATGCTCATACGCGGTGATTATATTATTTTAACACAGCTTTCTACAAAGTTTTTGAACTAAGTAATACATTCACTGTAGTATCCAGGTTTCTATGGAAGTACCTAAGTTTTTCCCTCGGGAGATCTGAAGTAGAACCAAAGTCACTGACATTGGTGTTGGTGACATAGCCCTGCTGATTTTTTTTTTTATGGAAAAAGGAGGACAATCGAGCGTACGGGTCACCTGGTGTTAAGTGATCACCGCCGCCAACATTCTCTTCCAACACCACCGGAATCAGAGGAGCGTTGCCGGCCTAATGAAGGTGTATGCGCTTTTTTTGAAGGTACCCATGTCGTATAGTCCCGGAAACACCGCACATGGAAGCTAATTCCACAGCTTTGTAGTACGTTGAAGAAAGCTCCTTGAAAACCGAACTGTGAATGACCGCCATACATCCAGATGCAGATGATTGATTGCGAAACTGAAGTGGCAGGGGGCAGCAAAGAGGATGTAAGTACGACGTAATAAGAGGCGGGACTGCCTAAGTAAAAATTGAAATTTAGTTTAGTAAGAAACGTGCAGTGATTTGACATAAGTTTGAAATAGTAGTATTAACAGTATGGAGATTGGCGACAAGTATAATCCGGCTAAGTTTGAAAACGAACAAATGCTTAGAACCTAGTAGATTTCGGCTATATCCGTTTTTACAAGATTATACCCATCATCTGTCAATCCATCAATGACTGCACGTTTCATACAATCGAGTAAATCGATTTTTTTTTCTTAGAGTTTCGCTACACTGGTGGGCAGGGCACATAGCTCGACGGACAGATGGCAGTTGGGGCAGTAAAGTCCTCGAATGGCGACCACGTACCGGAAGACGTAGTTTTGTTAGGCCCCCCCATAAGATGGACCGACGATCTGGTCAAGATCGCCGGAATACGCTGGATGAGTCCATAAAACTTTGGCGGTTCACTATGTGGGTACTCTTAAATCGTAAAAGTAAAGAAAACTGTTATATAAACATTCAACATGTAACGGGGTTATTAATGTGAAACATTTCTTTCACAACTTGTAAAGCTTTCTCAATATTTGTGAACAGCGGACCTAACCGAATGACAGTCGAGCGTTTAGTCGCAAACTCAATCGCTGTCGCCCTATTAACGAAAAAGAGGCGTATCGTAATTTAACATAAAAAAGAAAGAAAGAAAAAATGTTTATTGACGTCATTATACATTCTGATAATAGTTCTTAAAGTTATACTAATCAAATTATGATCTAATGACGCCAATGGGCCCCCAACTCAGCATAGTTGTGGTTTCGAAAGAATCCACAATGCTGGTCTTCTGTGGAAACCCAGAGAGCGCTACTAACGCACAGTCCTGTCACACGAAGGTGTACAAACTATTAATTCTCTATGAGCACAAAGCACAAAAAATAGTGAAACTCGGATCTAAAATTAAAACTAAGTAACAACAAATAAAAACAATTAAACTTGCCGTTGCCACACAAAACAAACTAATTTAAACAAGTAGGTACTTAAACAAAATGCGAGTTTTGTAATATTTGTGTATTGCCTATAAAAACAATAAAATTATAAGCATTTAAATACCTACAGTGACAAACTTTTAAAATGTTGTCTGATACTTTGAAAACATAAGCATCATTTTATTTTTGGAGTTGGTATTATAACGCACCTTCTGATGTGTCTGCATAAGTGCTTCAAATTCATGTAACTCCGATCGCCTGATGATTCGGTCCAGATACATCTTCTCGAGGATAGAGTACGCAGGCAGCTGTTGACATCTCTCATCTTTGAACAGTGTTGCCAGCATTCGGGATCTCTGTTGACCTGTATTAATTAATTAATTTATTTATTTATACATAATCCACAGCTCTTAAAAATATTTAATTAATACATATAAATGTGATCTGACAGCCAAAAGGGATTAACATTTTAAAGGCCTTAATTTTAAGCAATCGACACAGTAAAACACCATGAATGTATTCGGATATTTGCTAGTCAGTATACAATTATATATACATGTGCGCATGTGTGTGGGTGTATGTGTGTGTGTGTGTTTGTGTGTGTATTCGTTTTAATGTGATAAAAACACAGGATTTAAACTATGAAAAGATACCTAACTAACATGAAATGAACTATCTCAATAAAATCATAAAATTATGTTTCAACTAATATTCTTAATATCTCATTTTTGAATTTGAGTTTATTGAGGTGGAAAATATCAACCGAACTAAACTTATTATTATAGGTTTTATGTAATCGAGTTATTATAGAATGTTGTGCGTAATTTGAGGACACCAGAGGAATAGGAAATAAGCATGTGTGCCTAGAGCGTCTTTTTGGAGTACAAAAATTTTAAGTTTTAGTGGTGAGTTCCTGACAGTCTACATAACCGTGACAAAGCCCATGTAAAAGAGATAATTCTAGAAGAATACGTCTGTTTTCAAGACTAATGAGTTGATGGTGCTTACAAGATTCTTCATAACCTTTATTATAACTGTGAGTCCTAAAGTTAAGGTGATTCACATATTTTCTCTGAATGCTTTCTAATTTCTTAATATAGACAGAATATTGCGGGTTCCATATAACACTACAATATTCAAAAATGCTTCTAATATATGAGTTATACAAAACCTTGATGCAATCCAAGTCAGAAAAGGGGCTACTTACGCGCAAGATGATGCCTAAACATTTATATGACTTACATACAATGGTATCTATTTGTTCTCCAAATAGTATCTTTTCATCCAGAAGTACTCCTAAATCTTTGACTACTTGTTTTTTATCAATTTGGTGATGATTAATTTGGTAACTAAATTCTGTTGGAAACCTTCTTCTCGTGAAAGAGACATAGATGCATTTTTCATGGTTGACACCTATACGGTTACAATTATAACAGCAAGTAAGTCTATCTAAATCAGCTTGCAGTTTGGAACAGTCCAAATTATCTTTGATTGTCATAAATATTTTAGTATCATCGGCGTACATCAGGAACTTTGCATAGTGAAAACATTTACTTATATCATAAAGATAGCAAGCATATTAAGTAAATGTGAAAGTGTATTTTTTGACCTAATAAATGACGTCAAAAAAAAACAAACATCTTATAACACCTTTCATATTTTTTTTTGTATTATTAAACGAAGGAAGCCCTACATTTAGTTCCTTACACTTTCAGGGAGGCTCCTTTGCACAGGATGCCGGCTAGATTATGGGTACCACAACGGCACCTTTTTCTGCCGTGAAGCAGTAATGTGTAAACATTACTGTATGGCGGTCTGAAGGGCGCCGTAGCTAGTGAAATAACTGGGCAATTATTCACACACTATTTACACAAATTATCTTGCCCCAAGTTAAGCATATATAGCCTGTGTTATGGGTTACAAGACAATGATATATTTAATACAATATACTTACTTAAACATACATAAATTCATATAACATACATAAATACATTTAAACATCCATGACTCGGAAACAAACATCCATATTTATCATATAAATGCATGCACCTACCGGGATTCGAAACCGGGACCTCTAGCTTAGTAGGTAGCAAATGAGACTTAACATCTTGTCTCAAGGTGACGAGGGCTTTTGTAGTGGTCAAGGCGTATCAATTACCATCAGCTGAACGTCCTGCTCGCCTCGTCCCTTATTTTAATAAAAAAAATCACAGTGTTCTTAGGAACTATTAGAAATTGTTAGCAAAAAAAGCTTCCTTTATCACCGTGTGGAAAATAAATCAACTGTGAGATATAGTATCGGCCAGATTGGTATATTTTGCATACTTCCACAGGAAATTATGTCTTACAGCATTCTACTGTGGAGTACAGCGCCATGATTTCATCTTCATTTACTTATAATATATCTGTTATCATAATAAAATCATAATAAATTATAAACAGTATAAGATGTACCTGCTGATGCTAGAACGGTACAGATGAGAGCATTTCTTAAGCAGGTCATCCTTTCGTCTTCATGAATTATATTTCTGTATGATAGCTCATTGTATCTTTGTGCAGCCTCAATAAACTTCCTAAAAACAGAAATAGCGGTTAAATGCAAGTCGGTGTCAAGCAACAACAATTAATGCTTCAAGGGATGGAGCCTACTGATATTATAAATGTGATTGAAATTTGTTTGTGAAGCTTTCACGCCTAAACCTCTAAACCGATTTTGATGAAATTCAAAACAGAGTTAGACTAGAGCTTGGAAAAGGACATAGGCCTACCTTTAATTGCGAAAAAATAAATGGAGGGGTTGAAATAGGGGATGGAAGTTTGTATTCATCATTTTCGGAGATAAAGCCATAAACTTTATTTATAAATAAACATTTGTTCGAGCATTTTTGAAACTTTGACCTACATGGGGATGAAATAGGATATTAAAGTTCACAGGCAAATACTATTAAAGAGACTGTCCACTATTACAAGGTATATCCGCTGTATCATAGAAAGAAGAGTAGTTTGTATGTGTATTATTTGCAAGGTATCCTAAATAACGAAAATGCTGCCCAAACTAAATATTCCACGCGGATAAAGACGCGAATAAAAGCTAGTACGAAATAAAAATGACAAGAACATAAACGAGACATGTACCCAATACAACCAAATTACTTACCCCCTTATTCATAATGGTCTGCTAACTTAAAACAGCCCCTAAGGAGTGTTTTTTCTCATTCTGACTTAGGTCAATAGAAGAAGACAGAACGAGAATTAGCAATGCTTTAAGTTAGCAGACTATTATGAATAAGGGGGTTAATAATATGCAATATCTTTTAAACATATACCTAGGATTTGTAGATACTTTTCATGAGTGACGTACCCTACCTACTATTATTTTGCCATTGCCCATTTTTGCGATAAAGTTTGCTTACCGAGGCTATCAGGCTCAGTGGGTTGCTCGAGAGTTAGAGGCGAATACGGCCCGTGGTTAATTCATCCAACTTTGCGTATCATTGTATAAGATAATAAATTATAAACTTTTGTAAAAGAATTTGTTATGTTTTTAAAGTGATAACCCTCACTTCTGGGATTAATACTCAAATAGAAAACAAAATTTTATGAACGATGCGGGACTCGAACCCACGACCTCTCGCGTTCCATGCGACTGCTCTTCCAACTGCTAACCACAACCTGAGAGTTGAACAAAGCATATAAGACTTGATGATGATACTTCACTGGAACGGTTCTTCTTCTTCTTCTTGTCGAGTCGACGGTCACCTCAAATACGGGCAGCCCACTCGAACGGTTAGCTCAGTTGGAAGACCACTCGCACGAAACGGTTCGAGTTTTGTAAAAGAGACAAGAGGGAGTATAGTATAAAGAAAATTAATATGGAATTCCCTATGTTTTTGTTTTTAAAATAAACATATTGTCTTACTATTGCGGATTATGAGATGAAGCACACTGACAAACAGCTGTGCAATATCGTATATCCCATTGGTCCTGAACCAATGGGATTACGGCTAGGGTTGCCAAGCGTACTCTAAAACAGAGTATTGCTCTCTATATCATGTACTCTTTAATCTATAATACTAGCAGGGGCGTGCATTTCATATAATATGTAAATAAGCAATGCTTACCTCAATAAGAACCTAAATTATTAGTGTTAAAGATAATTTACTTCCGTTATTCTTAGCGTTGTTACTGTTTACTATACTAGAGCTAGTCATGTCATATTATGCAAACCCAGTATCATAAGCAAAAAAGTCGACTATTTACTGTTATGATATATTAACAAAAAGTACAAAAAAAAATACCTTTTTAAAAATATAAGATAAATGATACCCTTTTTTGGAAGTTAAAAATACTCTTTATTTACCTTTCAAATTCTAATGATAAAATTGGCAACCCTAGGTACGGGAAACATATAAAACACCTCAATAACTGCTTTCAATATTAATGTTTTCTATTATCTCCTTAATTTTAACTTTTTATTTCCACAAGCCCATATATACTATCACCTCATGTAGGTACTTTGAAACTCATGTTTTCTTCTAGATATTTCCAGTTAATTAATACTGAAGGTTCAAGCGTAAACCCAATAAATAATGTTTCTTTCAAAATATCTGTTGCTTATATAATGCGAGATCGAAGTAGAAATGGGGAGATTCGTAGGAGAATTAAAGTCCACCGACATGGCCCAAATGATTGCGAAACTTCCACTGCCACTTCGGCAGTGGGCAGGGCATAATGGAGCCTCGAATGGCGACCACGTACCGGAAGACGCAGTGTTTGTTTGCCCCCCACAAGATGGACCGAAGATCTGGTCAAGATTGCCGGAATACGTTGGATGAGGGCAGCGGAGGACCGATCCTCGTGGAGATATTAGGGGGAGGCCTTTGTGGAGCAGTGGACGTCTTCCGGCTGATGATGTAAGCTAGACCAATAAGTAATTTATCCTAATGATTATTTTATTTCCAGTTTAATCGTTATTAATATAGCTGTATCGCATTACAATTGGACGTAGTTATGCAGAAAGGACTCAAACCATACTTTGGTCAAAATAGAGTTAAGTATGCCATCGTACTACTACTGAAGGTGGAAATTGTCATGTAGTGAACCCTATTTTTAAAATGTACACCGAAACTGTTTTTTTTTATATATTTATATAGGATATTTATATGGAAGACTAGCTGACCCGACAGACGTTGTTCTGTATATAATAAACAAAATAATGTTTTTATATGAATTTGTCAATTATATATCATAACATCAAAAATTACTTCGTAATATATGCACCCTGCTGACGTTATGAAATTGTTTCACAGCAGAACTGTCAAACCGTGCGTCAATAAAATCTCTCGTAGAAATTATGTATGGACACATCAAAGGAAAAACAAATTTGTTGTTTTTGTTTAATATAGCAGCATTTCCTATTTATTCACCTTTTAAACCTTCTCTGGACTTCCACAAATAATTCAAGACCAAAATTAGCCAAATCGGTCCAGCCCTTCTCGAGTTTTAGCGACACTAACGAACAGCAATTCATTTTATATATATATAGATAGATTATTAAGAGCTGAAACTTCAAATGTATATAACTCAAAAGTGCCTTTGTGTGGTTTGAGTCCTTTCTGTTTAACTACATCCAATCGAGACACCTTACCTTCTGAAGTCCAAAACCCTCGCGTAGCACACTTTGTAGTAAATCTGTAACTGTTCATTCGTTGTCTCCGCCTGTAATAACGAAGCACGATTGACAAAAGCCTCGGCTTGGACCGGGTCATCCACCTCTAGGTACAGGCGTGCTATCTTCAGATATGTCTCTAATTTGTAATCAGTGGAATATTGTCTGAAACAAATAAAAAATATATATATGTACTAGCTGACCCGACAGACGTACTGTGCAAAATAAATAAAATACTGTTTTTTATGTCACTTGTCAATAATTTTTCATAACATATAGAATTATATCGTAACATATATATATATATTGACGACCTGTATAGCCGAGTGGTTAGCGATCCTACCTACTAAGCTAGAGGTCCCGGGTTCGAATCCCGGTAGGTGCAAGCATTTATATGATGAATGTGGATGTTTGTTTCCGAGTCATGGATGTTTATATGTTTATATGAATTTATGTATGTTTAAGTAAGTATATTGTATTAAATATATCATTGTCCCATAACACAGGCTATATATGCTTAACTTGGGGCAAGACAATTTGTGTTAATATTATTTAATATTATATGCTCCTTGTTGTTATAATGAAATTGTTTCACAGCAGAACTGTCAAACCGTGCGTCACTAAATTCTCTCAGACGGACAGAAAATATGTCCATACAAAACAAATATTATCTCTCAAGTTGGACCTAACTGCACTCCATGAAGTAATCCCCATTTAAATCCGTTCATTAGTTTAGGAGTCCATCGCGGAAAACAACGTGTCACGTAATTTATAAATATTAAGATATTATAAGTCGAGTCAAAAGAGAAAATAATTTAAAATGGCGTCGCTTATCATTCTATCTCACTCACACCATATTGTTATCTATCACACATGTCATTGTTACTATCCCAACGCAATCTGACTATATTACATAAGTATGTGTATATGTTTTGTTTTCGCCAATAATAAACAGATTGGGATCTGCTCTCAATATTATATTGGGATTATAGGTGGGTCTATAACAATTAATATCTGTCCAGGTTGTACAGGTAATTTTTACTGTTTCATAAAATAAATAAATATTCATTAACATAACCAAAAAAATATTGAAATATGACATTGTGGCTCTCTTTCAAAAAGGTAGCTATAATTCATGAATATTTTTTTATATTCGATACGAAGTTTCAGAGCCATTTGTGATATAAGTAACCGAACAAGAAACTAACTTTCCTGTTTATATATATGACGAGGAAAGAACCTCTGTATTGTTTTTAAAAGGTGTGACGTCATTACTGTTGACATCACAATTGCTATCTTGGTTCTTGTAAAGAAAACTACACGTGTAGGGATTTTATTACTTTCGTTTATTCAACGGGCAGCGTTACGACGTCCCAGAGACGTCCGTACCGTACGACAGCCCGAGCACGACTGACTCAAGTGTCGACCGTGCGGCTGTATTTCTAGGACCCGGCGCACGTGCACGTGTTTTCAATTCGTGTTGTAGTATTTGCGCCGATATATATGATTGCGAAACTGAAGTGGCAGTGGTCAGGGCAAATATTTCGACGGACAGATGGCCGGTGGGGCAGTAAACTCCTCGAATGGCGACCACGTACCGGAAAACGCAGTGTTGGTAGGTCCCCCACAAGATGAAGATGTACGGTCAAGATCGACGGAATACGAAATCTTTGCGGGAGGCCTTTGTCCAGCAGCAGTCGTCTTCCAGCTTATGATGATGACGATAAAGATCATAATTTTTTGCGTTGCAGCCAAGATTTGTGAGTATAATATAGCAAACGGGTGTTTTAAATCTGTCAGCTTATAAACATTACTATAGGTACTAATATCTACTGAAAAAAAAAAGTTCAATTGAAAATAATATACAAAACATACTTTTGGCCAGTCTCCAACGGTATTCCAACTAAAACATTTGCAGCTTCTTTCCAATTCTGATTTCTTTCATAAATATCAGCAAGGTGTTGTCTAATACTTGCAACCTAAAGTAACAAATATTAGTATTTTATAGCAATTGTATGTTTCTGAACCGGTAGTAGTATTTGGTATATTAGAAATGACATCAAAAATAATTCTAAAGGAATCAATTATGAGAAAATAAATGCCTTATGCCTTGTTTTTTTTTGAAAAGGATGGGACTGTCTTGTCATTAAATCTATAGGAAATGGGGGATGTCATCTAAATATGGATTTAATCTGATTTTCTTTTGTGAAATAAGCACTACGTAGCCGAACAGATGAGATGAATCATGAAATACATGATCAAAGTCATTGAGGTCGAATTCTTCTCCAAAACTTTATATAGCCACAATTTGAGTGTTGAACAAGACTATATAATACCAAGATTTACTGTCAATGCGTCACTCGGATGGTTGGCTCAGTTGTTAAGATCGCTAGGACGGAACACATGAGGCACTGAGTCGAGTTCTTCATGATCCATAAATTTACCAGTGGGAGGCTCCTTTGCACAGGATGCCGGCTAGATTATGGGTACCACAACGGCGCCTATTTCTGCCGTGAAACAGTAATATGTAAGCATTACTGTGTTTCGGTCTGAAGGGCTTAACATCTTATGTCTCAAGATGACGAGCGCAGCTGTAGTCCCGCTCAGAATTATTGAGGTTTTTCAAGAATCCTGAGTGGCACTGCATTGTAATGGGCAGGGCGTATCAATTACCATCAGCTGAAGTCCTGCTCGTCTCCTCACTTATTTTCATTTAAAAAAAATTGGTACAAATTAAATTTGTGTATTTTATCCCAGAAGTAAGGTACCTAAGTATATCACTTAAAAACTGTTTAAATATTAAAACCACTATATTATTATTTACCTGTTCCTCAAATGAGATAACCCTTGGTTGGATAACATCAAGCGCAAAGTGTGATACTTCTTTCGATACATCATCTGGTAGGAGTGACAAATGTGTACTGACATCAGATAGTAGTTGCCGAGATATAACAAGGCTAACATTCTCATTAACAACTGTAAAACGATAAATTATAATAGTATACCAAACACCAGTGGTGGATTTACACTAGGGGCAGTTAGGGCAAGTGCCCAGGGCGGCAAAATATTGAAAAAAAAAAAATTTTTTTTAGGCTTAATAAGATTGCTCAATATAATTAAATGCCTGTGTCACCCTTAGTGCCAAATTTATAATTTATAAAAAACAAATATTTATTCATGTCTTTAGAATATATAACATATCATAAAGTTCCTGCAATAAATTAGTTATTTTAGTTTTGAAAAATAAAATATATAAACTATAAGTTTATGTAAAATTCCAGTATTGGGAGCGATTTTTTTCCGGTGCCCAGGAGCGGCATTGAATTTAAGTCCGGCTCTGCCAAACACTGTCTGGAAAAATGTAAAATGATTCAGTGTTACATTATCCTTTTTTTTTCTTTATTGTAAATTTATTGTTAATTGTAATCCATATTGTTTTCTGCTACGAAATAAGAGGTATGAATGCTCCATGAAATACCTTTATCAAAAGGTATTTTTTTTTTATCACACCATCCAAAAGTAGAGATTTCAATTAACAAAAGCCCACAGACTTTTTGAAAAAATATTTTGACATGAGAATTTTTGAATGAAAATTTCAAATCCAAAAACATTACAGTGTATTTTTGATATTAAAAGGAAACTTTTCACAAAATTTTGTGAAAAAAACTGTATTTTGCTACAGATAAAAAGATAAACACAAAAACTTGGTTATTTGAATTTTTCACATAACTTTTGATGTTATGTGAAAAAAGTGTGAAAACAAAAGTTGTAGATCTTTTATTTCTTACAACTTTGCTATTTAACTTTTTTCCATACGATTTTTAGTTTCGCTGGAAATCTTTATAATCCGGCTTTTTTTTTCTCTTTTTATCATTGTCAACGGCTTCAGCACTGGTCTATAAGTGTAATATAATAATTGCTTGCTCAGTGTTTCATATGGGAGGAATTAATATAAAATCAATTTATCATTATATAAGATATTTAATTTAACAAAATTTAACCATTGGTATCTATACATTTTCACTTTTTCATAGGTAGTGCTCAATGCTCATAGATAGTTGATCACTTTAAATCATAGGGGGAGATTCAATTAAATCACTGCAGGCAGTTTGGACTGCCTGAGTTGATTAAGTTGTTGTTTTTTTTCCTTGTTAAAAGTTATCATACAGGATTCATCACAGGCTGAGTAATGTAATGGAACAGTTGACACATTTTTTGTTTCACTCATCTCATGGGGTACATACTCTATAAGGTTTTTTACTTTTCCAATTTTCTTCAAGTGGATTAAACCAGATTTACCACTCACACCGAAACCTACAGCTAACTATGAAGTGGTTTGCATTGATCCCAAAAAAGCCTTAATTCTTCATTATTCACTTTGGAAATGGTAACTACTGGGAATAAGGTGATGGGGAAATAATGAATGCTCACATTGGCCCTGGAAAATGACCCCCCTCAACTTTCTTTTCTAATCTAGAACCAAGTCCTAATACAAGTACATTTTCCACATAGCAGTACCAATCAAACACCCAAAGAAACATTCAACTTAAACTCAATGCACCAGCTGCCAGTAATATAGGCACTTGAAAAACGATAATCCTACCAGGTCTTTTGGATGTGTGTAGTGTGCACTTTCCTATAAGACAAGCAAAGCCTGCGCACACCTGCAAAACATGCTCTCTGCTTTGCCATATTTGAAGGAATATCAGGTTTACAAATAAATCTTTGACAGAAAATTCATCAAGGGATAAAAGTAAGTGTGTAAACCACTTAAAAACTCATGAGTAGCAGAGAAAGTATTGAAACAAAAAAGTGTGTAGTTCTACAAAAAATTACTTGACATTATGTGAATCTCACTGTACTAGTAGAAGCAGAGTAAAAGTTATGGGCTTTATCATATACACCACATATCACCCATATGGATGAATTTCCCTGGTTATAGAGACCTAGTAGATAAACAAGCAAATAAAATTACAGGTGCTCTCCAGGGTTTTTGCTTAAAACAGGTCATCCCAGATCATTGAACAGGGCCACAGAGTTTATGAAAAGACCAGAGACTCTGAGGAAAACAATGATTACTCCTATGTGTACCTCTGTACACAACATGCCTTCAGTAAGGTGTGGCATTAGTGTATTCTATACAAAATGAAAATTTACCTCTCATTGTCCTACTTTTAAATTTTTAAATATTTTTTATATTAGATTAATGACTTGATAACATCAAACTTAGGTGGTACCATGGTTCATGAACCACTTTAATATACTGAAATGCTCAGTGCTATGCTATTCTGGAAAGAATTGTAAAGTGCCATGGTTCATAACCAACAATGATGTTTACCAGTATGCAAAAATTCCTCTAAATAAGGAAAGAAATCACAGGAACACACATGAGCTATTTATCTCCAATCAGCCAAAAAAAACTTAAAAAATGTATTTATACTTCTAAAAATATTGTAATAATAATAATAAGTTACTAATTGCAGACAGTTGTATTATAACAAAAATAAAATCTTAATAAAAAATCATATTTTATCTATCTAAGACATGAAATCTCTAGACAAATTTGTTGGGAGAAAGATTAACATAAAATTTAAATAATAGGAACATACTTGCTTCAACAAATGCCTTTAAGCTTTCAGCCATTTCACTTTCAGGGTTCTTAAGAATTTCTAACAAAATATTTCTGTATCTGAAATTTATATTAAAAAATTAAGAGGTTAAAACTTTTTAAGAATAATTAATTAATTATATATAAATTACTAATATAGTTCTCACTTTTCAGCTTGATCTTTGTGTAAGCCACCAGAATTTCTTAATTCACTGAGGTATTGGCGAACGCCTTGTAAGTTTAACGGCATTATTAACAATATATAATTTTAGCAGTAAATAATATATTATATTGAATGTCTTCAATAAATTACTGTAGAACTTGTGGGTACTTTATTATAACAATAACAAAACAATTTCTTTTTAGTTTTTTGTGTCGGCTGTTTATCCGTCAACTGTCACTCAAGAAATACAAATTTCTATAATCTATGATCTCGGTATACTTATTGACTAGGTACCTACCTATGGATGGACTTTCTAAAATATGCAAAGAGAATTTAACGTAGTGGACGTTTAAGAGATGGGAGTGCCATAGAAATTTCGCTTGTATGAAACGCGTACTATTTTATGATACCAACATAGTCACCTAATGACGTAATAGCAGAGCTGACAATATTGAATATAGTAAACCAACGAGGGCTGGAATCAATACAAATTTTTTATCGATAATCTTAATATACAACGTGAACCAGAAAGGGTATAACATCCCTTCAATGGTACGTTATTTGGGTCATATGCAATAGTATGGTGATCTTTAAGTTTTAATAAATAAATAAAAAAAAAAGAAAATAACTTCCCTACGAAATAAAAATATTATTTTTCAATTTCTTTTCTTAGACAACCCTAAATTTAAAGAGACGCCAGTTTTAGGCGGGGCCTTTGTTTATAAACAGAATGAGGTCACCTACCTATGGACTTAAACATAAACAATAATCTATGATTAAGGAGTATGCACACTACATGAAATGTGGCTTGTGTCTATGTTATTATTCATTCATTTTTTACTTTCTGTTATTGAAACAAATAAACAAAATAAGAAATTACATAACATTACACAGTTTCACGTCTGTATTCCTGAAGGGTTAGAGGTGTATTTTTTCCATCCACGTTTCCCTATGTTTAATTCCCACGTAATAGGGGGCGAGCATCTACATTTCTAAACTATGGGCTGCTAGTGAGAAATGTCCTACGAAAAACTCAATAACTGCCCCATTCCATACCCAGGCCGGGTACAAACCCGGTCCGGGAATGGAGTACATATTATTAATACGAGGATGGTCAAAGATATCCATATTTGACAAAAAAATCCGTGAAGAACAATTTCTTAATAGGAGTCTATTAGAATTATCTTTATAGGATAAAACATTTTTGAATTAAAATGCCCACTAACTCATTTGCCCAGTAATAAGAACAGCTACAGTGCCATTCAGACCAAACCATAATAATGCTTACACATTTTTTCTTCACGGCAGAAAAAGGTGCCGTTGTGGTACCCATAATCTACAATTACAAATTTGGAATTATTTTCAATGTAACTTGAAGAAAACTTCAAATAATTCTACATTGAAGTGCTTACGTAATAACTTATCAAAAATGTGAACTCATTTAATTTCGAACATAATAAACAAATCTTGAATTAAAAATGGTGCAGTGTGTAGGGTGCCTTTAGAATAGACATTTACACACACACAGAGCAGTAAATATCGTGTTTCAAAACACAATTCAAAGAGTATTAAGGCAGACAGCCCGATCTTTTCAACCTAACATATTTAAAAAACACAAAATGTAAAAACACAGTTACAATTACACTAGTTTTTATCTTTTAAACGTGTTTTATTTAAATTTGTAACACTCGCGGAAATCAGAGTAAATACTAACGTAACATAGTTTCATAATAAGATTAGAATTAAAAAAATCTTTATTGGGTAATACATAACTACAGTAAATACAAATTTAGAAGTATTTTCAATGTCAGTTAAAGCAAATGCACATACAAAATAACTTTGTCTTCATGGCAAAATGAGAACACAAATTGCTTCACAGCTGCAATGAATCGTAGGCATTTTACTATTATCTGAGATTATGTGACATCTACGTTTTTCATCTGTTTAAGGTCAAAGAGAGTTCAAAAAAACAGCTGATTAGGGTTGAGGGAATCATAGTTTTTGCGAAAACTTAGCACTTTAAATATTGTATTAAAATATAATGCTAATTCATTTCTGACTTCACATAGTCATTAGAGATGACCTAAGGAATGTCTGGTTCAAAGCATAGTATACTTACCCATTTAGTTTCACCTTGTGTATAAAAATGAACGGATTTAAATGGAGATAACTTCATGGAGTGCAGTTAAGTCCAACTTGAGAGATAGGATACTTTTTATTTTGGATTTGGAAACCATAATTATTTTTATTTACAAAATTTGTTTTGTAAGGACATATTTTCTGTGAGAGAATTTATTGATGCATGGTTTGACAGTTCTGCTGTGAAACAATTTCATTATAACAACAAGGAGCATACGTTACGACATAATTCTTGATGTTATGAAAATTTATTGACAAATACATAAAAACCGTATTTTATTTTTATATACAGTACAACGTCTGTCAGTTAGTTAACTATAATATACGAATATGTATATTCTTACATATACAGTTACATTAATATAAATGTGGTCTAATTTTAAGGGTAAGCCCTTTGTACATTTTAATATGGATCTAAGCTAAGATTATCCAGTTTATAATAGGGATACGTTTTAGTTTTTGATTTTCGTTTTTCGGGTGTTCCAATTAATATTTTTGAGGTCATAGGCGTGGGTATTGAATCTGAAATATGAACAAAAGACATAACAAAAGAAATTAGTCAACCCTAATTTTACTATTACCCTTATTTTATTACCTAAAATATTTCTTGCACATAATTAAATACTACAATAAAAATGTTTTAATATACTTTAACTACACAGTTAAGTAAATAAAAGTTCCAATAAAAAATGTCTCCCAGTTGTTTTATATACAGCTTCCTCGCTGGGCGCAGCATACAGGTCGGTGTCGACGGATATTGCTCGAACCCGAAGCCCGTGAATGCTGGAGTGCCCCAGGGCTGTGTGCTATCTCCCACGCTGTTTCTTCTGCATATCAATGATATGTTGGACACCTCCAACATACATTGCTATGCAGACAACTGCACTGGTGATGCCGTATACACGGGCCATGCAGGTCTCTCTCGGAAAATCGTCGAGCAGTGAGTTATGTTCGGACGATCATAAAAGGTCTTTTTAAAAATTATTATTTATTACACAAAACTAATTACAATGATATTAAAATATGACGTGTTACTTATAACAAGACTGGAGCGAAAGTGAATTATAAAAATATTAAATTATAGACAATCGAAGTTCAGCGTCAGCATCTATTCACTTGTTCAATCTGCCACTCAGCTCTTTCACACCGATGGGGCCCCGGTAACGCCTCCCCCTTCAAGATGGAAGCGCAACTTGCAGCTTCCTCCAGCGTCCTCGCTGGCTTCTTCACTGGCTCTTGGGTTAGGCTTCATCCGCTTGCTCTTAAGCCATTGATAGATCTTTTTGGATATTATCACGAAGCCTAAGAAGTATAATATTACTGTAGTCCAACTCGGAGTCGCCATGATGAGGGGCAGATTAACTTCATCTGGATCTTCCACCTCTCGTGCCTGGTTAATAAGACCACGGATGTTGTCTAATGATATATCCTCGATATGCAAAGTGAAATCAGCTGGTGACTTATATGAATAGTCTTGTTGATGCGGCAATGGTATAATTTCATTCATATTTAAAAACTTCCTATGAGCTTGAAGTGTTCTATTCATTATTTGAATCACGCATCCTTCTGAAATAGTAATGATTTGGGGTCCCTTTATTTTTTCGTAATGAGTCCTTCCATCACACATTTTCCTCACTAGCTCTTCCGTTGTTGGAATAACAATCCAGCTGTTGTCGTTGATCTTCTGAATTTTCCCACTACGCAAAACCATTTTAGCTAGTGTGCAACTGGCAGGTTTGTGTTGCACCAGTGCGATGATGCAGTCTTCATTTTTCTTTATGGACAATTCATTTAGTTGGCTGCATAGAAGTGTAGTCTCGGATATATGCCGGCATCCGTCATCAAGGTAAGCGTACCCCTCACTTCCAAGTGCAAGGTATTTGGATTTTGGGATTATCGTAAGGTTTTGTTTATCGGGGATGGAGTACAGGTGAATAAGGTCATAAATCTGGAGGTCAACCGAGGGGATTTCTAATATAAAATTTAGTGTATGCATTGTTTTATAAGCTTTAACCACCACAGATTTCTCTATATCATCTATTGTACGTATACCTATTTCCGAGATTGGGTTGAGAAAATAGTTTTTCTTGATACTTAGTAATTCATTAATTAAATTATGAGGATTAATTATACTAGGATGCATGACTTCCATTCGGGCAAACGTAATTGCATTTTCTAATATCATTAGCTTGTCTAAAATTAATTGTAAACTAAAACTTAATTGGACGTATATATCTAGAAAATGTAATTGATTATAAACTAAATTAGAACTATTAGAAACATTATTAACTATCGAGGCTAGTTTATTCTGATTCTTATTAATCTTTTCTAATTCTGAGGTAAATTCTTTAATAGTATTTTCAGCCAAAAAAAATGATTTTTGTTGCTTGTTTTTAATATTATTAACGGTATTCTGTATAGAACTAATTTCTTGTTCTATTTTTTCTGCGTCATTATTGTCCAAATTTCCAGTTATTGCTTTGACTATTGAGCCAAGCCCGTTTACTAATCCTCGCTTAACTCTATAATTATTAGAATAAGATCTAAATAAGCTAAGTTTCTTATCTACCAAAGTAAAAGTGTAATTTAACTGATCTTTGTATGTTTTATGCGAATCTCCGGATACTGTATTTACTTCTAAAGACTTTGTTATCATAAAAAGTGAAAGTAATTTCAGTGACGAAGATTGAAGTGCTATAATATTGTATACACATACTAGGCTGAAGGAATCGATCTGCTTAAATACTTGCCCTTCTTTAATAAGTACAATGCCATTTGTATTATCTATTGAGTCTATAACTACGTCAGCTGATGCGTAGAGCACGAGGGCTCCTGCGTAGAGCATGAAGGCTCTTGAGATGAAGATCCTGCAACAAGATGAGGCCGTCTGAGCAGCTTGTAATGAACTCTTATCGATTTGGCATTCGGATGACTACCAATAATTTCGGCTATATTATTAGGATGCAAGTGAATTATTTTATACGGACCTTTATAAGTAGGCTTTGTTTTGTCGTCTCGCGCCGTTTTTGCCACCTGTTTGTAAACAGTTTCACCTACCTTGAAAGCCGCTTCTTGTGCTGCCTGGTTCCTCTTGCTAATTATCTGCTCCTTATTTTTAGACATGTATGCTGTAACGCACTCTTGTACAGCTTCTGCGTTATTTTTATGTTTTAGAACATAATTTTGATAGAATTCCTTCGGGTAATACAGTTCAAGTGGATTCCTAGATGCTGTATGTCCAAACATTAATTCATGTGGTGTATACCCAGTACTGGAGTGAATTGAATTATTATAGGCGATAAGTGCATATTTCATTAATAAAGGCATAGGATCGTCTTTATTTGTCATTCTCTGAATTCTTATTATTTCAGCAATAGTGGAATGGAATCGTTCTATGGGAGAATTTGAGTTAGGGTTGTAAGGGGTTGTGAAATGTATGTTAATATCATGTAATGCAAAGATCTCTTTTATTAAATCATTTTCAAATTTCGAATCCGAATCTGTAGTGATTTTCATGGGTAAACCGAAAACAGAAAATATTTGTAATAGTGCATCTGCTACGTGAACGCTACTTGATGCAGTTAGCTTGATGGCTTGTGCAAATTTTGAGAAATTATCTATAACTGTTAAAAAAGTTGCCCCACCTGTGGAGTATAAGTCCATGAAGAGATGCTCCATAGGTTTTGTAGGCGTGTCCGTTAAAGCCAAAGGTGGTCTCAGTGGGTTTCTTTCATATTTAGCTCGCAAACAAACATCGCATTGATTGATGTATTTTTGAATGCTAAGTAACATATTTTGCCAATGATATTTTCTACGGAGTTGTTTATATGTCTCTTGTATTCCCCTATGAATTGCTTTTCCTATATGATGTTGTTTTATTAAATCCTCCTGTTCAGTTTTATTTTCCACTAAGGTTACCCGTGATGTGCACTTAAATAATTTTGGACCTCTGTCGTTAAATACTGTTGTATACACACGTGAAAATGCAAGGTATAACTCTTCATTATGAAAAAAACAGTGAAATACTCGATCTGCTACAGTATGTTCCTTTAAGAATTTAATTATTTCCTCTTCTGTATTATTTACAGGGATAAACACATCTTTAATTACTTGCCTAGAGCTTGTTGACCTATTTTCTATGCGGTAAGTTGATCCTGGGGTCGACCTAATATGAAATTGTTTTTGTTGTCTATCTATAGCGTCAGATATTATAGGTATACCCCTGTTCTCATTGTCTGGCTGTGTGTGATTAGTGGATACGAGTTGTTCAGGGTCATTTGCTACCGTTATATTATCTCCTTCTGTGACTATAATTGATGGTGTGACGTTTTCGTTTACTTCAAGGTTGTCCGTTTGCAGTTCGCCTGCCTGTTCCCTACGTGCATGTTCAAATATTCTATTTATTATTTCATCATCATCATTATCATCGAAGTTGACTGCTAACGAATCTATACTATTATGAAAAATTTTTGCCCTTGACAATGCGTCTGCGTTAGTGTTTTGCCGACCCTTCTTGTAAACTACTTGATAATCATATTCTGCCAACTTTAAGCGCCAGCGTGTTAATTTTGAGTTTGGATCTTTAAGTGACATTAACCAAGTTAACGGACGGTGGTCGGTGTATATGGTAAACTTCCTACCATACAAATACGGCCTAAAATATTTTACTGCCCATATGATCGCTAACAGCTCTTTCTCTATGGTAGAATATCTATTTTCCGTTTCAGATAGAGTTCTAGACGCGTACGCGACTGGTTTATCTGAACCCACACGTCCTTGGGACAGTACTGCACCAATTGCTACTTCTGATGCATCTGTCGTAAGTATAAATGGTTCATCAAAATTTGGATATTGTAATAGAGGTGCATTTGTTAATATTTGTTTACATTTGTTAAACGCATCTATGAACTCAGGTGAATGAATGACTGAATGATTTTTCTTGAGACATATGGTCATAGGTTTCGTGAGTTTTGCAAAGTCTTTTATAAATTTTCGATAGTATCCAACCAAACCTAGAAAACATTTGACTTCCTTCTGCGTTCTTGGAAGTGGAAAGTCTAGCACTGCTTTAATTTTGTCCCTATTTGGCTTTAAGCCTTGGTCTGTAAGTTCATGGCCTAAAAATGTCACTTGTTTTTGGAGAAACTCTGACTTATCTAGCTGTATCTTGAGATTATGCATTTTAAAACGTTCAAAAACCTGTGTTAGCTTATGTATGTGTTCTTGTAATGATGTAGAAATTATAATTACGTCATCGAGGTAAGTAAATACATTTTCTACACCTCGTAAAATATGGTCCATAAGACGCTGAAAAGTACTAGGCGCATTCTTTAAACCGAATGGCATCCTAAGGAACTCATAATGACCTCTTTCTGTTGAAAATGCTGTTTTTTCTACGTCACTCGGGTCCATTTCCACCTGATGGTATCCGCTAGCTAAATCAAGCGTTGTGAAATATTGTGCTCTACCTACCCTATCTAAAATATCATAAATATTTGGAACTGGATATTTATCTTCAATTATACGGTCATTGAGTCTTCTATAATCTATTACAAGCCTCCATTTTATTTTTCCTGATGCATCTGGTTTTTTTGGTACAATATGCACAGGACATGACCATGGAGAAATGCTTTCTCTAATTATTCCTTGTTTAAGGAGATTATCTATTTGATTACGAATCTCTTGGCGTTGTTGCGGAGACTGCCTATAACTTCTAACATATACAGGTGTTTCATCCGTAAGCCTAAGTTTATGCTTCACGGAATGATTAAATGTTAATGGAATATTTTCAGAGTGAAATAATTCCCTGTACTGATAACATAAACGTGATATTTCTCGCTTTTCCTCTTCGTTCATGTGATGTGTTCTAATTTTCTCTAAGTTTTTGCAAAGTTCTCTATCTATCTCTGATCTAGTAGTAATTGAATGAAGCTCACAAGAAGTTTCCGTACTATTATTATAATAAGGCTCTAACACGAACGGAGCTGTTGATTTTATAAACCCTTTTTCAGTATTGAAATTTAGTACAGACGTCCGAAAATAACCATTCTCTACTTTAATAATTGCAGCAGGAGAAATTACACCATTATTCCAAAAGTAATCTTCGTGCAAATATTGGCCGTCTACATAATTTGTTTTAACCTTTATTAATTTTTGACATCTTGGTTCAATACTAATATTTCTTTTTGGGTAATCGAAATTAATAGGTATAGTTGCGCTTGACGTACATAATACTTTATTTTTTATATCTATATTACTGCATAAGACCTTAAGCAAATCTAGCCCTATTAGACCTTTATATTTAGGATCAAAGTCAAAGATTAGAAATTTGTGGAATGATTCATTATTAAAAACCGGTGGTAATGGAAGGTGAGCTACTAAGTCATGTCTAGTAACACCATGTGCAGTTTTCACTTCAAAAGGTTCATGATCTATACAATGTTCAAAAATTGTACCGCTTATAGCGTCGGGTGATATCATCGATCGCGAGGCTCCTGTATCTATTAAAAACTTACCTTTATATTCAGGTATCTCGATATAGGGCAAATGATCTTTATAGTGATGATTCAGTTTTACTAGCTCTGGTTGTCTGTGTTGTTGCCATCCCGAAAATCCAGCTCATCACATGAGGTAATTGCCTGATTTTCCCGAATAAAATGTGCATGAATTTCTTCAGAAGGTGGCTGCTCCTCAAAATACTGGTGGTGATCATAATCAATTGGGTTACTTACCTGAGAGTAGTCGTTCGGGGTGTAGAACAACTCTTCGAAAGCAAATTGTGGCTTCTCTGGCTTATTGACGGACCTCATACTTACATCTGATACTTTTTGAGTCGGATTTATATTTTGTTGAGGCATATTGGGTTGATGTCCAAAATTATTACGTACATTACCTGAAGTCTTGTGACCTTGGTGAGAATTCTTCCAAGGCAGGCTGGACTGTATCCACTGCTGTCGTTGTTGTGAATTCATATTATTTTGTTGGGGTACAAAATTAGGATTGAATACTCGTGGAGGGTTATTATTAATAGAACGCAAATAATTATTTTGTGGGAATAATCTAGAATGATCAGTTTTCTGTCTTATTTGCGAAGTAGATGCAGTATTTGTACCAGGATTTGCTTGCCTATAATAAATTAGTTTAGCTTCCTCCTGTCTAGCCGCAACAATCGTAAGCTCTAACGACGTGGGTTTCATAATCCTAACACCTATTCCTACGTTAAATTCTAACTGACTTATATAATGTTCTATTACCATACTTTCATAATAACTTTTATCGGTATGTTTTCCGACTGTAAATAATGTATCTAATATGTCCCTAAGTCGTTTTCCAAATGTTTCGGCGTCCTCCGATTTAAGGCGACGCATTCGAGTAAGTTCCTGCATTACTTGGATCTCGTTTCTCGTTTCTCCTAAACGTCTTAATAACGCATGTTTAACCTCCGGCCACGAGTCCAGTGAGTTTTCGTACGCTATAGCATCTATAGCTGCGCCACTAAGCCTACTCTTAATTAAACTTATTAACACGGGGTGCGCTTGCCAGCCAGGCTCTATTAAACTAATAACGCTCTCTACTTCTCGTATATAATAATTTAATGTTTTGGGGTTACCGTTATATCTCGGAATTAAATCACCCATAGTCTTAATAACACTATCGCAATCTTTAAGAGACATTATAGCTTTCACTGTACCCTAGCCTTACTTAACAATGCAATAATTCTACGAAGTATCCTATATCCGTGTGAAATCCGTGGCGATTTTAGCCTAACGACAACACACAATAAAATATATGTTCATATAAAATTCAAATTATTTTCCAATTTGAAGTAATGATTAAAATAATATCTAAAAAAAAATTACGACAGGAAATAGAGCAAAGGAACTTGGAAGTAAAAGAGTACTTACCGAAATCTCTGCATCTCCCGCCGGACTTTGCCCCAGTACAGGATTTTCAATTTTCCGAAATTCCCGTAAATCGTCCTTTTAGGTTCTTATATCCCGATCGCGGTTATTACGATTAGAACCGTTCACTTGATTTTGAAAGTGCCGCGATCCTACCGACTGCGCCAGTTATGTTCGGACGATCATAAAAGGTCTTTTTAAAAATTATTATTTATTACACAAAACTAATTACAATGATATTAAAATATGACGTGTTACTTATAACAAGACTGGAGCGAAAGTGAATTATAAAAATATTAAATTATAGACAATCGAAGTTCAGCGTCAGCATCTATTCACTTGTTCAATCTGCCACTCAGCTCTTTCACACCGATGGGGCCCCGGTAACGAGTGCCGGGAGAAACTTGTGTCTTCTATCGAGTCCTCTCTTCAGAAGGTCGCGGAATGGGGTAAATTGAACCTTGTCCAATTTAACCCCCAGAAGACTCAAGTTTGCGCGTTTACCACTAAAAAAAACCCCATTTGTCGTATCACCGCTCTTCGACAGCACTTCCCTTAAAGCCTCGCCTAGTATCGGAATACTGTGGCTCGAAATCTTGAGCGATTGCCAATTTCGTGGTCAGATGACCACGAAATTGGCCACAATTTGGCTTTGCCCTCCAGATGGAGGGCAAAGCCAAATTGGTTTCAAAGAAACTGGGCGTCATTATTAGAGCACGGTAATACTTCAAGACGGCCCACATTCTAGCGCTCTACATCTGCCATCTCTGGTCTGGCGCACCCCAGTATTAGCTCGATCCATTTGACTGCGTACAACGTAGAGCAGCTCGAATTGTCGGGGAACCAGTGCTCTGTGAACGGCTGGATCACTTGACGTTGCGTAGAGATGTCGCTTCATTGTGTGTCTTCTACCGCATTTATCACGGGGAGTGTTCCGAAGAGCTGTTTAACCTGATTCCTGCCGCCGAATTCCACCTTCGCACGACACGCCACGAGTTAGGATATCATGCCCACCATCTGGATGTGTGGCGGTATTCCACAGTGCAGTTTTCAAGGAGCTTTCTTCCACGTACTACAAAGCTGTGGAATGAACTTCCTTGTGCGTGACGATACGACATGGCTACCTTCAAAAAAACGCGTACACTTTCCTTAAAGGCCGGCAACGCTCCTGTGATTCCTCTGGTGTTGCAAGTCATTGTGGGCGGCGGTGATCACTTAACAACAGGTGACCCGTACGCTCGTTTGTCCTCCTATTATATATAAAAAAATATTTATTTCAGTAACAAAAATGGTACAAACATTATAGTGGATGTGACGAAAATGCCGGAAGCTTGCCGATCTACAGTGTACAGCGAGATCCGGAGCGCGCCGATCCGGAAAGGTTAAGTGAGGAACACCTGTGCCAGAAGGCCACGCTCTTCCATATCAATTAAAATTAACAGTACCAAAAACTAGGGATCACAAATGAAGTCTAAAAATATAATGTAACAAAAGAAAAATATTATATAAACAGGATGTCTGTGTGTGTTAGTGTGAGTGTGTGTGGTGTGTGTCATTGTTACTTTTCGTAAAACACTACTTATTGTACTATCAACAAGGTATACCTTAAATTTACATCGTGTTGTTAACTAGCTCTTCCATTTCCACATAATTCATAGATTTCAACCAAGTGGTTAAACTGATGGTGTGGTTTATGTACTCCTGCCTTTTAATTATTTTACGTTCACAGTATCCCTTCATTCTGTATTATGTTGTATGGTTATCACAAGATCACTTACGAGAAAACCTGTTTGATTGCTTGCAATCTCCATATTATTATCTGTTTAATTGATGAGCAAAGGTCCACAAAATATCATTGCAGTAAAACTTCGGTAATACAGGTAGTTTTCAGACGGAAAAACGCTCTTAAGTCAGACGTTATTTCCGCTTCTCAGGTTGCTCCTAAAGGTTTACTCAAAAATATTTTTAGGCAACACAGTGCTTACTTTATTACCATTACCTTTAAATTATCAATCTTCGTTCACCTTAAGATATATAGCTTAACTGGCTGTGACAAACTCTTTAAATAATTATATTAAAAATGTTATATTAGCGCTCGACTTCGAGTGACCGAATCGATTCGATTTCATAGACTAAAGCAGAGAGGAGAGAGAGGAGTGACGACTGACAGTGTAAATGTCAAATGACAGCTTGAAATTTCTTTTACATTTGTCACCTCTGGTACCGGGTCGCGTGGTGAGGTCGTCCTTTAAAATATTATAAGAAAATACTCGAAAATGGCATTCGGAGACGTAAAAACCTCTCAAGGTCTAAGTGAATTGAACAAATATTTAGCTGAGAAAAGTTATATTAGTGGGTAAGTTTAACAGATGTGAGATGTCTGATCTAGGTTACCTCACCCACCACGTCAGTATAGAAAGTAACCGTTTTATTAATAAATATCCCAAATCTATACACTAAAGGATTTCTTCACGTTAAAGGTACGTCCCATCACAAGCCGATGTTCAAGTGTTCCAAGAAGTAGCAAAGGCACCTGCTGCCAGCTTACCAAATGCCCTTCGTTGGTACAATCAGATCGCCTCCTACACACCAGCTGAACGCAAGGCATGGGCACAAGGAGTTAGTCCCTTGACAGCTGGTGCTAAACCAACCACAACACCAGCCAAGGATGATGACGATGATGATGTCGATCTATTTGGATCTGGAGATGAGGAAGAGGTAATTGGTATTCTCAATCATAATACATCAAATGTAATTTAGGATCATAGAAAATTAAATATACAGCTTATAGAAATTATATAGGTGCTAATTGTGAACGGAAATACATACATACAGTTGTGTAACTATGGATATTGAGGTAAATATGAAGCAAAAATATTCAAAACCATCAATAAATGCTATATTTAAAAAAAAACATTAGTTTAGATTCTAACACTTGAAGTGTATGGTTGTGGATTTTATAATTGGGTTGTTTCATAGTCATCTTCCAGTTCTAGTTGTTAGAAAATACTTACTTGCTAGTGGCCTATAGGTGCATTAATTCTCCATGTGTGTTAAGTGTGGCTTTGTCACTATGGTAGGGAATCATTTTCTAAAAAGGATGAAACTAGGATCACACATATAAGTGAATTTGAATGGAAGTGGGTTGTTCAGTATAAGGAGCCTGAGTAAGAGTATTCAGAAAAGGAAAACTTTGACGCAAGGTCCGTATGGTATCCTTTCTACCCTTCTGAGAGACAACAGATTTGATTGTATTACATTTGTAAGAAAAATAATCTATTATAAACACTCCTGTAATCTAACAATATTCATTATTGTCCTACAGGATGCAGAAGCTGCCCGAATCCGTGAGGAGCGTCTAAAGGCATATGCTGACAAGAAATCTAAGAAACCTGTACTTATTGCAAAGTCATCTGTTATTCTTGATATTAAACCTTGGGATGATGAGACAGATATGAAAGAAATGGAGAGTCTAGTCCGCTCAATTGAAATGGAAGGTCTACTGTGGGGTGCATCAAAACTTGTTCCAGTTGGTTACGGTATCAATAAACTCCAGATTATGAGTGTCATTGAAGATGATAAAGTATCAGTAGATCTATTAACTGAAAAAATTCAAGACTTTGAAGACTTTGTCCAATCAGTGGACATTGCAGCTTTCAATAAAATTTAAATGAATGAAGCCATAATAATTTGTCATGTTTTTAATTAAATAATTCATGTATTCATAAATATATTTTCATTTATAATCTAATATTTATAATGTATAGACTATGGAAAGTGAGATTAGTATAAACATACAAATTATGGTCAAGTGAGACTGGCTTTGTGAGGTTTAGATGCTATTATTATAAATAATTTTTTTTCCATACACGGGAATGATGGGGAACTTTTATACATTGTTTATAATTATGTTTTGAACAATTTCACTGATTTTCAGCTTGTTGGGACTTTGTGTAACTTCGAATGTCTAAAGTGACCCAACTACAAACAATATGAAGTAAAGAGACTATGTACATATTCTACTATTCTATTTAATTTATCAATTTATTTATCATCTACATGTAATTTAAATATTCTTAGATTGGTACCTCCATATTATTGATTCATTAAGTAATTATAAACATAAGATATATTTTCTTCCTAATTGCACAGAAAGTTATATTCAAAAGCATATGAATATTACAGCTGTACAAAGTGCTTCATTAGTCCAGGCATGTATAAACAATATTTTTTTTCCATTTGAGTATGGAATCATAAAATAAAATAATTAATAAGTATAGATACCAGGGATTTTTTTTAACTCTTATTTTAAATTATATTCATTGAACATAAAACTGCCAATAAATTATTTTGGAGAATTTAGAAAATGTTAAACAACCATTATACAGCATACTTATTTATAACACCAATGTCACTTAAGACTAACCCTGATTCTGTATATTCTATGAAAGCACTGCATGCCTTTGCTATATTATTTTCATAACAGAAAACAACACTCAAAATGTTACATACATAGTTTAAAACACTATTTAATGACTAGTTCACATCTTCGTAGTTGGAGTATCACTCAATCAACCGTCACACTTTTTGGTACATTGTCACCCACAGTGGCTTGCACAAACATGTTTGGAATATCACTACCGAAATAAATCTTATTATTGAGAGCAAGTGCTTCATATTTCTTTAATTCCAAGTACTCTCTTGTTAACAGGAATTTGTGGGCCTCAGATTGTTTTTTAAGATTATAATAGTCCGCTTCAGCCTTGGTATGCTGTTTTGCTTTGTGAATGCTATCTTCAATGAGTTCAATTTTCTGTAGAGATTCTTTCTCCATTATTTTTTGTTCATATTGTATTTTTGCCACCTGTGCCTCCTTTTCAGCTTCAATTATAGCTTTACGTCTTGCTGTTTCTGCTTCTTTTTCAACAACCTAAAACATGTTCTCATTTGGATTACAATTTTCCAGAGTTTGAAAAAAAAAAATATATATTTTACAGGAAAGTGTCCTAACAATTTTATTTATCATAATCATTTTAACATTTTACCTTCTGATGCTGTGCTGCAATGAGCAACATGGACTTTTCCGCCTCCATAAGCTCATAGTTTTTCCTGATGGTTTCAGGTATTTTTGGTTTAGTAACCCGCACAGCTTGCACTTTTAGTCCAGGTGCCATTTCATTGAGATCACTTTGCAAAGCCTGTTAAAAATTCTCTCATAAATATAGAAGGTATTAAAATCAATACCATCAACTATGCTGTGTATATAATATATTATAAAAGGTTGCCCACAATAAAAGTTTTATTGCCCACAACTTGCCGGTTTTGCAAGCTAGAAACTGAAAAAGACTGAACAAACAGATATATTTTAAAATGTTATTTCTTTGCAAAAAAAATATGATGGGTACTACTGCCACCTAACAGTAGTGTGGAAACATTATTTTATGTTTTCAAGGCTAAAATAGCTTGTGGGATGGGCTACAGTGTATTTAAAGTTTATGCTTTGATTTGATAGGTTATTTTTTGTATGACAATAAGGGATGAGACGAGCAAGACATTCAGGTGAGGGTTATTGATATTGATATTCTTGAAGACCCAAAAATTCTGAATGGCACTACTACTGGGCTCGTAATATTGAGTCATAAGATGTTAAGTCTCATTTGTCCAGTAATTTCACTAGCTATGGCACCCTTCACATCAAAACACAGTTATGCATCACCACAGAAATAAGCTCAGTTGTGGTACCCATAATCTAGCCGGCATCCTATGCAAAGGAGCCTTCCACTGTTAAACAATAGCAAGCTGCAATACTACTCAGTTTTAGATTTTCAAAACTATGAGTGAAATTAAAATGCAATCACAAGTAAGATACATCAGTAACCTTCAATAGAACTACTTGCACACTACATCATTTCATAAAAATAATCTACTCACAGTCCTTAAGTTTTCATCGATTTGATCAAAAAGGTCAATATAAACCTCATGTAGTGTATGTGCACTGCAGAACTGGTTTAACTCATGGTGCACTTTATTGAAGATCAAAGTCTTATCATAATCTGCTGTGAAATTGCGAACTACATCTAACACTGAAAAAATTAAGTATAGGTTTTGTAATTGCAATACAACAGTCATCATTTGCAATCAATTGAAATACAACAGTCATCATTAGCAAGTTATCTAGCAATCCTCCTATAAAAAAAAAACCAGTAGAGCTGTAGGTATTTTGGGGTTTATTTATTTACTTTTGTCTCCTTAACACCTATACCTGGGTGGGTTATAAATTAGGTCCAAGTCACCTGTTAGGCTATGGTCTCCTATTTTACGCCGTACGCTACCTCTCGTTACGCCATTCGCTGCGTCATAATGCTTACTATTTAAATGTACTGTTGTGGTGTCTTTCACACGTCGACACTGGCGTGTTGACGCCGTACGCGGCATGCGAACACCGTGCGCCGCGTCTCTAGTCATTTCGAACCATTGCAGCGTGAAGGTCGGCGCTTGCGTCATACAAAATGATGAGTTTTAATAAAGGAAAAGACGAGTTGTTGATTGAATCAGTAAAATGTTATAATGCAGTGTATGATAAAAGTGACAAGAATCATAAAAATAATGTTATAATATTAATGTTAGCTCGTGAGTAGCCACTGAGCCACCTATGTCACGCCAGACGCTGTGGGTTGTGTCCAGACGTTGGCAGCCACAGAATTGAACGTTGACGCTAACACCAGACGCCGCGTAGGGCATAAAATAGGAGACCATAGCCTTAGGTGTGTAAAAATATGTGATCCTAATTATTTTTCCAACAAAATTATTTCATTACAAGCCAGTTCATGTTATTAGATGATAAGGTAGAATTAGATTTGCTAAAATTGTTTAAATACTTTTTGAGTTTATGATATTTTCTCTTTATAATAGCTATAGGTATGGTGTAAATGTTGTATAATTAATTTATTAAGGAAAACATACCACAGTGGGATTCTAATTTATTGACCACCTCTATCCTCTCAAAGTAAATCATGACACCACCACTTGTACCACAAGGTACATTTTTCACTTCATCAGTCTGCAGTGTAGTCTGAAATAACCATATAAATAGTTTAATAATAGGTTAATCAGTAGAAAAATAAAATTCAGAACTGATATATCCAAATAACTAGTCTGGACTTTTCACTTAACAATTACAAAAATGGAATGGGGTATTCAAAATAAAAAGATTACCTAGCATGTGGGTATAGATAAAATATGGTAACAAATTAAACCGGAGCTTTAAGGTTGATGCCCAAAATCAATCCCTATAGTTAAAACAAATTGATCAATAAGTTCCGATACACAGGTGAAAAGAATAGAAACATTTTCTTTGATGAATATTTCCTCAAAAGGTTAACAATCAAAGAGAACTACAATAAGCAAAATGGCAAATTGTACACCCAAAACTCCAAAGAAGCTTAACATGTTGTTGGAAATATGTTTTTTAAGATATTTTCGTAAAAAAAATGCATTTTTAATTGTAAGAAAATTATGGGCTGACTAGGTATATCTATAATAATTGTAATGATTATACCATCAGATCTATAACTTAAAATTACCTGAATAGCTTTAAATGATGTTACTAATGGGATCATCATATGAAACCCAGGTTGACTTGTAACTGGTAATAATGCTCCTCCCTGTAATCAGTGTAATAATTTAATATTCACATATTGATATTTATATAATATGTTATAAGCATTTGGTTTCATAACTTCATACTTACACGATAATATACCCCGAGATGCCCTTCCTCAACTTTATGTAAGGAAAAATGAACTGTTACTCCTACTGCCAATATTAATAAGGCCATTATAGATGACTGATCTGCCATAGTTGGTCTAAGTATAAAAGTAATACAATTATTTAAAGCAGCTATAAATTAGAAATACATATTAAACAAATTAAAAAGATATACCTTCGCAAATCCAAATAAACTCCAAACAAAAGCGGTATCTTGAATATGAATTCTGACTCGGGTCTATATAAAGTTAATGTAATAAATGCGAGATTATTTTCTTATCATAATAACTTTATTTACTATATTTTTCCTTTATTTATGTAAGCGGTTTATTTCATATTAAAAATATTTGGTAACTTTCATCTTTCAAAACCGAATAAGCGCTGCTGATTGAGATTTGAGTCATTTCACTCATTTCTTTCTAAATCGACAGGTGACATTTATTGTGACAAATGTGAATTGAAATGACAATGGACGATGACATTCTTTTTTGTGATGTTTATGGCACGGCTGCTCCCACCAGTTCCATAATCCATTAACACCATAAAAGGCAATTATTTGATGCCATTTCTAATATACTAGATACCACTACCACTTCGGAATAAATGGCGCTCAGACAGAGAAAAAGCGGCGCAAGAAACTCTCCCAGAATTCTATTTATTGCGCTCTTTTTAATAAAAATATACAATATTGTATTGTCATTGCTATTGCTATAAAATAATCATTATCTAGGCCCAGGCTGTCGCATCACTTAGATATTCAGCTATGGAGTAGTAGAATTTATGACAGAGCCATTTTTTAAGAAAACATTTAAATTTATTTAAAAATAATGCCTGAACAGGGGCTCGACTTTATTATATAGTCACACAGTCTGATTAAACCGCTCTGAATGTTTATTGAATATATTTCACTCTTAATGTGAGCATAAATTTTAGTGTCGTCAGCATACATAAGAATCTTAGCAAACTCGACACAGTTACGAATATCATATAAATAGGATAAATATAATAATGGTCCCAATATTGACCCTTGCGGAACTCCAGAAGAAACATCCACCAGGTCAGAATGACGCCTAGCAAAGACTAGCTTGCGATCAATTTTACAGGTAAGACTCCGTCTATCGAAGATCACCACCAATTCTTAGTTCCTGCAACTTGCGCAAAAGTATAATATAGTCGACTCGATAAAACGCCTTCTCAAAATCAGTATAAATTACGACGATTACCATCAACTATTCCACGCTGAACGTAATTAGAAAAAACAGCAAAATTGGTATTAGTAGAGTTACCATGTATGAAACCATGCTGCTGAATTAATTAATTTACCTAACGTATAAATTTTTCTCAACTGATGTTTTAGACTTTTTTTATGAATTGGTATAATATTAAAGCAGCAGAAAGCTGCGATTCATGTTTAAGACGCTGATAGTCACGCAGAACAAGCGATCAGAAAACTTGGTCGAATTCTATCACAACCCGCGGTTTTTCATGTATTGCATGCAAGAGCTTTTAATATTTTTTTACCTCGTCAATCGTAATTTGGATATTGCTAATCATATCATGACAACTAGACCGTTCCTCTGATTTTTTTTTTATTGTAAATTAAATTTTCTATTTTATTATTATAAAGTAATAGCTAACTCCTGGTCTCGATAAAATAATATATACGCCGAAAAGTTTTTTATTTAATCCTTAGAAACAAAAAGATGTATTCACAAAACCAAATCTTTCCTCGTTATAATAGTTAGGTAGGTATAGTTAAGCTTAAGAAAGCATCCAGTTTTGTCCTTAAGCTTCGCCACTCTTTTTTATTATTTGAAAATTAAAAAAGATAGTTCACCTGTGCCGGTTGACACCATCACGCATAGGGATATTCGGTATTTTATTTCACTTTCATTTCTAGTCTCGTCGACTAGAGTGTCTCGGGGTTGCTGTTGATGGTGCCCCCGAGACTTGATACTCTAAGTAATTGCTGATAGGCTCATCCCGATATTCCGGAGCTGATGTTATGTAACTTTTCACTTCCGCCGTTCCGGACACTATTATATCACTACTTACCGCTGGCAGCCTGTGAGGGGCGACATGGTCACCTGTATATACCTTTTCATTTAGATTTCAATGCTTCAACTTGACCACGATCCAAATAAGTGATACAGGCTCAGGTAGCTAGAGGAGAGTTTTAAAATCGGGTCAATCATGTAAAAAAAAATGTCATAAATGTACAAATGCAGGCTGCAGCAGTGAACGCACAAACATATAATATACATACAGTATAATCATTGTAGATATTTTGTAAGTACATTGCATTTTATTTTTCCCTAGCATTATAGTTTTGAATTTCCCCCAGATAATTCAAGTTTGCGCGTTAATCACATAAAAAAACCAGTGATTGTATCATAGCTCTTAGGCAACGCTCCTCTTAATGCCTCGCCTAGTATCAGAATACTGGGTCTCGAAATATCGTGCAATTACCAATTCCGCGTTCGTCTGGAAGTCAAAGCAAAAGAAACTGGGGTTCAATAATGAGGATAAATAAAGCACAACAAAAAGTTCCGGTCCGGCCACATACAGAATATTGCTCTCGTCTTTGATCTGGTGCACCCCCGTTTCACATGATGACACAAAAAGTATAAATGGAGTAGCAATTGTACTACCGAAAAACATCAACAACTGCGTAATGGGATATAAGTCTTATAGCGACAGAATCATATCGATTAAAATAAGATCTAATCCGGTGAATCTAAACATCATACAAGTATATGCACCTACTTGTGCCGCAGAGGATGACGAGGTTGAAAATTTCTACCGCACCTTAGAAATCGCGATCAATGAGACTTCTAATAGGGAATTACTGATGGTGTCAGGTGACTTTAACGCAAAAATAGGAGCAACGATAACGGATGATGAATTGCGAGAGGTCATAGGAAGATATGGCCTTGGTCAACGAAATGAGCGTGGCACAAGGTCTCATAATTCACAGTATGTTTAAACACCATCACAGAAGACTCTACACGTGGATTTCACCAGACGGGCATTACCGAAATCAAATCGACTATATACTGATCAGGTCAAGATGGAAATCATCCGTTAAAAACACCGTTACTAGGCCGGGCGCAGATTGTGGTACAGATCACCAGTTGCTGGAGGCAGAAGTTAAGGTAAAACTAAAGGCCGCGAGATCCACTGAGAAACGCGCTCGTATAAGTGTCGTGGACTGCGAAAAATTTTCCAAAAGTGTAGAGGAACAGAAACACAACTGGGTAAACCAGAAACCTGATCAGTGTACAGTAGATGAGGTCTGGTCTCAAGCCAAATCGATTATAATAGATTCCGCAAAATCTGCTGACCAACCGAAGGACGTGACGACAAAACGCCAACGTTGGATGACGGACGAGACTCTCGCGCTTGTCGAAAAAAGACGTGTTTTAAAAGTTACTGGGGCTGACATTACGCAGCAGAACCGTCTAAGTTGCGGAATTCAAGCGGCTTGTCGTCGTGATAAAAATAGGTTTCTTCAAAATATATGTACCGAAATACAAATCCACGGCAAAAAGCATGAAACCAAAGACCTTCACAAGAAGATTCGTGAAATTACAAAAAAGTTCAGTTCTAAAACATGGACCATCGAAAACTCGGAGGGAAAAAGTCTGGAAGAATTACTGCCAGGTGCTCTTCTTTGACCCTGATTCGCGCAGCTATATCTCCACTGAACCGGAAGATCAGGACTTGGAACCTCTTATTCTTAGAGAAGAAGTTAAAGCTGCAATCAACCATCTAAAATGAGGGAAGGCAGTTGGAAATGACTGTATTCCAATAGAGACAATCAGATGTTGCGGAGATTTCGGAGTAGATATGTTTCACACCATATGTAACAAAATTAGGGTCAGCGGAATGTGGCCGAAGGAATGGACGCACTCTATTTTCATACCATTACACAAAACGGGGTCTACAACGAAATGCAATAACTATCGTCTTATAGCGCTCATACCACATGCCAGCAAAATTTTACTCCATATAGTAAACGAAAGACTGAAGGCTTATATTCTGAAGGAAATAGCACCAGAGCAGGCCTGTTTCGTAAAAGGCAAAGGTACACGAGAACAGATCCTATTTGAGAGACAAATAATAGAGAAAGCAAAGGAATTCAACAGACCGACTTTCATATGCTTCGTTGATTTCCAAAAGGCATTTGATTCTGTTAAATGGCCACAACTATGGAAGATCCTCATAGAGATGGGAGTGCCCAAGCACTTGGTGCAAATCCTCAGAGCCCTTTATGAACATGGTTCCACTTCAGTCAAGGTGGATAATGTCACGTCCGACCCACTTCATCCCTCTGCAGGAGTCAGGCAGGGCTGCATTTTGTCGCCTCTTCTATTCAATATTTATACGGAGCACATTATGAGGATAGCTCTAGAAGATTGGACAGATGGCATACCAATTGGCGGCAAAAACATATCCAATCTCCGATATGCCGACGACACCACGTTAATAGCGACAAGTAAGGAAAACATTGCTGAATTATTACATCGTATCGAGCATACCAGCCTCCAGTATGGCCTTTAAATAAACCGGCAGAAAACAAAAATGATGATTGTCGATCGAAGTCAAAACAATGCACCAGATATAGTCGAGATTGCTAATTGAGAGGTTGTACAGTCATACATATACTTAGGATCACTGGTCGCTAATACTGGTGGCTCGGAAGACGAAATTAGAAGGCGAATGGCTATTACCAGATCTGCAACGCAGAAGTTGACGAGGATATGGCGGGACAGGAATATCACCAAAGCTACTAAAGTTCAGTTAGTAAGATCTCTGGTGTTTCCCATGGTGCCGAAACATGGACAGTCAAAGAACGAGAGAGACAAAGGATTGACGCACTAGAAATGTGGTGTTGGAGACGAATGCTATGAGTATCTTGGACACAACGCCGCACAAACGTCTCGATACTTGAAGAGCTCAAGGTGATAGAAAGGCTTTCATCTATAGTCAGAGCCCGTATCCTCAGATACTTCGTACATATCACGCGACGTGGAGAGCATGCCATAGAGAGACTTGTTGTTCAGGGAAGGGTCAACGGCAGTAGGTCAAGAGGACGCTCCCCTATGAGCTGGACAGACCAGATCAAAGCCCTAACCAATACTCCCCTCAACACATGTGCCAGAGAAGCAACAGCCAGGGATAACTGGTGTAGAATCGTTCGTCGTTCGACGTGACCACGACTGCTCTGTCAAGAGTAATCCGACGAAGAAGAACCCCCGTTTCAGCTCGATCCGTATGACCGCGTGGAACACGGAGCTGCTTGAATTGTCGAAGATGCAGTGCTCTGTGAACGGTTAGATCAATTGTCGTTGCGTAGCAGTCGCGCAAAGAGTATAATAATATGTAGGGAAAAGAGAACCCTCTCCACGCATTATGAGCTGTCTATTTGAAAACTAGCGCCATCTGGAAATTGACCCCGAAAATAACTATATATAAGCTCCAAATTATAAAATTCATTTTTAATGTTGTGACGCAATTAAATAACTAACTCTACTTTTTAATGTAGGTATTGCAATTATTTACCATGTTGAAATTGCGCGAAGAGTTACTTATTTAATTTTGTCACAACATAGAACATAAATCTACCCGATTTAGTAGTGTAAATATGCAAAATGGAACACGAGAGCTACATACATGCGCAAACGCTAGAAGTAGCCGCCATTTTATGACCAGTGGGCAGTGACACAAATAAATAAAAGTTGAAAGGTTTCAAAGCGAGTGACAGCTGAAAAAGCTTTCATTTTCGGGCCAACTAACAGATAGCACTACAGTCTTCTGAAAACGTCACTTATAAGGCGTCTGTCCCACCCCTGCAGTCGCGTCATGGTGTGTCTTTTACCGTATACAACAAGGAGAGGGTTCCGAAGATATGTTTGACCTGATTCCTGCCGCCGAATTCCACCTTCACACGCCACGCCACAAATTATGTTATAATCCCCACCCTGGACTTCACTTTTCAAGCGCATTCACTCCTTTAAAAGGCTGCCAACGCTTCGGTGCAGGAGAATGTGGGCGCCGGTGATCACTTAACATTTGGTGACCCGCTCGTTTGTCCCCCTCATCCATAAGAAATGACGTAGGTGACAGCATCATAATATTCGTATAATTTACCTATTTTTTCTGATGTTGTCAATAGAAGACAGAGTGAGAATTAGCAATACTTTAAGTTAGCAGACTATTATGAATAAGGGGGTATGTATTTATGCATAGTATATGTATAATATTCTACTACACAATAGGCAGCGAATTATAGTAAATAAATGAATAACCCAAAAGAAATTGAAACAACACAAGTTTAGTGACATTTATTATACATATAGGCAGATAGGTACCCCCAAGCACTAATCAACATCATTTAAGGATTCATCATCAACTTCGGTAATATAAACTTTTCCTTCTTCATTTATGTTCTCAAGTAATTTGGACCGTGTATCTTTTAGTATGCGGTATTCTTCTAATGCTCTTGAGCAAAGTTCGCCCTCCGGTGAGTTACCCGGTTCAATCAAAAGCATTTCAATAGATCTTTTGAGGTGCTTTTCGGACTCTATCAGTTCATCCTAGAAAAAGAGTTAAAGTTACGTGAGAAAACGACTTGACGAGCAACTAGGTGGGATCAAAAACTGCGAATAATGTAAGTACATATTTATAATATTATCCGCATTCCGCACATTCAAAAATAATATTACCTATAAAAATCGGAAGAATCATTTATCGGTAGGTAACATTGATATATAGGAATCAAGAAATTAAGGTAAAAAGATAATAGAAGAAGAAGTTAAAGTTAACATTTAAACATACTAAGTAGTAGTTATATAGTACCTATCTCAGTCCAATAATATTATAAATTCTTATTATATCATCGTTTTATTGAGTAAATTTGAACAAAATAATAATACTCATTGCTAAAAGCTTACAAGTAATTATCTATACATATAAAAAAAATGGAATGTCTGTTTGAAATAACCGTTTCTTACTACATGTATATGACTATATATACGGTACATACACCAAAATAACATTTTTTACAATTTTTGTCTGTTTGTTTGTTCCGGCTAATCTCTGAGATCGCTGGACCGATTTTGACGGAATTTTATTGGCAGGTAGCTGATGTAATAAGGAGTAACTTAGGCTACGTTTATTTTAGAAAAATTATTTTATTTTAGAAAAATAAAGTAATGTTGCAATGGCCAAGAAACGGTTTAACTCTAAAAATAATTTATGTGGCAAAACAACGTTTGCCGGGTCAGCTAGTATATAATAAGGAAATATATGGATATGACTTTATAGACAACTAGCTAAACTCGATTATTTAATTCGCTGAAGCTCAGTCTTTTATCTATCTAGCTCAATTACTATGTTAGAATCTAATAATACATGTACCTATTGCCATTTTTTTTTGCTTTTGCAAATAAAAAGATTATACAATCATCTACGTAAATTACACATCGAATAGTTCTACCTATTGTGTTTAAATTATTTCGATAAAATTAATAGTAGTTTTTTTAATATTATGTATGTAGTATATAGATACACCACAATTTATGGCAGCGACCATCGACTCCATGTGGACGTGGCGTAATCATTCTCAGATCAGTTCTAAGGGAATAACTTACCCCACCCCGCCCTACGTGTCCCTCACCCCACCTTAAAGGCGAAAAACTCTTGTGATATGCTTTGGTGTTACTAAGGATCAGGGGAGATCACTTTGCTCCTATCATCAGATGATTGAGTAACTATGTGTGATTTGTAGAGAGAGGGTAAATAATATTCAAATTCGAAAATTTTTATTCAAAATACGATTTAAAATCACTTGCCTCGGACCTGAGAAGAACGGGCATAAGAAACTCGGAAATAAAGAGAACGGATGAATGATGACAGTAATAAAGAGCACAGATGTATGAAGTACCTGCTGATACTGCAAGTAGGTATGTTTCATTTATGTTTTGCTCAATAACGTGGCGGCGACGTGGGACGGGTCGTCCCCTTCCCTAAAATATGGTTGAGGGAGGCCATGGCTGGCTCATGCACCATGCTCGTGAACGGGCGCTGCTTGTGGTGGCAGGATGATCCTGTTGCCGGAGACTCGGTTTCAGATTCTTTAAAGTTATTGTGTGTATATATATGTATATATATACATATTTATTTATTTATAATCGCTAGTAAATGCTCACAGAATACCTTTATTTATTTATTTATGGTGTATGTGGATGATGCAGCTACTGAACTCAATAACTTTTGTATTAATTTACATTTACTTTTTTGACTTACTCGTGTAAGACATTGACCATTTGACGTTTGAGTGTGTCTGTTGCATCAATTTACATTTTACATATTATATTGTAATTTGAAATGATTTGTAAATCGATGTACTTAAATGTAAATCTTGATATAAAAGAGTGGCAATGAGTTTCTTGCTACTTCTTCTCATTAGCTCAACCCTTTACGAAGTAGCGGTAGATTCAATAAGAAAAATATTTTATTTTTTTTGACATTCATAAGTGTCGTTTCCGTGACCTACGTGAATAAACTGATTGTGATTTGATTTGATTTAACGTTCCGTGATTGGTTTTACTATATAAAAGTATATGTAAACAATAACAACTTACACAATACTTCTGCGCATTAATTTCACGAGCATCAAATAGTTTTTTTCCGAGTTGCTGGATGCTTGCATGCAGTTCGTACATTGTAATAGCTGTAAAATATAATGTACTTAATGAGTATATATACATATATATTTGTTCAAATAGTATTTTTATGACACTACGGATCGAGAGGAGCAGGACGTTTTGCTTAATTGATACGTCCTTCCCATTACAATATCCGAGCAGGACGTTCAGCTGATGGCATGTGATACGCCCTGCCTATTACAATGCAGTGCCGCTCAGGAG
The DNA here is from genome assembly GCA_949711755.1 of Leptidea juvernica. Taxonomy (NCBI): domain Eukaryota; kingdom Metazoa; phylum Arthropoda; class Insecta; order Lepidoptera; family Pieridae; genus Leptidea; species Leptidea juvernica. Next base: position 5,444,688 of record CATIXQ010000010.1, read on the forward strand.
TCTTGAAAAACCCGAAAGTTCTGAGCGGCATTATAATTGCGCTCGTAACCATTTGCCCAGTAATTTCACTAGCTACAGCGCCCTTCACAAATACTGCTTACACATGCCTGCTTCACGATAAAAATAGGCGCCGTTGTGGTAATGTAGCCATTATCTAGCCGGCATCCTGTGCAAAGGAACCTCGCACTGGTAAATGTCCTTAGTCGCCCCTTACGATACCCTTGGGTCTGGGATTTCCCTATTCTTTTTATGCCCCGGGTAAGCACAGGGCAAACGTACATAGAACGTATCGCTATACCACATTTTGATAATAGCACCAAATAATACTAAAGAGGTCCGTTCACTTTAGTGTACCATGCTTGGACCATGCTTTGAAGGCATCTGCCAAATAAAGAAAAACACTCGGCATTGGTAGCCGACGTAACATTTGAATGAGCGAAGTGGCCATTCATTTCAATAAAGAAAATGATCTGTCAAGTTTCAACGACAAGACGTTGCGTATTGAACAGGATCCACTAATCATCAGCCTAGCGAAGCTCTCGAAGAAAAAAGCGATTTACTCGATTGTATGAAATGTGCAGTCATTGACAGATTGACAGATGACGGCTATAATCGTGTAAAAAACGGAGATGGCCGAAATGCGCTAGGTTTTAAGCAATTGTCCGCTTCCAAACTTAGCCGGATCATACTTCGTCGCCAAACGCCATACTGTAAACACGGACTAGTAAAAAAAGAAGGACTCCGCGCCGTGATCTTAGCAAGTGAAGCACCTTTATGCTAGTGTGTGTGCGGTTACGCGGTATTCCAGTTACACAATTTTTTCTTCCTTAAATAATCATATATCCACAAATACTTTTATGTTATTGTTTTTACACTACTTCACAACGCACGACGGCATTTTTTAAATATTTTATTGAGACGCAAAATGATCTGTCACAGACGAAGACAATCCTCATAATAGTATTAGTGTAAGTGTATGCGTGGGGCTATGTATTTACAAGTTTACCGTCTTGTTTTGGTACCTCACTGTTATGTAAGGTGACACGGAGTCCTTCTTATTTTACTCGTCCGTGACTGTAAATACTACTATTTCAAACTAATGCCACAACACTGCACGTTTCATACTAAACTAAATTTCAATTTTTAATAAGGCAGTCCCATCTCTTATCATGTAGTATTTACATCCTCTTTGCTAATCACCACGTATGATTTATATGAGGTATATATTCAAATGATAAAAAATTCAAACCTTTAGTTCTGTTCATTCCTGTACACAATATTTCTAGCACGGCCAATAACTCGCGACATAGTTCCAATTTACGGCGCATCATTTTCTTCGTTGGTTTGGGTTCTCTATGAATCGCATCCCTGAGAACCCCAGCAAGACGTTGTTTAGCATCTAATAACAAATAATGACTCGGGGCTAATACAAGAGAAACATTCCTAATGTACTCTTCCAATTCTTTTTCGTCTTTCTTGTCTGTGAATGAAATATAAAATTATCTAAGAATACCAACTGTTGTTCGTTTTAATATAAGATTAGACAAAAACGTACTTATTGATGCTAATTTATCCGAACAGCATTGTATTTTATATCCCATCACTGAATCGTCAACTTTATTCTTACAGCTATGGCATTCCCAAACGTCATCACTTTTAGAAGCATATCCAGTCTTGCATGCTGGGCACAGTGCTGAGCTGATGAAGCTGCCAAGTTCCGTTACATCACAACACCTTTTACATGTGCATTGAAAATATTTCCCGATTGATAAGTGTTGCTGTCTTATTGCAGTTCCCTGAAATTAGACTCTTGATTATTGTTCAATAATTTACAAAAATGCTAAAATTTTACTGAAAACAGGCAGAACTGAAATAGGCCAGAAATTAGCAATGTTAAAAGAACTGCCTGATTTAAACAAAGGTATGACATTGCTGTCTTTCATGAGGTCAGGGAACACACTCTCATCTATGCATTCGCAAAATATTACTGCTAATTCCGGTGCTATAATTTCAAGTATGTTTTTTACAATATTAGTCGAATGACCCCATAGGTCCTTTGTATTTCGTAGACTAATTGATTTGAAGGTTTTTAGTAAACCGCTACCTTTAACATACTTTAATTTCAAATCAATAGAAGATACTGGTACTTGTAATTAAAGCATATACTGTGCTGCTTTTGGTAAAGAGTTTAGATCTTCGGTCGTAATAATTGAGATGTCGGAGAAGAGTTTTACAATTTCATTTGCAATTTTTATTTCCGAATTTATAACACGATTTTTAACATTTAAACACATAGAAATGTTACGGCAACTTGATCTACCAGTTTAATTATTAATTATATTCCAAATTGCTTTTTACTAAATTATTACTGTTTTATCTTATTTTATCTGCAATGAAACGTGTCATCGCTTCATGACAAGCTACCTTTTTATATCCTCTGTTATACTTGGTTTATTTAAATTGAAATACTAGGCTTACATTACCATTGTTTTACGTTACATTATCTACATTATTATCATTCCTTCAAAATATAATTTGAGCGATTGATACAAAAAAGGGAAATGCTTAAATTGTTATTATTTTTCCGTTATACCTAACCCAACCAGCCTAGGTTAAGAAAGATTACATGTTAATATAGCCTTACACTGTAACATACAAATAAGAAATCACAACCTAGTACTAATTTTGCGCGGTAAAGACGAAGACAACGCCATCAGCAATGTAAACTACGATCAGCTCAGGGGCGTAGCTACCGCCGTATCTGCCGTATCACTTATAAGGGGCCCCTGGCCATGAATGCCTTTCAGACCTTTGACTATTGTCAGTAGAGGCAGAAACTTTAGAAAAACTAAAATCATCATCAGCTATAAATGATTTAATAAATTATTAAATGAGTTTGCCAAAAAAAAGGCAAGGAGTTGTAAAAATTTTGGAAAAAGTGACAGATAAGTATATAATTATTTTTATTTTGTGAGGAATCTAAGGGCCCCAAACAAATTTTTATACGGGGCCAAGACACGCTACGCCACTGGATCAGTTGCAAGTAACAGACGAGACTTGATGTATATTAACAGATTTACATTTAGTTCGAAATCTGTTGTGTTCCTTTTGCAAAACTAATATTTAAAAGTAGGTGCATACATATACATAAGAAAAGTAATAGGTATACTTCCAACCTACCTTCAATGGATCTGTGTAATTGTAATAGATAACATCACCCTTCTTGATGTCCGTAGTCGCATTACAGACTAGAACATTATTATCGTTAATTGCAATTTGCGTATTAGGCGTGCAGTCATGGGCCAGTAGGGCTGCTTGTAAGTAAACCCCTCGAAGCACTTCAGCACATCCAATACCAGGTATCGGTGGACCTCTCACTTCGAAACTGTTCACGTCAATTGCTGCGCAGATTTTTCGCACTAATTCTGAATCCGATTCATTTTTGATGAGGCCTATTAAATCGATAAACTGAAATGGTTTCATCTTTAGAATAACATAGTATACTAATGTTTTTGTAAGAGCAAACTCGTACAAATCAGTAGTTTAAGTTTTATGCTTACATCGGCGCGCATCGAAACACATAATTAATATTATATTTCTAACATTCGGTAAGTAGTTGCAATACAGCACTACGTGCGATCTATCGAACAGTGTTTCGCCGCGTATCAATCAAGCAATATATCAAACTGTAAATATACAAATAAAACTGAAAACAAAATTATATGAACGATGCGGGACTTGAACCCGCGACCTCTCGCGTTAACGTGAAAGAGATCCCTAAAGTAATGTTTTTTCTTAATGGACGAGTGGGTCATCTGATGTTACTTGATCAACGCACCCACATTCTCTTGCAGCACCAGAGGATTAACAGAAGCGTTGCCGTTGTCTTATCGTCCTCTTAATACCGCGAATTCCATAGTATGGTTGTACGTGGAAGAAAGTACTATGAAAACCGCACCGTAGAGCAACCCGACACATCGAGGTGGTGGGGATGATATCCAATTTGTAATCAATAGTGCGAATATATGTGCGAAATTTGGCGGCAAGAATTAGGTCAAACAGCACTGCGGTACACATACAATGAAGCGACGTCTCTACGCAACCCCAAGTGATCTTGCCGTTCACAGAGCACTGGATCCGGATCTGCGCTTTGTAGAGTAGGTAACTACTATCTCAATATTCTCTGTAACTCTGATAACTACAACAAAATATGTAACTATCCATATATTTAACTTAATATCTACAAGTACCTACAGTTTGTGAAAAAGTCACTCAAAAATAATAAAACTAAATGTTTTCTCGATTTTTCAGCTGCTAGGTTGTGAGGAATCGTTATGAAGTGTAAGACTAATTTCTGTAAGGTCCCATTTTCCTAGTATGAGTAGGTAGCCTACTAACCTCCTAACAATTTTTCACTCACTCCTTTACTAATATCTCACCTTAACGGTATTCTCATAATAATCCAACATGCTACTGTCTCTTTTCTTGTCTAAATGTGTTTCGAGCATCATAAACTGTTCCCATTCCTTAACAGTTTTATCTCTTCGTAACATTGCCCGAAACGGCAACAGTGACCCCACATTTGGGACCATCTGTATTGGATTTAATCCTTTGTTTAATTTGAGTTCTCTTAAGTAGTCGCATTCTGTTTGAACGTGCCATTCTAAAAATGAATTAAACCTCGATGTATTATACATTGAAAACAATTTATATTTCGATTATTATTATCTACATTGTTAAGACCTACTGGTTAGCTCGTCTGGACATCCATCCCCTGGGCAAATCGGAGCGACTGCACATTTCTTGCAGACGAAAAATTTATTGATCAATGGACGGTAACAATTGAAGCATACAAAAGAAGAATCGCTACTTGGCCCCAGAACGAATGGACGATCGGATAAAATAACTTCGCCTGCTCTCAGATTCTTTGCTGCAACAAGATATCTGAAAGTAGGCCACAAACATAAGAAACTTGAGACACTTTAGCTTTTGTTTAGATCAAACAGTACATACCTCCCCAATACTTCAGAATGTTTCACTTCGTACTTTGTTTCCATTTTATTTCATTTGATAAAGATATATAAAAGGTTAGGTGAAATTATAAATTCTAACACGATAGTATAATACAGTTCAGACACGTGCGAGAGACTGTATTCTTACTGAGCTATAAATAAACTTGTTCGGTACTATTTTAAGCACGACTATTTCGCAGGTCGAGAGGTACAAATGCATCCAACGACTTCTGGGGTCAAAGCTGTTTCAAAAAGTTCGGGGGATAATAATTTAGGGGATGAAAACCACAACCACCCGCGTTCTTTCGTTTACCTGGCAAACTTACAATTGGTTCAATCACCGAGTAGCGATGGATACTTACGTATTAATTGTACATATATTATGAATTATTGTAAAATGTTGTTAATTACCTTAAATGTATCCGTGCTCCTTCATTTTTAATAATATTATTATCTTAAACCAATATAAATTGATATACGAGAACACCCATAACTAAGTACCCATAACACAAGTAAGATCTTATCATGGGTATCAGAGTTTCAATTCAACACTGGATTTCATTTAAGATAAGGTAACTTTTAAGACGTATTACATACATATTTAAGTGTTGTGAACCTCTGTTTAGTGAAATAAAGTTTCTTATTATTATAGATTTTGTTCACAATTTTAGCCCTTATTCATATTCTAAAATAAAAGTAGGCTTATTTATTCGTAATGTTTGGGTTTGAAGCACCTTAAAGCGTCGATCTATGGTGTAACCCTTAGATAATTTTTCAATTCAATTTTTGTGATATGGCGGTGGCTGCACCAGTCGGTAGATAATTTTTACGTCTAGATAGTCTCTTGCTGTTAGACACCCGATAAAAACGGGCCAGGAATGTCAGTTTAATGTGAGTGACAAGCTACGTCTTACAGTCGCGATTTGCATGTCAGTTTATGTTTAAAGTGCGTGCATTGCTCAAAATAGAAGTTAGTTCTAAGCTCAATTTTTTTTTCGACATTTTCCCAGCTGTCCTAGTCTATCTAGACATATAAATGATCTAACGGCCGTTCCCAATATTCAGTCTATCTACGGTTGTGGCCTACTTGAGATAAAAATCGTAACTATCGTTGACTTTTCTGTCCCAATAAACTTATCGACGGTAAGTCACCTTATCCGTACACGCTGTCTGTCAATGGGAGGACGTAAAGCTTACCATAGACACACCATAGATATAGAAGTTTGTATGGAAATTGCAATTCACGCGTCCCAATATAAGGCGATAAGAATGACTTAACCGGTGTATTGGGACAGCTTCAGATTATTGACGGCTAATTACTGACAGTAGAATGTAGTAATTTATCTCTATCTGTAGATAGTATATTGGGAACGGCCGTTAGGGTGTAAACTTCGTGTGCTCGAGAAGGTCCTTAGATTGTCTCATACACTTGGAGGGGTAAATTAAATTGAGGCAGTGAGGATCTGAGAGCCCTTAAGCTCTGCTAGTTATAAAACACATCCTCATGTTGCTGTTAAGAGGCGTAGGAGTCTTACGGCCGTTCCCAATATACTATCTACAATCTACAGATAGAGATAAATTACAACCATCTACTGTCCGTAATGAGATGTCAATAATCTGAAGCTATCCCAATATACTCGATAAGTCATTCTTATCGCCTTATATTGGGTCACGTGAATCGCAATTTCCATACAAACTTCTATCGCTGGTAAGCTATACGTCCTCCCATTGACAGACAGCGTGTACGGATATGGTGAGTTACCACCGATAATTTTATTGGGACAGAAAAGTCAACGATATATGACGAAGTGAACGATATTCTATCTGACATCGTGTACTGGTTTAGCGCTAATAACCTATTGTTAAATACCAAGAAAACTAAATACATTTCATTTACCGTACCAAATGTCAAAAATGTAAATGCAAATGTTTTGTTAAACGGAGAGGTGATAGAAACGGTGAAATCTGCTATATTTCTTGGCATAAATCTAGATTACAAATTACAATGGAGCCCCCATATTGAAAGATTGGCGAACAGACTTAGTTCTGCAGCATAAGCGGTTAAAAAGATTAGACAATTAACTGACATAGATACGGGGCGACTAGTATACTTTAGTTATTACCATAGTATTATGTCCTATGGTATATTGCTATGGGGCAACGCTGCCAATATTAATACAATATTTGTGCTGCAGAAGAGGGCTATTCGCGCTATTAATAACCTAGGTCCTAAAGAATCATTCAGAGCAAAATTCATAGAAATTAACATCTTGACTGTTGCTTCTCAATATATTCTTGATAATGTAATGTATGTTATAGGCACATAAGTGAATTTGCCAGATACTGTCATAACCATAATGTTAACACCAGGAACAGACATAAACTGACGATGCCTACTACTCGGCTAAGTCGAGTTAGTAAGTCTTTTGTGGGGCGATGTATATGCTTTTACAACAAGATCCCAGAAATGTTCAAAACAAAAGTATTACGTTATTCAAAAGAATTGTAAAAATCGTTTGTATGGTAAAGGTTAGGTACTATAACATAAATGACTTTCATAATGATACCAGAGATTGGGAATGGAGTGACCGCCCTCAGGCTATTAAATAATAAGTTTAATTGTACAATATTACTTTGTAAACATATTTATTCGATGAAAAAAAAAGCCCGCTGAGTTTTTTGCGCCCATTCTTCTCAGGTTTGAGGCATTCATTTTGGAATGGGTGGTAGTTTTTGACTTTCAATATAGGGATGTCACATCCTATTTTGAATAAAAATATTTGAATTTGACAAAGACGACTTTTTATCTCAAGAAGGCCACAACCGGAGATAGACTGAATATTGGGAATGGCCGTTAGAGGGTTGGGTTGGGGTGAATCTCTCCAGTTATTTAATTAAAGACTTTAAAACACTTCAAACTTACCTTAGCACTGGCTCTATTAGGATGTTTTAGGTCGTCAGTAGAATCTGCATAGGCTGGATTCACTGGTAAATGCGGACGTAACCGCGGGTAACAGCTCGTTATGTCTTAATTTTATAAATTGCATACGCTATAATATAAGTAATATTTTCTTTAGTCTGCATCAATGCCACAGGTGGCCAATTAAATTTAATACTTATATTATAGTAGGCATACAGTTTAGGATAGGATACTCAAGTATAAAATTATAAAAATAAAATAACACGAAATAAGTATAAAATTATTTTATTACATATTATTTACACAAGCCCGTTGAACGATAAACTTATGACTAGTTATTAACATCGCATTTTATACAAAACTTTAAAATAATTTGTACAGAGACAATCAATGACGTTCTATACATGTGGACCAGTCGTACGCAGTCTAATAGCGGAACGGCAAAAGTGTGCTTAAAGACAATGTAAGCACACTTTTCTGATTAGTCGTGTGTCAATCAACAAGCGTGCTAAAATAAGTGCTCAAATAATACGTTAAAGACGCAAAACAAGATGGTGTGTCTTATCAGCGGTAATTTTATTACATTTATATAAAATAGGTTTGCAAGCGTTAAAATTTTTGAAAAACTAATATATTTTCATTAAAAATGGTACAATTATTGACAATCCCGCTTGTCAGAATGAGACAGCTGACACGACGTGACCAGCACACAGTCAGAAATTAAAACTATAGAGTCGCTCTTTTTTTAAAGGCCCAGTGAACAATGATTAGCAATATTGTATTTTGTGTACAGAAAGTCTTTCAATTTCAAACAAAAGCTGTACAACAAACACCCTGCGATACTAAATACAATGCCAAAAAGATACCCTGGAAAAGATGTCTAAGTTGTAAAGACTAATTTTAACAAAATATTATATTTATTTCAGGGAACTTAACATTAAATAACCAGTTTACAGAGTTGTTTAATGTAAATAATTAGATTATATTTGGGTGTTTCATTATCTCATTATAGGTAACCTTAACTTATTAGATCTAAATCCATTTGGAGCGTTAAGGAGTAATAAATATACACACAAACCAATAAATAAACATACAATCTTTCGCCTTTATAATATGAATATGATTAAAAATGTAAAAAACTTCCGACTGAAAAGATCTCGATAAGAAAATAGCGACAGACTGACATACGTAAAACATATAGTAACCCTCTTTATCGTCAGGTCTTAAAAAATTCTAACTGCTACTCCACTGCGGTCACTGTCCAAATTCAAAATACGCAGCTTAAACTGAAAAAATGATTACATTGCTGTCTATTCACCAATAACATTTTAAAGAATTGGGAGTAAACGCCGAAATGTATAGATATGGCAGTCGATGCTTGTTTGTGGCATGTAACATATTTCGGTGTTGATTTTGTATGACGTAAATTGTCTATATGTATAGAACATCATTGGGGTCAACACATACTCCATCATTATTCATGCAAAACCGTAGCATCAGGTGTAATAACCACCTTAGGCCGCATCCACATACGAGGGACTTCAATAAAATCTATGGAACGAAACAGAAGGGCTACCTTTAGCTAGCTGGCTTCCGTTCGCGAAATCTCTTTGTATGGGGACGAGGCCTTTGGCTAATTATTATTAAACAATAAAATTAAGTCATGTCTTTAAAATAATAAAAGTTTTTTATGCTGAATTTAAAAAAACCGTTCTTGGACGCATTCAGAAAGAAAAGAGTGAGAATTAGCAATGCTAACTCAAAGCATTGCTAATTCTCACTCTGTCTTCTTCTATTGACCTAAGTCAGAATGAGAAAAAAACACTCCTTAGCGGCTGTTTAAAGTTAGCGGACCATTATGAATAAGGGGGTTAGAATATAGCGTATAAACCTGTCAGCTCGATAATTAATGACCAATATGATTATCATATGATAATATATCAATGTGTGAGTTAGCTTAGGTTAACACAAATAAAACTGAAAACAAAATTTGGGACTGCGGGACTGGAACCCGCGACCTCTCGCGTTCCGTGCGATCGCTCGTTCAAACTGAGCCAACCGTTCGAGTGACGTATCGTTTATAAAATCTTGTATGCTTTGTTCAACTCTCAGGTTGTGGCTTCATCTGCAGGATATAATTTACAGCTGATAACCTTAGCTTAGGTTTAATATTCACAATACCCAAAAGCTACAAGTGGCTGACTGTTTACGACTTGTCAATCAAAATCGATAACAATATATTCGCTTTCCTTTTCTATCTTGCTGTATCTCCGTTAGAGATGTTCTTCTCTTTTGCACTCTTTCTTTGTCTTTACTAGAGGTTCCCAGACTTTTTTTCACATAGACTTAGTATAACATAACAATCCATGCATCCTTTTTCTTGCACTTAGCTGGAGCGAGATACGTTTATTGAAATCATGACAACCTCTACCTGCGGCCATCTTGTAACTGTTAACCATGGATTATCGCAAACTATACAACTTCAATTATGCATTTAAAAAAATTACCCCTGGGGGTTTCCTGGACCACTTTGGAAACTAACGGTTAATTCGCTAGTATATTGTAAACAAGAAAAAGGACCATACACATAGATATACATATTATACATACAGATATTGAATTTAATGTTATACTTTGTATAAAAAGGAAGTTATAAATAATAACCTAAAACATATTGCATACTAGTTCAGTAAAATATTTTATCTCTAGCAAAGTCAGCTATGGCTAAGCAACATACTCTATGCACAATCAGTAAAATGAACTATACAAACTTCGATTAAGGATTGGTCTCCGCTACGCTCCAACTAGATACCGCAGACGTGGTCGCAAAGTGCGGCAAGAAATACTACGCCCGAGTGGGCGTACTTGAGCCAGTATTGAACAATGTGTGACGTTGACGTGCCACATGTTCTGTTAAACTGTGTTAATAATTGTAACTAAAATGCCGAGTTGCGTAGTAAAACTTTGTAAAAATAATACTACAAGAAATAAGAAAGACACTGGGATCACATATCACCAGTAAGTATTTTGTATTTTATTTGTTACAAAATTTGAAAGATGTCATTGAGTGTCAAGACGCACACAAGCATCTAATAGTTGCTCTAATAAAAAAGTTATTGTTCTTAGGTAGTACGGTATCTAGTTGAAGTGCAGCGGAGACCAACCCTCAATCAATGTATACAAATTTTATTATAAAATAAACAATAAATTCGATCTTGACCTATTCAAGATGACCACATGTCACTTGACGTCAAATAAATAAAAAATAAATTATTAATTTAATTCTACAACATTATACATTTATTTATGAGGACTTGTAAATTTTCGTATTTATTAAATATTTAACTAGCTGTAAGTATTCAAAGTTTCGGAATAAAATAAAATGTATGCCAAATCTTCCTATGGCCGCCATTTTGTTTTCTGTGCTTACGACACCAATTTTGAAACTTGGGTAAGTTGAAAAATATCTACCCCAGGAGATATTGTTTTACTTTTACTTTGGTAGACGTCTATTAGTCTGCAACTATCCGGGATAACCACAAAAAAGACATATAAAAGTCTATTTGAAACTTATGAGATAGATGGCTATCCCAGATTATTACATTAAAAAGAGACAGTAATACATATCAATGTCATTTAGCACATAATGAACTTATCAAGTTATATTTTTCAATTAAAAATAAATAAAAGTGAGTCTGAACAGAAGTCTGTCATAGTTTTAATTTTAAAATATCATTTCGATCTCATCCCTTCACAGAAATACAATTGGCTAGAGACACTGTCATGTTAAGACTGTACGAGTTTACATTATATCATAATTACTATGATTTTATTAACATTAGCACGGATTTGTAACGGCATAAGTAGGGATGTCGAGGGTTTTTAATTTAAATGTTATTTACAAATAGTTAAAATCGTCTTGTATCTATAATTTCACGGTTTTCAAGAAGATTTCACGACTCTAAAATTATCGTAGTATTGAAATTTGTTTGCCGGACTCGATCTTGTCTGTTGTAGCACGAATAGTAAAAAAAGGGTGCACTTGCATTGTAGTGTTCTGGGGCATAGGGTGTGGAATGCGGCTGTTGATAAGCCCGTGAGATATTATATATTAAAGCCTTAACCCCTGGAGCCCTATTACCAAAATCGAAATACGAAGTTTCGGTTGAGGGATCGTACATTTTCTTATTCTTATCTTATCCGAAGATCGATATGAAGTTCGCGATTAGACATTTTGTCTTTCGTTTACCTTATTCCCAAATTCACTTGACATTTACTTTTACGTTTGACATTGTTATGATCGTAACTACAACTTCACTTTTTTGTCTATGGTTCCGAAGCGAAATCCGCCGAAATTTGTTTTTTTTTTTCGGACCGAAACTTCGGCTGTCGATTTTGGCAATAGACCTTCCGTTTCAAACATTCTATAGAAAAAAATAATGAGACATCTCCTCTCCTCTCCGCTTGATCCATTTCCACCGAATCTAAGCGGAGAGGATATGTGGAAATAACGAAATCTTATTGGTTATCAAAACGCATCTCCTCTCCTCTCCGCTTTGGTGGAAACCGGGTCTAAGGCTGACGGGTGCAGAGTAATGTGTTTGGGCCCGTGTCGCAGCTAGTTTAGATATTGGTCGTATTACAACGCTTAGGGCAGACGTTCCATCTAAAGCATAGTTTCTCAACCTTATTTTGCTCACTTTAAGAATATGTTTTTTTCTAGAGTATTTTCGTGTATTTTTAAGACTATATTTTTTAATCTACCCACGCCCCATCCGCGCCATCTCAATGCCCCCTAACTTTCTCTGGGTCTTCTACTGCCCCCCCGAAAATCTCAAACGCCCACAAGGGGGCGTTATCGCCCACGTTGAAAACCTATGGTCTAGATAGACTGAGACAGCAGTGAACGCGTTGAAAAAAAAATAGCGGCCCTTAGCCTCCATTTTCTTATATAATTATATTTCTCGTCATAAACCTGGCCTGTTCTCATGCATTGCCAAACAACAAGAGGCACTATTTAGACGTATAAAATATCTAAGCGCGTTCCCTAAGACTGCTTTATTCCCATAACAATTAACAAGTCAATAACCAAAGAATATACAAATTAAAACGAGTTACATAACACTTAAATATAAGATATTGCATATTATGCAACGTATGTACATTGAGTAAATACTTATATACTATATAATGTTATTTACACTAAGCGGCAGCGTGAGTTCAAACTCAACACCAAAGTGGAATCAGTTGCGGCGGCGCGTTTGCGTCATTGCTACGATGACGTCACGCGGGACTCTGAAAATACATTTAAATATATAATTTCATGCGTTTTAGCCACAAATAAAAATAACAATTAGATATTAAACGGAGTTCAACTGCAAACAACAAAATTCCTTGGGTGTTAGACATGACCTATGTTTACATAACTCTGGATTCATTCAAATCTGTGAAGGCAATTTCAGTTTAATATTTATTTAATCAAATCAAATCTCATTTTTTTCATGTAATAGGAGGACAAACGAGCGCGATCACCTGGTGTGTGTTAAGTGATCACCGCCGCCCACATTCTCTTGCAACACCAGAGGAATCACAAGAGCGTTGCCGGCCTTTAAGGAAGGTGTACGCGCTTTTTTTGAAGGTACCCATGTCGTATCGTCCCGGAAACACCGCACAAGGAAGCTCATTCCACAGCTTCGTAGTACGAGGAAGAAAGCTCCTTGAAAACCGCACTGTGGAGGACCGCCACACATCCAGATGGTGGGGATGATATCTTAACTTGTGGCGTGTCGTGCGAAGGTGGAATTCGGCGGCAGGAATCAGGTTAAACAGCTCTTCGGAACACTCCCCGTGATAAATGCGGTACAAGACACACAATGAAGCGACGTCTCTACGCAACGCCAAGTGATCCAGCCGTTCACAGAGCACTGGGTCCCCGACAATTCGAGCTGCTCTGCGTCAATTGGATCGAGCAAATACTGGGGTGCGTCGGATACTATATATTTACAATACTATGACTAAATAAAATTAAAACTATCATTGCGTGGAAGCGTACCAAGAATACTGGCAGCATTTCCACGTTGGACAGCTAGGCTGATCCGTTGACCGAGATAGCTGCCAGTGCTTCAGTACCCTATTGGGGCGCGAAAATAGTGCTTTGCACATTCATAGTGTCTCGACACCAAACGGCATAAAGAACGGCAGAAGGCAAATTAGTATCATTTCTTGTGAATCGCATCACGTAGATGTCTGTCATTCCACAACCGCGCGTTTTGTTCGAAATTTCTTGCCTCGCACGGCCACTCTGTGGAATCAACTACCGGCAGCGGTTTTCCCGAACAGATACGACTTAGGGACCTTCAAGAAAAAAGCATACTCTCCCCTAAAGGCCGGCAACGCATTTCTTGACACACCTGTTGTTGCGGAGGTCCATGGGCGGTTGCCTCACCTCTCCCCATCCCGTTTGCCCCCTCTCATATAACAATTTTTTTTTTACGTTACATTGAAAACGCTAATACCATTAGTCTTGGGTATGTTTTGTCGGTCTTTGAAGTGAGATTAGTACATGGTAGAGTATGTTTTCTTGCAGAACTAACAGCAGTATACTTTTTATAGCTAATCCACTCTCCACTTCTTGCTTACCTCGTCTTGCCTCGCGTACTGCGACACGCTGATTATGTCCTGCAGACAGTGTGCGAACTCCTCAATTACGACCCGCATTGGGTCTGCTTCGCCCGTCTCCGCCTTCAGCTTCTCGCTCTCCATCCCGGCGGCCACGAGGCAATGGCACACAGCTTCAATCACCTCGGTCGTCATAAAACTGCAGGGGTCCCTAAGAATACATTTATTTAAAACATCACAAAATCCACAGAACTTAAATCCTACTAATATTATAAATGTGAAAGTTTGTATGTCTGGATGTATGTTTGAACTTCTTTAACGCAAAATGTACTGAATAGATTTTGATGAAACTTTACAATAATATAACTTACACACCAGAATAACAAATAGGCTATAATTTATAAAACTATAGTTTGAATTATACAAAATATAAAAGAAGTGTGATTGTTACTATTGAATACAAATAGCGCCATCTCTTATCAACTAGCAAGGAAAAGATCAATACAATTTATATGGCAAAACAACGTTTACCGGGTCAGCTAGTTAGGTTATAATAATACTATTTTGTAGGACTTACATCTTATAACGGATTTACAATATTTCTTAAGACATGATATTTGTGCGTGTGTGGTTTGGTGAGAGTGCGTGTGTGTGTGTGTTTGTGAATTACTCTAAATTTAACCTTCCTTTAGATTTTTATTAACACTCCTTTTAAAGCAGCCTTTACTGTTATTGAAAAGTTCAGTACTGTTGAATTGCTTATTATAGTTGCATAGAGTGCGACAGATTACCGAATTTTCATAATAATTAGTGTGACTCAGCGGGACTTGGAATAAAGACGTGTGTCTAGTGCGAACTGACGGCACTCGTAATTGTATGAATAGTTCAGTTAGCTCTGTACTGTGGATCCTACCATGAACTATTTTATGAAGGAAAGAGAGATCCAGAACCTTGCGCCTGTCCTCACGTGTCATCATATTATGAAACTTGCAAGATTCGGGGTAGTCCACATAAATGTGTTGTGCGCGATAGTTGGTGTGTTTTAAAAATTATGCTTGTATGTTTTCAATTTCTTGGACATGTGTAATGTATCGTGGGTTCCATATATTGCTGCAATAACACAAAAAGGATAATGACATATGATGTGTTTCAGAACTGTAAATTTTTATATAAGTGGGGACAATCATATTACAGGGACATTGAGTACAGTATGTGACAGAGAATATATCGACACGTATCGAATGAATATTCCGCAAACGAAGCCTCTAGAAAAATATTAATATAAAAGGTAAAATTTCTTCTTAATGAAAATTTTATGGGACATGACACAAAGTTCCCAACTTCCATCCTAGGCTGGAAGATAAGTTCAAAAAATCTATAGACGAGGAGGCCTCTCGCGGCAAACGTTTCCTCGCGAGGTTGTTTGCTCAGGAATTAAAACTTATTACTATTTCTACTACGGTCTTAATATTTTCTTTTCTGAAAGATCAGCGCTGGTTGCGATAGTAATCAGCATTATGCCGAACTGTGACCAACTTGTGACAAACATTCTAACCTATAATTTGTTTTCTATATTTTTGTTCTGTAAATAATGTGTTCGTTGCAAATAAATATATTTCTATTTCTTTTTATAAATGGAAATGGATCCATAATGACGACCTGTATAGCCGAGTGGTTAGCGATCCTACCTACTAAGCTAGAGGTCCCGGGTTCGAATCCCGGTAGGTGCAAGCATTTATATGAGGAATATGAATGTTTGTTCCCGAATCATGGATGTTTAAATGTATCTTTGTATGTTTATATGAGTTTATGTATGTTTAAGTAAGTATATTGTATTAAATATATCATTGTCTTGTAACCCATAACACAGGCTATATATTATGCTTAACTTGGGCCAAGATAATGAAGATAAGAAGATGATGAATGAATGAAAACTTTATTAAAAACAAACCACACAGAATAATACAAGTAAATGAGACTTACAGAGGAAAAAAAAATAATTAAGAACTACTAACATAAGAAAATACAATTGATACAAAAAAAAAACAAATATATGTATAATATTATAGTGATTAGCTTAATTTTAAAGTACTGTGTAGCTGTTATTTCTATCAAATGGAGTTTTTAAATACTACGCTCTTATTTAGATGCATATAGAGCCACGACATGTCAATGTCGTTTAGAAGTGGGAGAGTCACGCAGCCGTCTTTTGACGTCAGCACAATCGGGCCAGACTCGTTCGGGTTACTTACACACTCGCACAGAATACCGACGTGAAGTAGCGGCCTAGTGCCGCTATGTTTCGCATAAGCAAGTGTCGAGGACCGGTGGCCATTTTCCTCCTATTCCATAAAAAAAAAGTGGCGAGGACACTGCATTAGTTTGCTGCGATTTTAATAGAAACATGTGTGACTCACTTGGTGGGTGCAGCGCCCCGCTGGGGAGGTGCGTCCCGTACGGGCTCCACGCGAGGCCTCGCTCGTTCCATACAGTCGCTCACGTTGCGGCACCCCACACATTTGCACATCGCCGTACACGCTATACGAGCCTGCGCATACCACAATTTTAACGACTGCTTTTTAGAAAATTTATTGAATTAGGCGTTACTTTGCGGAAATCCATAATTATACAAATTATTTAAGTTTTCTTTAGTGTTAATTCCGCCAATATTTGTCTTTAAAACAATTCGACACGTGTTTCGCCTCTACACGAGGCATCCTCAGGACGTGTTGTCTCGCCAAAATCTGGCACGAGACTCTTTTACTCTTTTACTGCTTACGACTGCTTTTTAAACAATTTGTTATGTTTTTAAAGTGATAACCCTCACTTCTAGGATTAATACGATAATCCATGGTTAACAGTTAAAAGATGGCCGCAGGTAGAGGTTGCCATGATTTCAATAAACGTATCGAGATATAGTAATCGCTCGAGTAGATAATCGCTCCAGCTAAGTGAGCTGAAGTAAAGAGTGCAAGAGAGAACTAATCTAACGGTGATACAGCAAGATAGAAAACGAAAGTGAATCTATTGTTACCGATGTTGATTGACAGGTTGTAAACAGTCAGCCACGTGTAGATTTTTAGTATTGTGAATATTAAACCTCAGCTAAGGTTATCAACTTTAAAGTAGATCCTGCAGATGATGCCACAACCTGAGAGTTGAACAAAACATACAAGATTTTATGACGATACGTCTCTCGAACGGTTAGCTCAGCAGGGAGAGCACTGGCACGGAACGCCATAGGTCGTGGGTTCGAGTCCCGCATCGTTCATAAAATTTTGTTTTTCAAATTTTATTTGTGACTGCTTTTTGATTAACGAATGCATAATCCTACTAATATCGTTCCTTTCTTTGCGTGAGTGCGTGCAGAATGGGATGTCGCCATGCCAACTTAATGGCTGACAGGCTTGCCCTGCATATTTCAGAATGACAACTCGATGATAATTGAATTATCCAAATGTTATGAGTTTTCTTTAGTATTGATTGCGCCAATATTTGTCTTAAGACAATTCATCTCCTGAGGATGCCTAGTTACGAGAGTCTCGTCGTGCCAGAGTTTGGCGAGTCAACATCTCTTGAGGATGCCTCGTGTAGAGGCGAAACATGTGTCGAATTATTTAAAGACAAATATTGGCGGAATTAACACTAAAGAAAACTAAAAACATTTGTATAATTATGGATTTCCGCAAAGTAACGGCTTCTTCAATAAATAGATAATTGAATTAGCAGACGCCTCTGTTTATGACATAATCATTCTCATATTTAACATTTTATTGAAAACCTTTAGTTGCGAATGAAACGTGCAAGTACAAGTAACAGAATAATGGCAAACAAGTAATAGATCTATACAGCGTACTAAAACTTTGCTCAGTCTTAACTTACGTAAAACTTACCCGAGTATGATAAAACGCAAACTTGACTTGTCTTATAGCTTAAGCTCAGCATAATTTCAGCTGTCAATCTTAATATATATAAATTACGTGACACGTTGTTTGTCCGCGATGGACTCCTAAACTAATGAACGGATTTTAATGGGGATTACTCCATGGAGTGCAGTTTGGTCCTTTTTCTAATTTCCTAAAAAATTGTATTTTTTTAAATATCTACCGAACAACGTCTGTCGGGGCAGCTAGTTGACTATCAAAATGAAACTAAGGATTATGCTAATATAAACTTACACTCAACTCAGTTTTATGTAAGTAAACCCTGCGCTAACCACGCTCTAGAGATCTCACCCTGAGATTAAAAATTCAAAGAATATTGAAAGGTTTTAAAAGTGGCATGCATAAATACTATATAATAACTAGCTGGCTTAAAAAAAATACTATTTTATAGGAAATTGCCAATAATATTTGAAAACATCAAGAATTATTTAGTAACGTATGCTCCTTGTTGTTATAATGAAATTGTTTCACAGCAGAACTGTCAAACCGTGCGTCACAAAATTCTCTCACAGAAAATATGTCCATACAAAACAAATATTGGAAATATAAATAATTATGGCCCCAAATCGAAATAAAATCCTATCTCTCAAGTTGGACTAAACTGCACTACATGTTATCCCAATTAAAATCCGTTCATTAGTTTAGAGAGTCCATCGCGGACAAACCAGGTGTCACGTAATTTATATATATTAGATATATTGAAACCTTTTCTTAATTTAAGCTAATATTGATAAAAATAGAAGAATGCTATAAACTTATCGGTATGTTTCACATTAATTATTACTTGTCACTAGTAAGACGCAGTGATAGTATGGACGCGATCTGATCAAGATCGCCGGAATACGTTGGATGCGGACAGAGCAGGACCGATCGTCGTGGTAATATTTAACATAAAACTTAGAGTAAGAATTGTAAAATATTATTTATCTACACCCATGCTTTAAATCCTCTATTAAACATTCTGAAACAGTTAGCTTATTACCAACATTAAAACAGCCAATGTTCTAATAACCATTACATCATCCAAACGAGTGTTGTAATGTTGTACTGAATTTCATAACAACACTCCTATTTTTTTTTTCATTCCCTTCATGCTCAAAGAGTTTTAACAGACAGCAACATTCTTATTGCTCGATGCGTGGCATCTGTATGAATTTCAAAAAAAGAACATTTTGGTTTACGCGCCTTCCACACTACCAGAACGTCGCGCGCCGTAAAAAAAAGATTATTGGAATCCCCGCCATTTTTCTTCGATATTTTTACTGTTTTGTTTACAAAAAATGAGCGATTAATTTCCAAAAGAACATACATAATATTCAAGTGAATTTTAATTATTGCACTATACAAAATGTAAATTACTACTAAAATAAATAATTGTTTCATTAATACTTAGATTATTTGTATATAATCAGTAATGGATGATATTAGGTTACTACTAGGACTGGCTGTTTTAATGTTAGCAGTAAGCTAACTGTTTCAGAATCTTTTAGAGGATTCATATTTTGGGTGTAGATAAAGTCTTGTATGCAACTGTTGATAATTAGGTAGTAAAACACTTATGTGATACTATTATCACACTCGGCTTCGCCTCGTGAGATAAATCCACATTCGTGTTTTAATACCCCTTATTACACAACAGTTGTATAAATAACTATTTTGCATGCCTACCCGGCAGATTGTTAGCACCTATGATTATAATGTAACACCAATAAAATCTATGCAATTAAATAACTTAATTTGATATTTCGGAGAGGACTTTGTCCAGCAGTGGACGTCTACCGGCTGATAATGATATGGCATCTAATATATAATTTTATTTAATCCTTGTTCCACAGATTTTTTTAAGGTTGTAATGAAGTAACCAGAATTATATAGGCCGTCTCACCTCAAAACATTCACAATAATTCTTGAGACATCCACTCCTTTTACAGTTACATCCTTTAGTGTGCCTCCTTATTGTTTCTGGACCTTTCGCTTTGCCTATTTTGGGCCTGAAAATATAAAAATATTTTTGTTTTTTGTATTTTAAATCATTAACCTACTCACATATTGACATATAAAAATTGGTCTAGCATTATCGCCATGTCATGTCGTATATACGCTACTATATTCGGACCAAGACGCTGCATATAAACAATAATATATGTAATAATAATAATAATATTCTGTATATAATAAATAAATATAATATAGTTCTGTATATTATAAATAAAATACTGTTATCTTATGAATTTGTCAATAATATTTTATAACATCAAGAATTATTTCGTAAAATATGCCCACTATTGTTATAATGAAAACTATTGTTTCACAGCAGAACTGACAAACTGTGCGTCAGTAAATTCCATATCCAAACAAAACAAATATATTGGAAAAATGAATGAAAAATAATTATGAATCCCAAATCGAAATAAAAACTATCCCATATCTCAAGTTGGACTAAACTGAACTCCATGAAGTAATCCCAATTAAAATCCGTTCATTAGTTTAGGAGTTCACTCGAAACAAACATCAAGACACTGGATTTATATATATTAAGATAATCAAAACAATACCTCACTGGGATGATTGGCCGCTAACAGGCAGACACATAATTGGTCCTTTATGTCGAGTGATGTATACCTAACCTATTTAAATAAAACACTTTTTAAAGGATTAGATTTTGCGTAAAAGTTACGTTTTTATTATTTAGTTTATTTTACTTATTTATGTTAGTTGACTTTTCAAGACCTTTCCAGATCTCGTTGTCAGGGGAACTGCGGATGATTTTTTTTTTTATTATTATTTTATTTTATGGAATAGGAGGACAAACGAGCGTACCACCTGTTGTTAAGTGATCACCGCCGCCCACAATCTCTTGCAACACCAGAGAAATCACAGGAGCGTTGCCGGCCTTTAAGGAAGGTGTACACGCTTTTTTTGAAGGTACCCATGTCGTATCGTCCCGGAAACACCGCACAAGGAAGTTCATTCCACAGCTTTGTAGTACGTGGAAGAAAGCTCCTTGAAAACCGCAATGTGGAGGACCGCCACACATCCAGATGGTGAGGATGATATCCTAACTTGTGGCGTGTCGTGCGAAGGTGGAATTCGGCGGCAGGAATCAGGTTAAACAGCTCTTCGGAACACTCCCCGTGATAAATGCGGTACAAGACACACAATGAAGCGATGACTCTACGCAAGTGATCCAGCCGTTCACAGAGCACTGAGTCCCCTACAATTCGAGCTGCTCTGCGTTGCACGCGGTGAAATGGATGGAGCTGATACTGGGGTGCGCCAGACCAGAGATGATAGCAATACTCCATGTGTGGCTTTACCTGCGCTTTGTAGAGCGCTAGAATGTGGGCCGGCTTGAAGTATTGTCGTGCTCTATTAATGACGCCCAGTTTCTTTGAAGCCAATTTGGCTTTGCCTTCCAGATGACCACGAAATTGGCAATCGCTCGAGATTTCGAGACCCAGTATTCCGATACTAGGCGAGGCTTTGAGGGAAGTGTTGTCGAAGAGCGGTGATACGACAAATGGGGTTTTTTTAGTGGTAAACGCGTAAACTTGAGTCTTCTGGGGGTTAAATTGGACAAGGTTCAATTTTCCCCATTCCGCGACCTTCTCCAGAGAGGACTCGATAGAAGACACAAGTTTCTCCCGGCACTGGTCGACGATTTCCCGAGAGAGACCTGCATGGCCCGTGTATACGGCATCACCAGTGCTGTCGTCTGCATAGCAATGTATGTTGGAGGTGTCCAACATATCATTGATATGCAGAAGAAACAGCGTGGGAGACAGCACACAGCCTTGGGGCACTCCAGCATTCACCGGCTTCGGGTTCGAGCAATAACCGTCGACAACGACCTGTATGCTGCGCCCAGTGAGGAAGCTGGAGGTCCACTTGCACAAGCTCTCGGGAAGCCCAAATGATGGAAGTTTGGAGAGGAGTTTCATCTGCACTTAACTAATAACTAGCTAAAACGAATGTAAAAACACAGTTACAATTACACGCGTTTTAATCCTTTAAATAGTGTTGTATTTAAATTTAAAATACTCGCGTTAATCAAGAAATAGTTATTTATGCAACTGTTGTGTAATAAGGGGTATTGAAACACGAATGTGAGTTTATAATAGTATCACATGAGTATTTTAATACCGAATTATCAACAGTTGCATACAAAACTTTATCTACACCCATAATAAGAATCCTCTATTAAAGATTCTGAAACAGCTTATTGCCAACATTAAAACACCCAATGTCCTAACAACCATTACATCATCCAAACGAGTGTTGTAATGAAATTCAGTGCAACATTACAACACTCGTTTAAAGCATGGGTGAAGATAATAGTTATTTATGCAACTGTTGTGTAATAAGGGGTATTAAAATACGAATGTGGGTTTATCAAACGAGGCGAAGCCGAGTGTGATAATAATATATCATAAGTGTTTTAATACCTAATTACCAACAGTTGCATACAAGACTTTATCTACACCCAGAATATGAATCCTCTAAAAGATTCTGAAACAGTTAGCTTACTGCTAACATTAAAACAGCCAGTTCTAGTAGTAACCTAATATCATCCATTACTGATTATATACAAATAAACTAAGTATTAATGAAAGACTTATTTATTTTAGTAGTGATTTACATTTTGTATAGTGCAATTATTAAAATTGACTTGAATATTATGTCCTTTTGCAGCGTTTAAAATATCCGGCAGTTTGCTGTCAAAACTTGAATCGCTCATTTTTTCTAGAAAAATGGCGGGGTTCGAATAACCTACTTTTTTTACGGCGCGCCACGTTCTGGTAGTGTGGAACGCGCGTAAACGAAAATGTTCTTTTTTTGAAATTCATACAGATACCACGCATCGAGCAATAAGAATGTGGCTCTCTTTTGAAACTCTTTGCGCATGAAGGGATTGAAAAAAAAACCAAGGAGTGTTGTTATGAAATTCAGTACAACATTACAACACTCGTTTTATTTGGATGATGTAATGGTTATTACGACATTGGGTGTTTGAATGTTGGTAATAAGCTAACTGTTTCAGAATCTTTAATAGAGGATTTAAAGCATGGGTGTAGATAAATACTATAACCTAACCTAACGTACGTTACGTTAGAGAGATCGCGGTTGTTGGACATACTTGAAAGCTAGAGGGTTCCTGTCGAGACAGCCGCGGATGGCCTTCTGCCGCAGCTCCTCGTTCTGTAGGTTGTTGTGGCAGTTGATACAGTTGCAGCGGTTGCAGAACTCGCCGTTAGCGAAGCAGTCACAGTACAGCTTCAGGCACTGCGACTTGGTGCAGTTGCAAGGCTTGCGCATGCGCAGCACCATCTCCGATGGGTTCATATCTGAACCAATAGATAAAACAAATACTAAATTAAAGCATTGGGATTAAAATGCGCTGCCTTTTTTTAGCTCACAGTTTTACACTTTCGTCATCCATATTTACACCCATCGCTTTAAATCAATTTATTATCACTTTATTCATGTAGGTCAAGGAAATGATACTTATGAATGAATTATAAATTTCAAAATTTTTCTTTTTTTTTCATATCAAGCCAATTCAATTCTTTTAAATCAACATTTACAGCTTCATCTAAACAAACTTTAGATTAGATTAGATATAATAACTATAATAACATATTATATTCAGATCTTTGGTTAATTTGAATCGTGTAAGTTAGTTGGCACTACAGTAGTACCAACTAACAGTTGGTAGAATCATCACTGTGACGGTCGTGCCCTATATAAGCCAGTGCGCTCAGTTCGAGGGAACATTCCCAGTTTCCTGGATTTCCCCCCCACAAACCTCATGTATTAGTTTTTTAAGCATAATAAAGTTTTATCCCTCAACACGTAGATAGGGTTGTAGAAATAAGTTTTCTGATACCTACACATATAAGGCTTAATTGTAAATTGCTTTAATAAGTCGATTATAAGTAATTTTGTATATATATCATTATATCAAATATAGAAATTTGGAATTAGATTTTTTTTTCGAGTGAACATTACATAATGTGAATTCTAAGGGGTAACGTTGCCCAAATTGTATTGAATTATGATAAACTATTAATGGAAACTGTAAAATACAGATTTCAATGTTAACCTCTTCTACATAAGTAGGATTACAGGGGGCAGACTCCAAGTGGCTCACGTGATGAAAAGCGAGAACCACCAATTATGAAAACTACAACTGGTATTGGTCAACAGAAGTGTCTCAGAGATGCCTTTAAGGGAATATGCTCTAGCTTAGACGCTTAAAGGTCTCTAAGTAGTATTTTTGGTTCTTCAGTGTCTGTGCGGGGCACAAAATGTCTTACAAATCGTGCGATTGAAAAAAAAAAGACATTATATACCAGTGGGAGGCTCCTTTGCACAGGATGCCGGCTAGAGTATGGGTGCACATTTCTGCCGTGAAACAGTACTGTGCAAATATATTTGTGTTTGAAATTACTGGACAAATGAGACTTAACATCTTATGTATCAAGGAGACGAGCGATATTGTAGGGTCGTTAAGAATGTTTCGGTTTAAGAATCCTGAGCGGCACTGCATTGTTAGTGTATCAATTACCATCAGCTGAACGTCCTGCTCGTCTCGTCCCTTATTGTCATACAAAAAAACTTCACACAAATAATCATTAACACCTGAATTCAACCGTCATTCACTCTGACCGGTCTTTTTCTAAATTTGCAATCATTAAGATTGAAAATTGAATAAAACAAAATGGTCGAGTGGCGAGTCATTTTCGATTTTTTTAATCATTCATCGTGGCAGGAATCAGATCAAATACTTACAAAAACTAGAAATAAGGGATTGCTTGTAACTAATTCTAGTAGGCTTCATAAGATACCTAATAGCTTTAAGGGTAAATGTATACACTTCTAATAATAAAGTCCCAGCCACTGTTCAGGCATTAAAATGTTTTATAAAAAAACTAGTGGACCCAACAGACGTTGTCCTGTATACACGTCTTAAATTTGAAAAATCTGTCCAGCCGTTAGGAGGAGTACACTAACAAACACATGAGCAGGAGAATTATATTATATGGACGTAATTGAGAATCTAAACCAATCTCAAATTCACTGAAACAAACAAAAAGTCATCAAGATCGGTCCAGCCGTTTAGGAGGTAGTTTAATTGGGAATCTAAACCATTCTCGAATCCACCTGAAGACACACACCAATCTCAAATACACTGGAACACACAAAAATATCATCAAAATCGGTCTAGCCGTTTTGGAGGTAGTTCAATTGTGAATGTAAACCATTCTTGAATCCACCCGAAGACACACATCAATCTCAAATTCACTGGAACACACAAAAATCTCATCAAAATCGGTCCAGCCGTTCAGGAGGTAGTTCAATTGTGAATCTAAACCATTCTCGAATCCACCTGAAGACACACAGAAAGTTTCAATAAAATCGGTCCAGCCGTCTAGGAGGAGTTCAGTGACATACACACGCACACAAGAATTATATATATAAAGATGGCTCTGTCGTAAATCCTAATACTCCACAGCTGAATATCTAAGTGATCGGACAGCCTGGGACTAGATTGTTATTATTTTATTGCGATAGAAATGACTGTACAATATTGTATATTTTTATTGAAAAGAGTGCAAAAAAAGAATGCTGGGAGAGTTTCTTTCGCCGCTTCTTCTCTCCCAGAGCGCCATTTGTTTCCAAAGCGGTAGTATGACATCAAAAAGAATTCTAAAGGAATCAATTGAGAAAATAAATGCCTTTTATGCGTTTTAATGTAAAAAGGATAATGATTCAGTGTTATATTATCCTTTTTTTCATTACTATTGATTAATTGTATTTCATATTTTTGCTGCTACGAAATACCAGGTATGAAATCTCTATGAAATACATTTTGATGGGCTTAAATTTTCCCAACATTTACCTACAATGGTAAATGTATATTTTTTTAAACCATCGGAAAGATTTCAGCGAACAGAAAGCATACCAACTTTTTGAAAAAAAGCTGATATTATGACGGATATATTATCAATTGAAAATAAGGGTTCTTTTTCGATATTTGAGTCAAAATAAGGTGAAAACATAAATATTTCAATTCAAAAAATTTTCACCAAATTTCGTGGAAAATATTTTTTTTTATGTTAAAGATAATAAATAAAAACCGTAAAACTTGGTTTTTTGAATTTTAATCTCAAAATTTATGTGAAAAAACTGTGAAAACAAAAGTTGTAGATCTTTTTATTACCTAGACCTTTGCCGTTTTACTTTTTCCATAGGACTTGCAGTTTTGCCGGAAATCGAGATAAACCATTTTTTACACTTAAACCCCCCTCCCTTCCCTCAGAGCGCCCGTAATTTATTTTTACTTTTTATTTTTATTATATTCTCTTCCATTTCCAATGGGTTTCAACCTACTATTATTATTTTTTTGTTTCAAAAATTATCGAGCCTGATCTATAAATGTAAAACGAGAATTGAAGCTAACATACCTTGTTCAGAAGCTGACAAATCATTGTTGATAGAGTCGTATCTCATGGAGTCATATGTGTCATCCTGTCTCAACATGTCGTTGCTATGCGATTGTGATTCCGACTGAAAAATACCAATTATCTTTACAACCAGTCTTTTTAAAACCGCGTTTTATTAATACTTTAATGTGCGCGACAAGCTATGTCTTACACTCGTGATTTATGACACTTTGTTAGTGTGCGTGAATTGCTCAAAATAGAGGTTATTTTTTTTTTTATGAAAATAAGAGACGAGACGAGCAGGACGGTCAGCTGATGGTAATTGATGCGCCCTGCTCATTACAAGTCACACACTCGGGATTCTTGAAAAACCCCAAAAATTCTGAGCAGCACTACAACTGCGCTCGTCACCTTGAGACATAAGATGTTAAGTCTCATTTGCCCAGTAATTTCACTAGCTACGGCGCCCTTCAGACCGAAACACAGTAATGCTTTCACGGCAGAAATAGGCGCCGTTGTGGTACCCATAATCTAGACGGCATCCTGTGCAAAGGAGCCTCCCACTGGTAATTAACTAATAATTCTAAGCTCATTTTTTTTTCGACGTTTTCACAGCTGCCATAGTCAATCTAGTCGTATAAATGACCTAAGCCAGAGACCATCGTATTATTGATATAATTAATAGGACAGCCTGCACAACCCCACAATTTTTTTTTATGGAAAAGGAGGACAAACGAGGTCACCTGGTGTTAAGTGATCAACGCCGCCCACATTCTCTTGCAACACCAGAGGAATTACAGGAGCGTTGCCGGCCTTTAAGGAAGGTGTACGCGCTTTTTTTGAAGGTAACCATGTCGTAGCATCCCGGAAACACCGCACAAGGAAGCCCACTCCACAGCTTTGTGAAAGAAAGCTCCTTAAAAACCGCACTGTGGAGGACCGCCACACATCCAGATGGTGGGGATGATATCCTAACTTGTGGCGTGTAATAATAATTCCTTATTTGAGCTGCTCATATTAAGAAATTGAGGTCAGATGTCAAATCTTAAATGCCGCCACGAAATAATTATAGGATTGCACATGCGAGTACTTCCTTTAGATATCAATATAATTTTACCGAGATGTTCTGGTCGTTCTCGCTCTGTACTTCCACAATGTGCTCGAAGGCCGCCGGGATCACAATCAGTGGATGCTGCTCATCATCATTCACCACCATCTCAGTGTCCTTCTCGCGTTCCATTTTCACCGGACTCTGGTAGTAACGGAACAGGAGTGAGATTAAACTGTTACTAGCAGATGATATAGATACATCACTACAACCTACTAATATTAGAAATGTGAAAGTTTGTATGTCTGGATGTATGTTTGAACTTCTTTAACGCAAAATCTACTGAATAGATTTCGATGAAACTTTACAATAATATAACTTACACACCAGAATAACAAATAGGCTATAATTTATAAAACTATAGTGTGAATTATACATAATATTTATATTTTTCTTTTAAGAAGTGTGATTGTTACTAATGAATACAACTAGCGCCATCTCTTATCAACTAGCAAGCACAAGATCAATACAATTTATATGGCAAAACAACGTTTGCCGGGTCAGCTAGTATTATTAATAAAACTGAAAACAAAATCTTTTAAACGATGCGGGACTCGAACCCGCGACCTCTCGCGTTGCGTGCGAGCGCTCTTTCCAACTGAGCCAACCATTCGAGTGACGTATCGTCATAAAATCTTGTATGCTTCGTTCAAGTCTCATGTTGTGGCTTCATCTACAAACAAGATCTACTTTACAGTTGATAAACTCAAAAACTACCAGGTTTAAACTACTACTAGGTTCTCGAGGAAGGTTCTCGAGTATATTATAATTTATTAAGTTTTTTATACATTAACTACGTTTGTTGGAGGTGTCTGAAAAAATAAGCCATCTGCGAGCTCTCAACGAAAACACTGTCTAAGCCCTCTGATATTTATCAAAATAATATATGGTGAAATTGTCTATCTTATATAGGTCTACAGATAAGTTCGCTAGGGCATATGTCTATCTCTTAGGGATAACAAACTTTACCCATTTTAACACTATAAAAAATTGGCAATTATAAAGTAGTATTGTAAAAGCTACCGTGGCCACCAAGAGCTCACTGTTGCTCAGAGGGTAATGGAGAGGGCTATGCTCGGAGTTTCCCTGCGAGATCGAATCAGAAATGAGGAGATCCGTAGGTGCAGTCACCGAAATAGCCCAAATGATTGCGAAACTGAAGTGGCACTGGGCAGGGCACATAGTTCGACGGACAGATGGCCGTTGGGGCAGTAAAGTCCTCGAATGGCGACCACGTACCGGAAGACCCCCCACAAGATGGACCGACGATCTGGTCAAGATCGCCAGAGTAGGTTGGCTCCTTGAAAACCGCACTGTGGAGGACCGCCACACATGCAGATGGTGGGGATGATATCTTAACTTGTGGCGAGTCGTGCGAAGGTGGAATTCGGCGGCAGGAATCAGGTTAAACAGCTCTTCGGAACACTCCCCGTGATAAATGCGGTACAAGACACACAATGAAGCGACGACTCTACGCAACGCCAAGTGATCCAGCCGTTCGCAGAGCACTGGGTCCCCGACAATTCGAGCTGCTCTGCGTTGCACGCGGTCAAATGGATCGAGCTGATACTGGGGTGCGCCAGACCAGAGATGACAGCAATACTCCATATGTGGCCGGACCTGCGTTTTGTACAGCGCTAGAATGTGGGCCGGCTCGAAGTATTGCCGTGTTCTATTAATGACGCCCAGCTTCTTCGAAGCCAATTTGGCTTCGCCCTCCAGATGGCCACGAAATTGGCAATCGCTCGAGATTTCGATTTGTTTGCACAAATACGATATTTTTATCATTTTATTACTACACACATTGCTCAAGTATACATTAAGTTGCAGAATAGCCCGTGAATACCTGCACCGTTTGTTTCCTATACTCCACGTCGACCTCGTGGTTAACTCCTGCATCATCCCCCATGGTGGTTTCTATCAGGGCTCTAAGCGCGTCCTTGCAGTCATGTCCCTGCTCCTTCTGGCCGCACTCTGTATTGGGTGTTTCTTCCTGGACTTCAATTTCTATACTTTTCGATTCGGCTAATGAGCTTAAAGGCACGAGAAGGCTCTGTGAAGGGCGCGATGCGGTTGGCTGTAAAGAGAGTATTCGATTAAACAGAATACGTAAAAAAGGGTTAATAAGTTACATTATCTCTACACCTGAAGTCGATGACGTCACATCAACGCTTTGTTACGGTGTGCAAAACAAGCATCACTAGGATATTATTATTAATAAATAAACAACGATTTATTTTTTCAGTACTACAGATTGATGTAAAGGTGTTGTGTTTTGAAGCTGATTATAGTTGAAGTAAAAAAATGTATTTATTTTTCTGGCCGTAGTATTATAGCGACACAGAACAACAGAAACTACAAAACTATTAACAACAAAAGTAAAAAAAAAAATTACAAAAAAACAACCGACTTCAAAAAGACTATTCCAAAACAATAGATATAATATGCACTAAAAAGAATAAAATTTATTGCGTATTTTTATGCAATCTAATTCTAGTTACGATTATTGTAATTTTTGGAATGGGTGTCCTTCCGCCGCGACCCGCTCTCGCCTCTCACCTCCTTACGACTCAAACACATCTCATCTATATGTAGTTATAAGCCTATCTTGGATGACACCGACTCCAAAAATTACAATAATCGTAACTAGAATTAGATTGTATAAAAATACCCAATTATTTTTATACTTTTTAGTTCATATTATATCTATTGTTTTGGCATAATGTTTTTGAAGTCGATTGTTTTTTTGTTAATTTATTTTTTATTTTTAGTGAATTTGAAGTTCACTTACTAACAACTTGTCTAAATATGTGCAGAAATACTAAATTTTTCAATGCAGCAATGAACGTAAGCGCTTAATTGAAGAGTTCCGTTACTTTGCCATGGATTCCGTAATCAGAACCTACCCAAAACTATAAGAACCTAAACAAGTTATTCGTAAATTTATCATCCAATTTGCTATACGTCTGAATAGGAAATTTAAGACGTTTATGATTTGTCTCATGGATGCCACTGTCAGATCTGGACCATATTACCACACGAGAAGCACCAGCTTTCAAATAAAAAAAAAATAATCAAAATATAATCAAAATGGGTTCACCCAGTCGAAAGTTTTGAGGTAACAAGCATAAAAAAAAATTACCGACGAATTGAGAACCTCCCCCTTTTTTGAAGTCGGTTATAAAGTAGCAATGAAAACTTCAAAAACAATGCAGAGATGCACGAAAATTTCACGATATGTACCTAACGGTAATGAAACTGCAAACCGTATTGACGCAACAGGACGAGAGCGAGGGGGTGAAAGGGATGAGGAGAGATAATGAGACCGGGAAATAATTTTAACTTAATTTCAAATTTTCTATTTATTTAAATTCTGCAAGGCAATTGTAGGCCATTGGGAGACTCCTTTGCACAGGATGCCGGCTGGAATATGGGTACCACAACGGCGCCTATTTCTGCCGTGAAGCAGTAATGTGTAAACATTCTGTTTCGGTCTGAAGGGCGCCGTAGCTAGTGAAATTACTGGACACATAATACTTAACATCTTATGTCTCAAGGTGACGAGCGCAGTTTTATTTTTTTATTTATTTATTTATTTATTTATTTATTATATACAGACACTTTATCACATAATATTACATTATATTTGGTCCCTACAGTAGGCGTAGCCTGTCCTGTAGGCAACCAATTTACATCCTAAGGTTAACAATATGAACCGAAAGGTCAAAAAGTGCACTCTGTATATGTGTGTGTCTCTGGGTGTGTGTGTATGTATGTGTGTGTGTGTGTGAGGGTGGGTGTGAGTGAGTGTGAGTATCTGATTAATCATGTTACAAAGTATTAACATTATATGAATGCTAAGCTATCACTTTAAGAATAGCTTCCATGTCTGCATAAGTGAATGTGTGTAAATCTCTGTATTTTAAATTTGACCGAGCAATTTTTAATAGAACATTATAAATTTATCTTGTTGTATATATATTTATGTAAGAATGGGCTAAATCTACTTGCAAATGTTGTATTTATTATTGGTGTTGGAATCTTGTACGAACGGCTATCTAGTAGGTTTTTATAATTAGTTGTAGAGCCGCTCGGAATTTTTGGGGCTTTTCATGAATCCTGAGCGGCGCTGCATTGTAATACGGGCAGGGCGTATCAATTACAATCAGGTGAACGTCCTGCCCGTCTCGTCCCTTATTTTCATAAATAAAAAAAACGACGACAACGTGAGACAGCAATGGCATGAGCCGCGGCGGTGCGAGATCCGAAGAACCACCATGATCTGACGCACCGTCTCTCACGCCCCGCGGAAATGCATTTAAATATGGGTATTATTTTATCAATTACCTAATAAATGCGTTTTCAGTGATCTAATAAGATCAGTCACCTATATTTAATCACCAAATAATATTAAAACGCTTAAATACTTGGAAATATTATCAATAATCAAATAATTGGGTTTCAAAATAATAAAAGTGTCACTAAAATTGAATCGCCAAACAATATAAAAATGTTAAACCAAGCTAACCTCAAATTATGACATTTTTAAGGATTGTTACATTTTTATGGGGAGGAAAGAGAGGGAAACGCCTAGAATTTGTTTCTGGGACTCGCCCGATACGCTCGGCTCGTGCGGTGTTTTAACTGTTCTAACATAACCTACCTAACTATTTTTTATAAATTACTAGCTGACCCGGCAGACTTCATACTGCCTCAATCGATAAATAAAAGACCTAAACTTTTGTATAAAATAAACTTAAAACAAACAAAAGGAATCCATTTTTTAGGTGTTATTACCCGTGTTTTAAGGAAGTTTATTTTTTACCACCTTAGAAATTTAGAAAGAATTTAAAATCTAATTAGTTCATTTTAAACTATTATTTTTATTTGATTTCTTAACGACGGGAACACTTCCGAGGAAAATCAAAATTTTTGTTTTTATTTAAATCCGAGAATTTTCATGTTTATTCAAACCTTTTAAGCCTTCCCTGGACTTCCACAAATAATTCAAGACCAAAATTAGCCAAATCGGTTCAATCGTTCTCGAGTTTTAGCGAGACTAACGAACAGCAATTCATTTTTATATATATAGTTTTATATTAGCGTCACTTACTTTTTAGAGGACTTATCTTATATTATTATAGCCTGAGCTATAGAAAAAAGTGATCAAACTATAATTTAAAATACATACTTACATTAATTCGAAGATTCATTTATTGAGACAGTTTTTATTAATACGATACTAATAATTTTATGGGGATAGATATTATAATTAGGGTATTGCAGATTAGTGACACAACTAAACTTAGGTGACAGAAAATATTGTTCCCTTTCAATATGTGTTAATTTGTATGGCATAAGTATCAACTCACCGTGATCGCAGTCGATGTATTACCAACGGGCGTCAATCTTACCAGCTTCTGTTGAGGTTGACCGAGCACCGCTACAGAAGAAAATAAAACAGTTATTATTTATCCCACAACCTGCATATGACATGACAAAATTAAAATAATGTGCAAAATGACTAATGAATGACAAAACTGTAAAGATAAGTTCGATGCGACGTCAAATCAATTTGATTTTAGATCTAAAGAATTATATTTCGAAGTTATTCAAACGGAAATTTAAAACGTTTCCATTTTATGATCATTATTTTGCTCATAATTATATTGAATTTTATAAATTGACATAAGTTCGAATATATATTTAAACGATAAAAACTTACAGGAATCCTATTTTGTCATAACTTCAGTTAAAAAGAAAATATTGAATTAGGCGTTACTTTGCGGAAATCTATAATTATACAAATGATTTCAGTTTTCTTTAGTGTTAATTCCGCCAATTTTGTTTTTAAAACAAGCAGTCTCGTGCCGGATTTCGGCGAGACAACACGTCCTGAGGATGCTTCGTGTAGAGGCGAAACACGTGTCGAATTGTTTTAAAAACAAATATTGGCGGAATTAACACTAAAGAAAACTTAAATCATTTGTATAACTTCAGTTACAAAAATAATTCATTTCTTGCACGTGGTGGTTGTTTCGTGGAGTTGTGCCGTTGATTAAAATTCATAAGTAGGTATCTGATTACTCTTTCTTTTTTATCAGTGAGAGGCTCCTTTGCACTGGATGCCGGCTAGATTATGGCTACCGTTGTGGTCAACGGCGCCTATTACTGCCGTGAAGCAGTAATATGTAAACCAGGGGTGCTCAAGCTTGAACTGCTGGCGATCTACCTCAAAATTGTTAGACTACGATCGATCGGCTCTGAGAGGCTTCAAGTATGTATGATGATGGATTGTCGTCTAGGTAGAGTGTCACGATGACATACATATTAGTTTTGCGCAAAATATGCATTTTTTTAGTCAAGGTAAGTGTAGGTCTGCTCTTGAAAGTCAATGAAATAACTCATAATTATTATTCAAAATTGCGAGTTTATTGGTTCTTACAAAACAAACGCGTTCTAAAGTTCTAAACTTAACTAAATAGTGACTTTGGATGTTGAAGCGTGACACTGCATGTCCTGAGCATACTTTTCATAAGATGGTACGTAATTACCGATTTTAGTTTAGTATACAGGATTTTTTTCTCGAGATCGACTTAAAAAGCACTCGCGATCGACCTGTCGATCCCGATCGACCGTTTGAGCACCCCTGGTGTAAACATTGCCGTGTTTCAGTCTGAAGGGCACGTAGCTCGTGATATTACTGGGCAAAATAAGACTTAATATCTTACGTCTTAAGGTAATTGTAGTGTCGCTCAGAATTTTTGGGTTTTTCAAGAATCCTGAACGGCCACTGCATTGCAATGGACAGGGCGTATCAAATACCATCAGCTGAACGTCCTGCTCGTCTCGTCCCTTATTTTCATAAAAAAAAATTACGCATAGATCCTTATTAAAATTATCCGCACCAGTGTTGGTGGTGGAAAGTTGCCAGTAGAAATTTAAAATACTTATAAATAAGAAAACATTCATAACTGCTGTGTGCTTCATTTATGAAGATTTTACCCGCGACTTCGTACGCGTGGAATAGTTACTTTGAGCAATTTTTTTTTTTAGAATACGTTGCATATAATACATTTACAAACTGCCGCGGTTAACTATAAATTGCTTTTTCGAATACATTCCTATAAATGACTTCATATTTTGTTTTTCCATCATTCTCAGTTGCATCATCAGTCTCCCCCGCCCTGCCCTGCGGCCTGGGCCCTTTCTTTCGCTGACACTCTTGCATAATTATATTTTTATATTGTATATTTATTTGTATCTACTACACATGGTAATTCGACATTCATAAAACATTTTTATGAATGTCGAATTATTATTAGTATTGCAGATAAAACAATTATAAACATTATGTACTTACTTTTGGAGTCAGACAGAGGAACGGTATAAATTTTCTGGGGTTTTATCGAGGCCTTTCCTCCAGCCGGGTTTGTTATGAGACGCACATACCTCACCTGTCAATAGAAATACACATCTAGGTAGTACCAGTGGGAGATTCCTTTGCACATAATGCCGGATAGATTATGGGTACAACAACGGCGCCTATTTCTGCCGTGAAGCAGTAATGTGTAAGCATTACTGTGTTTACTGAAGGGCGCCGTAGCTAGTAAAATTATTGGGCAAATGAGACTTAACATCTTATGTTTCAAGGTGACGAGCGCAATTGTGGTACCGCTCAGAATTTTTGGGCTTTTCCAGAATCCTGAGCGGCATTGCATTGTTATGGGCAGGGCGTATCTATTACCATTAGCTGAAATTCCTGCTCGTCTCGTCCCTTATTTTCATAAAAAAAAGGTACATATCATAGAGACATCTGCAGTACTTGATATTGAGATAATTTTAAAATATACAATGGTTACTTGTAGCACAGGACTACATTAATACCTATTTTAGAAAGAAAGAAAGAAAAAACATTTATTTCAACACACACAAATAACAAAATGAATCAACTTAAATATATGAAAACGTATGGTTTTTAAAAAAGGAGCCACTCGGCATGTGTTCCAACACGAGTGTGTCACAACGCTCATCTTCTGTGACCTCCGCGTGTGACACATGAAATTATTAAATATATGCTAACTTAAAACATTTAACTACTAAACCATGCTTAACTAACAGTAACAAACATATAAAGAGTAATTATAATTAATAATAAGTTATATTAATTAATATTAATAAATATAAGGGGTTGACCCCTTGACAGAAACATGTGTATTCTAATTAAATAGAGCAAAAACATTTTGGTTAAGTTATTTGGCTAGATTGTAGTTATGTGATTGTACAGTTGTCTAGATTTTATGTGAAAACAAAATGATCATATTTAATTTAAATGTTTTATTAAAAATTGAAGTCGTAAATCCTATTACTCCACAGCTGAATGTCTAAGAGATCGGACAGCCTGGGACTAGATTATGATTATTTTATAGCAATAGCAATGACAGTACAATATTGTATATTTTTATTAAATAGAGCGCAAAAAAAGAATGCTGGGAGAGTTTCTTGCGCCGCTTCTTCTCTCTCAGAGCGCCATTTGTTGAAGAAATGACATCAAAAAGAATTCTAAAGGAATCAATTTTAAGAAAATGATTTTTTATTCCTTTTCATGCCTTTTAATACGGATCACTTGATGGTTTGTGACCACCACGAACCATACTATCTTGTACCGTCAGATCATTTATACATCTAGATAGAATATGACAGCTGTGAAAACGTCGAAAAAAATTGAGTTAAGTTGTATATAGAGTCTAGTAATTGAGGTGTTTCACCGCCTTTCCTCTACCGTTGTAAGTTGTAAAATATGTTCATTAAAGATTATTGTAAAATATTCCTTGGACTCTTGTTTTAATAATATACCATCTTCATCACGTGATTCGCGGACTAAGTATCACCCGCGCACCAATTTCAAGCAGAGGTGTACGCCATCCTGGAATGCGCGGAAACCAATATCCAAAAAGGCTACTTCAATCATAGCATATACTCTGATAGTCAGGCAGCATTGTTGGCTTTAGACGCTGACTTGACGTCGTCTAAGTTAGTCAATAATTGCGTTGAATGCCTGAATTCATTAGGCATGAAAAACAGAGTGATTCTCAGGTGGGTCCCAGGGCATGCCGGAATCATAGGCAATGAAATGGCCGATGAGCTGGGGCTAAAGCAGTCCGATATGGTCCGGAACCCATTTGTGGACTGCCCAAGAGCGCCATCCGACACACCCTGAGTAACCAATGTAAACAAGAAGCACTTAAACGCTGGAACAACTCTTCAGGTTTAAACCACTCTAAAGCACTGATAAGGGCATTCAACAGTAGCTATGCGAATGAAGCCCTATCATTCCCTGTCGCCTAAACAAGCACCTCAGTGTGGTCGGCATCAGAAGCGACAAAGCTTGCAGGTTCTGCCTTGAGGATGATGAAACACCTATTCATCTACTCTGCGACTGCGGCCCACTAATGCATAAGCGTAACACAATCTTTGGTAACTACTTCGTGCCACCAGATAGTGTTTGCAACACTCGCGTCAAGGTACTACTGCGGTTCGTAAAGGCGGCAGGGCTTGACGATGAGCTTTAGTATGAGTGGCGAACACAATAGTCCAATTCTGGACGCGGTGTTACTAGGAACCTTTTAGGACCAGGAAATAGCCACCCTCTTCAAATAATAATAATAATCACCCGCGCATCAAATACTAGTGTTACTACAATCTTACCCCTTTCCCTGGCACATTGATTTGATGAAGCTGTGATTGTTGAACATCTGACACCATATCTTTCGTTACCTATAATAAAACACATACTCATTACTAAAATATAATATACTAGCTGCCCCGACAGACGTTGTTGTGTAGATAATAAAATAAAATACTGTTTTATAGTAATGCGCCAATAATATTTCAAAACATCAAGAATTATTTCTTATAAAATGCTCCCTGTTGTTATAATGAAATTGTTTCACAGCAGAACTGTCAAACCGTGCGTAACTAATTTCTCTCATAGAAAATATGTCCATACAAAACAAATATTGAAAACTAGCTGAGCCGGCAAACGTTGTTTTGCCATATAAATTGTATTGATCTTTTGCTTGCTAGTTGATAAGAGATGGCGCTAGTTGTATTCATCAGTAACAATCACAATTCTTTTATATTTTATATAATTCACACTAGTTTTATAAATTATAGCCTATGTGTTATTCTGGTCTGTATGCTATATTATTTTAAAGTTTCATCAAAATCTATTCAGTAGATTTTGCGTTAAAGAAGTTCAAACATACATCCAGACATACAAACTTTCACATATATAATATTAGTAGGATAAAAATAATTATAGGTCGCCCAAATCGAAATAAAAACTATCCTATCTCTCAAGTTGGACCAAACTGCGCTCCATGAAGTAATCCCCATTAAAATCCGTTCATTAGTTTAGGAGTCCATCGCGGACAAACAAAGTGTCACGTAATTTATATATATTAAGATTACAAAGATTAAGATTTAGCAATAATACAACTTCATTTGGATGCAATAATTTTAACCTAACCTTTAATGTATATTCTTGTGTGATAAATCAGTGTAAAGTGTGCTTTGCAGTCTCGCAATGGAATCTTAATAAAGTCTTGTTGTCTCACAAAGCATACAACTGCTAAAAGTCTAACTTAATTAGTGTTACGAAGATTACATCAAAGTAGTGTATCAAATTGTTCACAAAAATCGTCACCTTTTTGCTCTTAATAGTGATTTTCATTATTATAACACTAGAAATAAGGGATTGCTTGTAACTAGTTCTAGTAGGCTTCATAAGATACATAATAGCTTTAAGGGTAAATGTATACACTTCTATAATAAAGTCCCAGCCACTGTTCAGGCATTATCTATAAATAAATTTAAATGTTTTATAAAAAAATGGCTCTGTCGTAAATACTATTACTCCACTCCTGAATATCTAAATGATCGGACAGCCTGGGACTAGATTGTGATTATTTTATAGCGATACAAATGACTGTACAATATTGTATATTTTTATTGAAAAGAGCGCAAAAAAAGAATGCTTTCTTGCGCCGCTTCTTCTCTCTCAGAGCGCCATTTGTTTCCGAAGCGGTAGTAGTATCTAGTAGTTATTAGAAATGACATCAAAAAGAATTCTAAAGGAATCAATTTTGAGAAAATAAATGGCTTTTATGCCTTTTAAATGTTAAAAATTGTATCTTTTTGAAGTGAAAACTTCTTTTGCATCGTTGTGATTTGGAAATCGATGAAACGAAAGAGCGAGACAGAAAGAAGAGACAGACACATAGATTCATAAGATTTAACATGAGAGATAATGAGATGGGAAGCATTATACAGTGTTTTGGCACCAGGCGATCATAGTTGAAGAGATTGTCTTAAGTATGACGCGAGTATAACTTGGTATATTCTTATCATGCGCACAACTTATACATAGACACCAGGAGAACATAAAAAAAATTGGAAAATCCAAGAGTGCACGCCTCGAACGCTCATGCCATATTTTTTAAGTTAAATTTCGAATAAAATCGAATCAGCTGCGTTTTTAAAAAAAAACGAGAAGGCCTACAGTAGTGATTTTCGAAAGAAACCTTTTCTGCTCAATTCTGAAAATTGTGAAAAAAATATTAAGTCGTTTCATCAAGTGTTCTCGAGATATCCGTACCACGCCGTTTATTTGAACCACAGACTAATAGACGTCCACGATAAATTTTTTAATGAACTTTTTTTATATTAATACGTATTCGACAACTTAAAAAAAGAATCAGAATTATTTAATAGTGACTCAGCTTTATATTGATGTGCTTTTTATAATGTGTAAGAGTAATAGAAAAAAAATATGTAGTTTAAAGAGTGGAAATCGTGTGAACTTGACAGGTCGGTTATAAACCACAACCTCACCGCTTTGAGGCGTGCAATATGGTAGTGGTGATAGTAATGTCTTTCAAAGCGGTTGAAATCATGTGTAATCCTAACAACATGTACCAGGACTTGATATGCAGTTTAGAGGTTCATACACAATGCAGGTTTCACTTTTGGCATGTGAACTTTGTACGCACGCAATTTTTTTTACCAACACTTTCGTATGCAATTTTTTTTAAAAGGAACAATTACAATACCTGTGTAGGATTAGGTTTGGCCGAGGTTGTTGGCGCTAGTATCACATTTGAAGATGAGCTGGTACTTATGACGACTTTCTTCGTGGGTACAGCTGAAAAAAAAAATAAAAAATAAGAACTACATTATACAAGTTAATATTAAAAATCAAGCCATCACATTTTTCAATATTTTTTTTTTTCATTCAACACCAATGATACTCTTATGTTCATGTGAGAGAAAAAATTATCATAAGTGTGAATTTCTAATGAAGTAATTAAATTAAAAAAGTTTTATTTA
The DNA here is from genome assembly GCA_949711755.1 of Leptidea juvernica. Classification (NCBI taxonomy): domain Eukaryota; kingdom Metazoa; phylum Arthropoda; class Insecta; order Lepidoptera; family Pieridae; genus Leptidea; species Leptidea juvernica. The sequence continues at coordinate 5,485,127 of CATIXQ010000010.1, forward strand.
TTTATTCGATCCACCAGTGATAATTACATTAATTAATCTAAAGTTAATTCTAAATGCATTATCGTTTAAGGTAGATAAAGCATGCAATTATTATGAAGCTTACAAATATTTATATCAAATGAAGTACTTATACATAATTTTAAAAAAGGTATTAACTCATTACCGAAAAAGAAACACAATGAAATAGTTCTAGGTAGTTCGCTAAATTGAAATCAGTTAAATATAAAATATATTTTGTTAATATTACAAATTATCACATAATAAAATTTTACTTCGGAATGTTTTGAGTGAGTCCCCGAAAGGATCCAAATGTTGCAAACTATCGTTTAGTATTTTAGATATCCTGGAAATTGGTGAGTTATTGCCGAGAACAGTTTTTCGAAAAGGTCTTTGAAGAAGTGTTTTTTCTTTTCGGGGATAACGAAAGAGGACATTAAATTTAATCTTGGAAACTAAATCTGGATTATCATAGATGTTGTTAAGACTCTTATATAGAAACATCAAATCCAACAAATCTCTTCTTTGGCTCAAGGTATGTATATTAAAATATGTTAGCCTTTCTTTATACGAAGAAAGTTCATATGAAAAGATTAATGAAAGTAGGCTAAAGTAATTTACAGAGTTATTTATTAATACGGGTTTACTCAGGTTTTATCAGTGTGGGTACCGACTAGTTTGGTACCATTTGGTGGCCCTTCATCAGGGTGAGACGACTCCCATTAATGGTCCGAAACTAGTCGGTACCCACACCGATTAATCGTGAGCAAAGCCGTATTAATAAATAACTTAACAATGTCTTACGAGAGTTTGAATAATTTTATTTACAGAGCTCATGCAACTAAGGGTTAACATACATACATACATTACATACATACATAAAATCACGCCTCTTTCCCGTAGGGGTAGACAGAGACCACTTCTTTCCCCTTGCTACGATCCTTACATACTTGTTTCGCTTCGTCCACTTTCATTATTCCTTTCATACATGCTCTCCGGTTTAGGGTACTCTTGACCTGGCCTTTTTTGGTCTTTTTAAGGGTTTACTAAGGGTCAACCTAGGCCTAAATTCCAAAAACACAAGAAGCAGTTCAAGAGGATAGAAAATTAAATAATATGTAATAGTTTTAAAAAAAAAACAAAAAAACACTTAAAAGCACAAAATTCCCTTTAGTATTTGAAAATTTCCTAATATTAGATAAATCCGTTAAAGAAAACGGTTGAAATTTAAAATTAACATCTTTTACTGCCTTATCGACGGTAGATGAAAATTATATATATTAACAACAAAACTTATTTGCAAATTGAAAATGGAATAATTTTATCAAATTAATGTAGTGTCATCGGTCCTCGATAAATCTACGAAGTTTGAACGAAATCTGGCCGTTTAAAGTGGGACAAAATTGCGCCCAAATGAGTCGGTTACAATACATACAGGTGAAGCTAATAAAAAGCGTGTCATAAGTGTGTATGTACGAAAGGGGAAGAAGCCGGGCAAATATGAGTCTGCAATCTTACCTACCCCCCTGAGAATTAGGAGTAATTGTATGTAGATATTTTAATTTTAATCTATTACAAAGATGTGTGGTGAAGATGATTGGTACTTTAAGAGAGTTTCTGTTATGGAGCATTAAGCGGTAGACACATTAAAATACCTTTAGGTGCCAGAGGTAACAATGTTCCAGGAGCTGCCGGCTTGACGGGTATTATCTCTTGCTTTTTAGCAATCTTGATGTTCTTTGGAGGCATTAAAATCTGCAAAAAATTAATAATTATTGTGTAAATTATAAAAATATTAAAGTTTAGCCAAGAAATACCAGTATCATATTATGTAAAATCAAAATTATTCCAAATTACAACTGCATCTTCAATGGTGAATTGGAGCCTAATTTTAAAATGACATCAGATCAGAAAATATGTCCATACAAAACAAATATATTGGAAATAAAAATAATTACGGGTCTCAAATCGAAATAAAAACTATCCTTTCTCTCAAATTGGACTAAACTGCACTCCATACAGTAATCCCCATTAAAATCCGTTCATTAGTTTAGGAGTTCACTGGATGCAATCATTAGGACATTGGATTTATATATATTAAGATGTTTGCCCCCTCTTTTATCTATATATATAATGAAAATGGTCTTTGTATGAGGCTCTTTTACGCCTAAACCACTGATCGTATCGATATAAAACTATCACCATTCGATGCGAAAATTATCCTAGATGGTTTATGGCTAGTTATTTTTTTATTGCATTTGTAATAAGATGAATAATTTCCTTTTAAAATTCGACTAGCGAAGCGGTCGGGAACGGCTAGTGTATGTATATAGAAAAAAATCAAATCAGGTCCTTTATTGCTGACGCGAAGTCGAAGCACATTGGCAGAATTAGCGAGAGACTTGCACGCCTTCCCTCGGGAACTCGTGCTTTCTGGTCGCTCGCCAAGGCTGTCCAAGGAAACTTCTGCCAGCCAGCCATTCCGCCACTGCACAGGGATGCTGACTCGCTGGCCCATGACGCGAAAGAGAAAGCTGATCTCCTGGGCTCTATCTTCGCGTCCAACTCGACTCTGGATGACCAAGGTGTACCACCACCGCATATTCCGCGGTGCAAGTCACACATGCCGGAGGTAAAAATCCGGCATGGCGCCGTGCTAAAAGCGCTTCTCACCTTGGACATTCACAAATCGAGCGGGCCCGATGGCATTCCCCCGATAGTGCTGCACGACATGTGCCCCGGAACTGGCGCCGGTCCTTACCCGTCTTTTCCGGCTCTCCTACTCATCAGGCGTAGTCCCGAAATTATGGAAGGCGGCTTTAGTGCACCCGATCCCTAAGAAAGGTTTACGCTCGGATCCGTCCAACTACCGCCCCATTGCCATTACCTCCAATTTCTCCAAAGTAATGGAGTCGACCATCAACCGCCAGCTCTTGGGATCAGTGACTGCCAGTACGGTTTCCGTCAGGGTCGCTCAGCTGGTGATCTTCTTGCATACCTCACCCATAAATGGGCGCAAGCGGTTGAGTCGAAGGGAGAGGCGTTGGCGGTGAGTTTGGACATAGCGAAGGCCTTCGATCGGGTGTGGCATAAAGCGCTTATAGCGAAACTGCCTTCCTATGTGCTTCCCGAGAAGTTGTGCAAATGGGTCGCTAGCTTTTTGGCCGATCGGAGCATCAAAGTTGTTATCAACGGTGCATGCTCCGACTTAAAACCCATAAACGCTGGTGTCCCGCAAGGCTGCGTGCTATCCCCTACACTGTTTCTTCTGCATATCAATGATATGCTGCAAATCAGCAATATTCATTGCTATGCAGACGACAGCACAGGATATGCTTCCTGCCTGCCGTGCCAACATGTCCCGGGATAGCGTCGACGAGAACCGGAACAAACTTGTGTCTGAAATCGAGACTATGCTTTGCAAAGTCTCGGAATGGAGCCAACAAAATTTTGTCCAATTCAACCCCAAGAAGACACAAGCCATCTCCGATCGGCTTGATTCTTAGGCATTGCGTAGAGATGTGGGTTCTCTCTGCATCTTCTACCGCATTTATCACGGGGAGTGCTCAGAGGTGTTCGGGTTGATTCCAGCAGCCGAATTCCACCCGACACTACGTGCAAAGTACCACCCGCACCACGTAGACGTCTGGCATTCCACAACCGCGCGTTTCCTTAGAAATTTCTTGCCTCGCACAGCCACTCTGTGAAATCAATTACCTGCTGCGGTTTTCCCGAACAGATACGACTTAGGGACCTTCAAGAAAAAAGCATACTCCCACCTTAAAGGCCGGCGACGCATTTCTTGACACACCTGATGTTGCGGATGTCCATGGGCGGTCGCCTCACCTCTCCCCATGCCGTGAGCCTCTTGCCCGTTTGCCCCTTCTCATATAAAAAAAAAACAAAGAACACAATACAAGAGCTATATGGTACATAAGTTGCACCACAATGTTCAAAGGAAAACTAACCTTATCTCCTATTGACAAAGGCACAGGGTTGAGTGATTTTTGTTGGACTGTTACAAACCGCGCCTGTTGCAGTTTATGGTTGGCTGGCAGTATCTTGGTAAGCTTTGTTGGTGCATTTGCAACATCATTTGTTTGACCTGTTTAAAGTTAAGGGTAAATGTATACACTTTTATAATAAAGTCCCAGCCACTGTTCAGGCATTATCTATAAATAAATTTAAATGTTTTACTAAAAAATGGCTCTGTCGTAAATCCTACTACTCGACAGCTGAATATCTTAGTGATCGGAGAGCCTGGGACAAGATTATGATTATTTTATAGCAATAGCAATGACAGTACAATATTGTATATTTTAATTAAAAAGAACGCAAAAAAAGAATGCTGGGAGAGTTTCTTGCGCCGCTTCTTTTCACTCAGAGTACCATTTGTTTCTGAAGCGGTAGTAGTATCTAGTATATTATTATTTACTATTTCAGTGTTCAATTTTTATGTGCTTAAATTTACAAATGGTAATTCTGAATTTATTCGTCTTGATAGAGCCTCTTGCTGCTAGACAACAGTTCAGGTTTATTACTTTGGTGTGCATCACAAGCTACGTCTTACACTCGCGATTTGAAACTGTCATAACCATAATGTTAACACCAGGAACAGACATAAACTTATGATGCCAACTACTCGGCTAAGTCGAGTTAGTAAGTCTTTTATGGGGCGATGTATATGCTTTTACAGCAAGATCCCAGGATCAAAACAAAAATATTACGTTATTCAAAAGAATTGTTAAAAAACGTTTGTGTGGTAAAGGTTATAACATAAATGACTTTCTTAATGATACCACAGATTGGGAATGGAGTGACCGCCCTCAGGCTATTAAATAATAAGTTTAATTGTACAATATTACTTTGTAAACATATTTATTCGATGAAAAACAAAGCCCGCTGAGTTTGTTGCGTCCATTCTTCTCAGGTCTGAGGCATTCGTTTTCGAATGGGTGGTAGTTTTTTGACTTTCAATAAGTGATGTCACATCCTATTTTGAATAAAAATATTAGAATTTGAACTTTGTGTTGTTGTGTGCATAGCCCAAAACAGAGGTTAACTGTCAACCTCAATTTTTACCACGTTTTCACAGTTGTCATAGTCTGCCTAGAGTAGACCTATAAATGATCTAAGTTCTCGAACCTAAATGTTAATCTATCTATTTTCATAAGTATGTAAATCTATGACCACAAATGATGTATTTCTAAATAGTTAAACAAGCAAATTTTAATGGATATAATTCATTAAATTTATATACAAAACAAATTGACAATATTATTAATTATTGTTCTTCTTAAAAATGCAAAGAGGATTATTCATTTTTTTTTATATGGAATAGGAGGACAAACGAGCGTACGGGTCACCTGTTGTTAAGTGATCACCGCCGCCCACAATCTCTTGCAACACCAGAGGAATCACAGGAGCGTTGCCGGCCTTTAAGGAAGGTGTATGCGCTTTTTTTGAAGGTACCCATGTCGTATCGTCCCGGAAACACCGCACAAGGAAGATCATTCCACAGCTTTGTAGTACGTGGAAGAAAGCTCCTTAAAAACCGCACTGTGGAGGACCGCCACACATCCAGATGGTGAGGATGATATCCTAACTTGTGGCGTGTCGTGCGAAGGTGGAATTCGGCGGTTAATCTGATAGAAAAATTAAAATTTCAATACGAAATAGTATTTTATTTATACATTGAACATACCTTGTAAAGAAACAACTTTCACTGTTTTAGGTTTTATTGTTGACATCACATTTCCCGTGAGTAAATTTTGAGCCTGAAAATAATGCATGTAAAAATAATTTAAGATAAAAATATTCTTTTTTAACATTCCAATTTGGTCAACAAAATGAAAAATATCATACAACTTCGCAACATTGTCCATTTTCTTGGATAAAACATGATTAACCGATCAGCCTGGGACTAGATTATGATTATTTTTTAGCAATAGCAATGACAATACAAAATTGTATATTTGATTAAAAAGAGCGCAAAAAAAATGCTGGGAGAGTTTCTCGCACCGGTTCTTCTCTCTCAGAGGGCCATTTGTTTCCCAAGCGGTAGTAGTGTCTAGTATATTAGAAATGACATCAAAAAGATTTTTAAAAGAATCAATTTAGAGAAAATAAATGCCTTTTATGTCTTTAAATATATTATATCTCATTACAATTAAACTAAGCTAAACATTTTCCCCCTTACTCATAATGGTCCGCTAACTTTAAACAGCTGCTTAGGAGTGTTTTTTCTCATTCTGACTTAGGTCAATAGAAGAAGACAGAGTGAGAATTAGCAATGCTTTAAGTTAGCAGACTATTATGAATAAGGGGGTTTATGTAATATCTTACCTGTTCCTGGCTAGCTCTGATATATTGCTGCACATTATTTTGTGATGACACCACTTTTAGTTTTTGAGTGCTTGCCGGAACCATCATAATCTGCTTACCAATTTGTGCTGTAATATTTTTATAGAATATAACTTTAAAACATATTCATAAATGGACCAACAAGTATTCGGGACTGATGGAGTGAGGTTTGCAAAAAACATAAAATTTACTTTAGTTCAAAAATATAAATAAAACTAGTAAATAAACCTATATACATAGAAAAAATATTGCACTGAATCATAATCAATATAAATAGTAAGTAATAACAGAGTGTCTGAATATTTATTTTCCCTCTCATAGTTCGTTTCTTCGCCTTCAAGGCCTCCTAGAGAAATTATTCAATTTATCCGATTTTATTAATATTGTTAAATTTTATGAAATTTCTTTTTCAAGTTCAAAGAAAATCAAAACCTTTATTATATAAGACCTTACTCCTCTATCAATTATCTTAACCATATTAATGTTTAACAGGCTACTCAAGAAAAGTAAAATCTCCCAAAACTGTGGCAAAAAGAAAGAAAAAAATAGGTATTGATAAAACTATTGACAATATTTTTGACAATTGAGACTACCACTAATGCCATCGGAATTGTGTGCTTGAGACAGAATTCTAGCATTAAACAAACTTTTAGCAAGGTGCACAGTGTGAGATATAGTGCAAAATCTGCTGAGGCAAAACCTCTGAAAAAGTCAAGTCTTGTAAAAGGCAACTAAAAAATGAAGGATTGTTGTAATATAATAATAGTTCGACAGTCTAATGATCTGCTAATCCACATTTTCTATTTGTGACATGCTTCATTTAAGTATTTTCTTCATTAAGAAATGGTCAACAGGCCGTTTACTATACAGGCTATATATGTCAAAAGTTGGTGCCGGTGTAGGAAGGGTAAAAAAATGTGCAATAGGATTTCCGATCCAACCACTGGAAAACCACTGGAAAACTATAGAAATTAAAAATCATCATAACAATTTTAATAGGGAGGATGGTTTTAGACTAGCGCAAACATAGAAACCCGTGGTCTCACTCTGCAGTACACATACATGCAACAAAATGAACCGAAAGCATGGACGTCTTCAGTAGTGTGTGTTATGAATTAGGGAATCAAAGACCGAAACAAATTAGGCGTTACGTGGACACATTGATGTACAGATTAGTGTCAAGTGTCATTGATGTACAGATTAGTGTCAAGTGTCAATGTGTCAAGAGGTTTTTGCCGACTCCGGAGTTCTGCCGCGACCACGATTCGTGCAATTGGATCGCCATATCGGCACCAAATTACTAAAATATACATTGTGAGTACCCGTCATAATGATTACAAGAATTTCCTAAAATCTACATGCAATAAAAAAAAAATATATCATTTTTAAGCACTGTGTTGGATTGCACAGCTGCATGCAATTTTAAAGTATAACATATAAACATTTCTTCTTCCGCGTTACGTCGAGGTTAGTGGCCTGTTTCACAATGCGACGCCACTCGTCGCGAACTGCCGCTCTTCTCGTGCATTCATGCAGAGTACCGTCGACAGCTTGCCTCACTTGGTCCGTCAACCTCATCGGGGACCTGCCTCGTGGTCTAGTGCCCTCGACTTTACCCTGCACTATTAAGCGTTCTATGGAGTCGCTTCCACATCGCGATACATGCCTGATCAAAGTGAGAATGCGAGCTTGTACGGTAGTAGACAGTCTCTGTTTGATGCCGAGCTCCCGAAGAATGGACTCATTGGTTCGGAATTCCGTCCACGATATAGAGCATTCTTCTCCAGCACCACATCTCAAGAGCATTGATCTTTTTCTTCTCACTTACTCGTAGGGTCCATGTCTCAGCAGCGTAAAGGAATATGGGGTATATGAGAGCCCTTACAAGTCGTATTTTAACACAACATATAAACATACCTAAGACGGTTTTTCCTGATGAATTTCCTTGTAGTAGGCTTGCGATAGATGCCTTGTTGATGACATTTTTACTCGCAATCACAGGGACTGGTTTGGGCGCGAGTGAAACTGGTGGGCCTTGTGTGAATAACTTCGCCAATTTTGGTGGTTTCGGAGCTATTGCTACTTGACGTGGTGCAGTATTTTCTACTTTCTTTAATGGCTTTATAGGTAATTTCTGAAAATTTTCAAATAGTATTTAAAATGCAACTATTTCTAATGTGTAGCAGTAATACGCAAGTATTATTATAAACAACTAGCTGACTCGACAGACGTTGTTCTGTATATAATAATAAAAATACTGTTGTATAGGAATTTGCCAATAAAATTACAAAACATCAAAAATTATTTTAGTAAATAATGCTCCCTGTTGTTATAATGAAATTGTTTCACAGCGGAACTGTCACACCGTGGGTCACTAAATTCTCTCATAGAAAATATGTCCATACAAAACAAATATTGAAAATAAAAATAATTATGGGTTCCAAATCGAAATAAAAAGTATCCTATCTCTCAAGTTAGACCAAACTGCACTCCATGAAGTAATCCCCATTAAAATCCGTTCATTAGTTTAGGAGTCCATCGCGGACAAACAACGTGTCACGTAATTTATATATATTAAGATTTATTATTTTTAAAATATTCCTCACTTCTGGGATTAATTATTTATGAACTGTAAAGTAGGTCCTGTAGATGGAGCCACAACCTGAGAGTTAAACAAAACATAGCAAGATTTACGAACCATGCGTCACTCGAACGGTTGGTACAGTTGGTAAGAGCGCTCGGACGGAACCCGAGAGATCGCGGGATTCCCGCATCGTTCATAAATTTTGGTAACAGATTTAATTTGTGTCTGACCTATGCCGCTAAAGATTTACATGACGGGGAGAAGTAATATTAAATTGTTGTTTCGTAAGTTATTGTAAGGGCGCCGTAGGTAGTGCAAAACCTTATGTCTCAAAGTGATGAGCGCCATTACGATGCAGCACAGAAATTTTCAAGAGTTCAATCAAGAATCGTGAGCGACACTGCAGTGGAATGGATAAGACCTTTATCGTAATAGGAGTATGTCTTGCACATCTCATCACTTAAAAAAAAAACAATTGTATTTCCGCTATGAAAACAAAATTGAGATAAGTGTTAGTAGTTAGTATTACACTATGTAAGGGTGTAATAAATTAGTATAACAAATGTAGAATAATTTTTTCAATTTAATTCTGGAATTATTTTTTTCTGAAATAATAATTGAGGGTCTGGAAAATGTCGAATCTGGAAATTCGAAAATCGCAGGTAGTTGGGAATATGTATCACATGTGCACGAAACGTGTTCAGGTGGTGGAAAAGTAGGCAGGGGGGAATTCATTAGTAAGTCTGGTGAGAACATCGGTGCGAGATAGTCGCTCAGATCTTAAAGTATATAAGTAAAACTGTGGAGATAATTTGTTGAAGAAGTTTATTATACATGTGCAAGTTCAAGTGAGTCAAGTGATTATTCCACCTAGTTCCTGTGTTAGCAAAAATAGCCCATAAAACTATATCTAATAGGGAATTTTTTATCATACTTTCGATCTATGACACTTTTTGTGCAAAACAGAATTAAGTTGTGTATTCATGTAGATTTAATTCCCAGCAAAAAAATCTTAAATACTTACTTGTATAACAACAGGTTTTAAATTATGCAACTGCTGAGGTGCTATGACGATTTGTGGCTTCAATTGCAGATCCAGCATCGTTTCCGACTGTGATGATATATTTAATATTTGCTGAAACAAAATATTGATGAAAAATTTATCAAGTCTCCATGATAATCATTTTTAGCCTTCATACTTGATGAGTAAAATTAAATTTGTAGCACAAAATTTTTGAAATTAGTTGACCGTGAATCATAAACTGAGACTTAGTAGTTTAGTTATGAAGCAGTATATTTATTCTGTTATTAATGCAGGTAATTTGTAGAGTAATAAAATAACTCATTCAAGTCATAAAAATTAATTTTTATTGACGGGTAACTGCGGAGTATAGGGTTGATGTATTCTATGCTGTATTAAAAAAGGATCTACTTCTTTTCTGGATTTAGAGTTGTAATATATTAATAGCTATATGCATAACTGACATATTTTGCAATCTACAATAACCTCTTAGTAGGAATTATTGAAATTGGATTTCATACAAATGAAGTGTTTTGTATTTTATTAAGTTTACTTTAATTAAAATTAGCTAAATTTTGATGATATCAGAATAGTAAGTATTGTATGCATTAGTAGGTTTTTCCCAAATCTTTTTAATTTTATTTTCTATGGATAGTATGCCCCAAATAAACACAACCTAAAGGCTATGTGAGTCAACGGCACAGTGATACTAATTATGCCTGAAGTACATGAATTATATATATTTATGTTTATAAAACCTTTGCAAAGTGATGCAATAAAATGCTGTTTCATTGTAAAAAAAAACATAAAAAACCCAAGGAGTTATTGAGTATGTAGACAATATTTGTATCAATTCACACATCCTGTATATAAAGCCACTGTTCGGGCATTATTTATAAATGAATTTAAATGTTTTATTAAAAATTGGCTCTGTCGTAAATCCTACTACTCCACAGCTGAATATCTAATTGATCCGACAGACTGGGACTGTATTATGATTATTTTATAGCAATGACAGTACAATGTTGTATATTTGATTAAAGTCTTGCACCACTTCTTCTCCATCAGAGGACCTTTTTTTCCGAAGTGGTAATGGTGTCTATTATATTAAAAATTAGATCAAAGAGAATTCTAAAGGAATCAATTTTGAGAAAATAAATGCCTTGTATTACTTTAATATGAACTTTTGAACTATTCAAACAAAATATAGCTTTAAAAAGAACGAAAGTAAGGTTCTTGATGACACAATTATCTGGCCACCACAAGTAGCACCCATTCATGAGCAAGACACATTGAACAGATTCCCTCAACTTAGTTTACGGAAGATAATAACTCGCCCGACAGCGCCACCATATTTAATAATAGAAAACTTCAATAACAATAAACCTCATTACCTCATTGTGACCCACATTGGATGAACTACTTTGTTCCGTTTGAAAATCTTGCAAATCAAACTGACCGTCCATATAATCAGAAACTGAAAAATAAAAATTACTGTTATACTTGTAGGTATATATTGTATTAAATTTATTATTTATTTATTTGTTTAGTTCATCAACATTTACTGGTAGACTCTTTCATAGTAAAATTATCATACTGCAATGAACTCTCAGGTATAAGATACTAAATTCAGGTATTTGTTTTAAAATAGAAATGTATATTTTATACTATTGATACATAAATTATTCATACTTATTATTTCTTCAGATTCTGTTTCCAGGATTATTGGTTTATTTTCACCATCCTCAAACTCCATTGGTATTTCTTGTACACCAACTAGATTTAAGTCTGGCGGGCTACATACTTGTTCTATAGGTTGTTCAAAATCCACCTTGAAAAATTATCACCAAAAATGAACAATAAAAAGAATAAAAATATAACAAGTACAGAGTGCTGTAAAATAATAGTTTAGGCTTCTAGGTCTATCCATCTAGATAATTTACATATTATTAAAAGGAATCTTATATAGTTAGAAGTTCAAAAACTGCAAAACAATTCCAAAAATAGTTCAAGACTGATATGAATACTTACTGCCATGGTACTGTCAAAGTTAAGCGAGTCATCTAAGTGGTGGTCCATTTTTGCGTTATATATAAACTGCTTCCTTTAAATATGTTATCACGGGCGTTTATTGTATAGAATCACTAAATAAAACCACAACAATAATAAGTTCAAAAGAGGCCGCCATTTTAAATTGTCAAATATTGTTCAAATCACAGTTGAAAACAAATCATGAAAGTTTTCAACACTTCTTTAACTCATTACAAGAACCATCTCACTTAAAATATTATTAGGACAAACTTTATTAAATGAACTTATAAATGAAACAGTTTAAAATTATAGTAAATTGCACATTTGTGTTTAATAAATACGAAAAAGAACCAAATTTATTTGTATGGCGCTTTTTCAATTTTTGTAAAAATGTCAAATGCATATCGAGTGTTGACCAATTTAAAAATAACAATACAACAGAGTCAAATATTTGTCTGTCTACGATATACTACTGATTTATGGAATAGCTCAAATTCAAGGTAATGACCCATCTTTAATCAGTTAGGTATTTTCAAATTCTTGTGATTTTTACTAGCCTCGATGAATTGAGAATTTAAAGTACCTAACCAATAATTAAAAATAAAAGATGTGGTGTCGTGGGACACCAGGTTGGAACGAAGTTCCTTCGGCTAATGTAGAATCGACACGATTTGTAAAAAATCGTGTTCAATTTTATGTAATAATTATATATATTATTTCTTGATTTTTCTCTAAAATTTTGCAGATTTGTTTTTATTTAAGTGCAGGAAAGTATTTAGGAAATTTAGTATTTTAGGAAATAATAAATTACGTAAAATAAAAAAAAAATCGTAATCCAAATAATCAATTAAAATAACAAAATATGTCTCTTTATTTTTGTTTGACAACATAAAATTACATAGAAATAGAAATAATTACAAAAAAGTTTATTGTTATTATTATTATAAGTAATTCTTATTAATCAGTCTCGTCATTAAATTCTATTGCTGAAACTATTATTATTATACACATAATAAAGTCCATAAGAAAGAGAAAGGTATTATACGTTGCGCACCCGTGACATTTCTAATTTTCAAGTTCCTACTCGTCATACTAATTATGGCCAGAACAGTGTTCTCACTCGTTGCACAAATGTATATAAGAAATCCTTCAAATATATAGATCCTTTCTACGGTTCTAGGTTGACCTTTAAAAACCACACCATACAAAGTATTGTAGAGAAATCTCATTTGTAACAAATATCTTTATTTACTTATTAATAGATTAAAATATTAAATGTATGTATTGTACTATTAAATCTGTAAATCTGTGTATGTATCATGTTTTCTCTTATTTATATTCATTTTTCAGACTTATACATATAATCCATTATGCAACCAACGCAGGCACTTTAAGATACTTTTTTTTAATTTATCTGATCGTGTGTTATTCATAGTTAATTTTTTTTCTTTATTATTGTAAACACTGATGTTCCTTCTATTAGGTAAACTGTGGTAGACTATAATTGGCTATGTTTTTGTATTTAACTATAAGTGATTATTTTGTATTAAGCTGTTGTCAATCCCAATAAAATAAAATAAAAATATACACTACTCGCTTGTGTATACTACTGTCGCACCTGCGCACGTCTTATTTAACGGTTTTATTCCACGGACTTATTCATACGGTTTTACTATCACATTTTTTTCAGTTCGGTCCCGTAGCAAAATCCCTATCTCCTCCAAGCCTGCCGTAAAGAACTTCGTTCCAATAAAGATGCATTATGTTATAAGTTGTCATTGATTTGATAACGGATTAGAAAAAAGGCAACCAAAGTAATTTAATTTGAGTAATAATTTCTAATATCAGGCTGTAGCTATTAACTATTCGGTCCAAAAGTAAGTCTCACCGAGCTAGATATGCGTGTTAATTATTGCAGCGCTAGTTCTACTATCCGATACTGATGCCCTTCAATGGTCTGCGAGTCCAAGGGGGTTTTGAAATTATTTGCGAAAGTATTTTGCGAACTGACTCAACTAAAGAAGCCGGAAGTTAAGAATATCAAAATACTATTCGTATTTACAAAATACGATGCGTAGTATACGAAGTAACATGAATAAAGTGAAAATGGCGGCGTCAGAATATCAAAATACTATTCGTATTTACAAAATACGATGCGTAGTATACGAAGTAACATGAATAAAGTGAAAATGGCGGCGTCATAGGCGTCACTATTAGTATGTCTCTATTGCATAAAATACCATTGCTATCTTTTTCTGACGATAAAAACGTGGCTACAACTTATTTTATTTCAACAACTGCATTTGTTTCTTATACCTTTACTTGCTTTTGTTTGAATCATGTTTGTGTCCATTTATTTTAAATAACATACAGCAGGTATTTTTATTTGTATTTATTTAGAAAGGTATTTTATATGACATTGTTTACTGACCTATAAAATATAATTGGTAATAAAACCAGGGACATTAAAACAATGTGTAATAAAATAATAAACAAAAGTATTCGATTCCAGGTTTCCATTAGATCCAATAATAAAAAGGTGATGGTTAAATGCGACACAACGAACAGATTTATTACCAAGAAAATATGCAAGAATTTGTCAGTCTTTTCGTTTTTTTTTCGTTTCGACTCAAATAGTCACAGAAAATAAACACAAACGGCTCATTGAATGTACAGTTCTGTTAGAATTTATTCATGTAAGTAAATGCTTTATTGTTGCAAACATTCATTTATTTTTTTATTGTAACATCACACAGTGATCCTATTACTTGTTACTTCTTAATTATTAAGAGTTCTTGGTGTCAATTAGTAGATACCTACATGTTTTTCTTTTGTTTGTAAGCAAGAGCAAGCCTGGAACCAATCGCTGTGGTTTCTTGGAAACAACAAGCATACAATCCAGAATTTAGTAGTGCATACTCATAATTTATTTACATTTTATAAGTACCTGTTGCAGTACTTACTTAATTTTTCAATTGTAGATATTTCCATCAACATCAGTAGGCAAAATTTTCAAAAATGTTTACCAAATACTACCTTTACATGCAAGATATCATATCTTGCATGACTTGGCGAGAGAACCGACATATGAGATGTGAACTCGTCGATCATAGCTCAGGTGAAGTACCTGGTTATGATCGAACGTTATGGCGAACGATCTTATAGCGAAGAGCCTCGATCAATTAATATATTAATAGATTCTCGAGTGGCATGTATCCGCTGCCGGTGGCATGGATCCGCTGCTGGTGGCACTCTAAGTTTTATTTTGTTATGGTATTTTGTTTTTATAACTATATTATAGTGTGCATTGGAAAAATAATGTGATTCATAACTTTAATTAAAATTAAATTTTTAAAAACTCAGATTTAAGAAAGAAAATATGTACGTACAGAATAGAAACAAAAAAGAAGACAATATAATAATTATAAGAGTTCTGACTGTAGTATTTACACAATATTTTAAGGGCAATCGTGATTTAAATTTTGAAATTACTTATTATTCTTAGTTATCTTTTTATATGTTATGGTCCTTTAATAAATATATTATTATTAGTCCTAAAGTAAATATATGATTTTCATTAAAGTTTTTATTTAATTTCAATTTCCAATCATCTGTTGAGTAGTATGTGACATTGTGTCGTGCGATTTACTTCCGTTAGAGGCAATTTTACTCAATACGACAGCACCTAAGGCTTCTATCAAAACTAAATTACTACCTATTTTAAAAAGGGCATGCGGAGACTACTTCTATAGTGTGAATATTCTAAAGTATCATCGCGAACTCAGGCGAGAAAAATCGCTTTTTTTGGGGAATTGTGAATTGTGATTTTTTGATTGACAATGAGTCAATGACAGCTGTTTAGCTGTCATTGTTTATAAATTTAGCTCAACACTGGCAAGATTTTTAAAACGTAGATGTTTTTTAATTAGTT
This sequence comes from Leptidea juvernica, assembly GCA_949711755.1. Taxonomy (NCBI): domain Eukaryota; kingdom Metazoa; phylum Arthropoda; class Insecta; order Lepidoptera; family Pieridae; genus Leptidea; species Leptidea juvernica. Next base: position 5,501,054 of record CATIXQ010000010.1, read on the forward strand.
ATTTATTTCATTTCCACTAATATTCGTTCAAGATTTTTAAAGTCTGTTGCGAGCGTTCTTTTATAAATGCGTAAAGATAAGTGGTCTGCAGGTTTTACTCAATACGACAGCACCTAAGGCTTCTATCAAAATTAAATTACTAGGTACCTATTTCCGAAAGGGACACGCGGAGACTACTTCTATAGTGTGAACATTCTAAGGCTGCTACCGCGAACTAAGGCGAGAACAAACGTTTTTTGAGGGATTGTGAATTTTTGGTTGACATAGGGACCTGACAATAAGTCAATGACAGCTGTTTAGCTGTCATTGTTTATAAATTTAGCTTAACACTCGCAAGTTTTTTAAAACGTAGGTTTCATAATTAATTATTTATTTAATGTCCCATATTATTCGTTCAAGATTTTTAAAGTCTGTTCAGAGCGTTCTTTTAAAAATCCGTAAATTTAAGTGATCTATAGGTTAGGGATACTTATGTAACAATAACTTAGGATTTTATATTATATTTTCTAAATACTTACTCAAAACTCATCAATATTGATATTGTGAATCTTCTCGTAATTAGCGAATAAGTCATTTATGTGCCGTGACAGTATTAACGAAGTTTGTTTGTCGGGTGTTTTCTGCAGAAAATGTTACGCCAACCGCTATCCAAGGCGCTAGCATTGAGCCCCTGCGCCCGATTGGCCCCAGTGACCGGACGGAGATACGCCCAGGTGCAGGCCCAACCCGAAAAAGTAGAAGTATTCATTGATGATAAGCCTGTTTATGTACTCCCCGGAACAACTGTGTTACAGGTATATTATGAATCACACAACAAATCATGATATATATTTTTTAAATTGATAAGTTTAATGTACAGTCTACTCTAACAAACAACATTACATTATATTTCATTTAACAGGCAGCTGCATTGGTTGGTGTTGAAATACCCAGATTCTGTTATCATGAGCGACTGGCAGTGGCTGGTAATTGTCGAATGTGTTTAGTAGAAGTTGAGAAATCCCCAAAGCCAGTGGCTGCATGTGCTATGCCGGTCATGAAGGGCATGAGAGTTAAAACTACTTCAGATTTGACAAGGAAGGCTAGGGAGGGTGTAATGGAGTTTCTGCTTGTGAATCATCCGTTAGATTGTCCTATCTGCGATCAAGGTGGTGAGTGTGATCTGCAGGATCAGTCTATGGCCTTTGGTTCAGATAAGAGTCGTTTTACAGACATCCACTTCTCAGGCAAAAGGTAAATGTGAATTTTGTACATTATGTAAGTAAAACTTGTATCAGTTGAATTTTGTTTCCATTTATGATTATTTGTCTATTAATTACAATTTTTTTTTCAGGGCTGTAGAAGATAAAGATGTAGGTCCTCTCATCAAAACAGTTATGACCCGATGCATTCACTGCACAAGGTGTATTCGTTTTGCATCCGAAGTTGCTGGCATTGATGATTTGGGCACAACAGGCAGAGGCACTGATATGCAGGTTTGACTTGTGAATTTGATAAAGCCCGGATTACTCTTGGCAAGAATAAAAGAAGAATCTAGAAAAGATATTGGATTCACAGTCCAATTGTTCCTTAGCGATATGTCTAAAAATATACCAGCTCATGAAAGTGTTCTTTGATTAATTGAGGTATATCTAATGTTACGAAATAAAAGATAAGTTGCAAAGATTTGGTCGTAATCTTACCATTGGGAGGCTGTTTCTCACTGAATTCTGGCTTGATCAGTATAACTGTGTTACAAAATTTGAGACTGTTAACATGTTAATATGCTTATCAATTAATAAGACTTTACTCATGTTTTATTGGTGTGGGTACTGACTAGTTTCGGAAAATTCGTGAGAATGTCCTGTCTCCTATTGTGGACTTGGGCTCGTAGTGTGCGACTGGAGCTGTCAATAATATGAAGCTGTCCCAATATACCGGATAACTCATTCTTATCGCCCTGTATTGGGACGCGTGAGTTGCAATTTCCATATAAACCTTCTATCGTAAGCTATATGTGGTCCCATTGACAGACAGTGTGTACGGATAACGTGAGCTGACGTCGATAAGATTATTGAGACAGAAAAGTCAATGATAGTTATGATTTTTATCTGAAGCAAGAGATAGACTGAATATTAGGAACGGCCGTTAGTAGCCCAACCCACATGTATGGAATACACTAATATTTATTAAACTTTAAACATGAATTCCTTAAAATGAGATGTTTATGGCTTGGCATGTTTTTCAAGAACTACATCCAATTATAATTGTGTATAAATAACTTTAATAGATTTTGCTCTGACAGATCACAATCTGGTAGTAGTAGAAGAATGCTTTAACTGACTATCCAAAAACTGTGTTAAACAGCTGAGTGTTAGAGCATGATTTAGTTCAATACCCATGAAATAAAGTGTTCTGTGCCCATAAAGACGTTTTCACTTCAATTTTTCTCTTTTGATACTCTGTTATACATACAGCAACATATATATGTTTCTGCTAATTGATTGTAGATTGTTTATGTAAAAATTTATGATTTAATAAGAGATCTTCTGCAGGTTGGAACTTATGTAGAGAAGATGTTCTTGTCGGAATTGTCAGGAAATGTGATTGACTTATGTCCTGTTGGTGCACTCACATCCAAGCCGTACAGTTTTGCCGCTCGACCATGGGAGACTAGAAGGGTGAGTCATTCACAGTGCCTATTAATGGTGGCTTTCAGGTCATTATTTGAAATGCTACTCTTAGTTGTCAGCTTTATCTAGCCTTTTTACTTAACTTACTAAGGTACTTTAAATGTCGCAACCATGGTCCTTGAAGGAAACACATCATATCCTAAATTTTCTGAAATAAGTAACTGTAATAAATAAAGTGAAATACATACTTGACCAACCCCATCCAAATATTACAAAATTTTCACTTTAACTTTTTCTATTTTTTGGCTTCTTGTTTTAAAGACATTTCGTTAAAAAACTACCATTTAACTAGGAGTTAACTAGGACCCAATTGACTGGCTGATTTCTCAAGGTTTTCATTTCTTATTGAATTAAAATTGGTTTCAGATTGATTCCATTGATGTTTTGGACCCTCTGGGCAGCAATATTGTGGTAGCGACTAGAACCAATGAAGTTCTTCGTATACTACCCAGAACAAATGAAGTATGTATATAGTGTAAAAAATGTTCTTGTGTGCATTGGCTGTAAAATACTGGTGAACCTCCTGGATCCACTATGCCATTAAAAATTTGATTGTATCTCTAGAGATAAAGTCCTGAATAATGTGAGTTATATTGAATACGTGATATATACGTTTTTGCGCTTAGTAAGATCTCAGACCTCAGTATGCAGATTAGTTAAAAATTAGACAATTAACTGACATAGATACGGCGCGACTAGTATACTTTAGTTATTTCCATTGTATTATGTCTTATGGTATATTGCTATGGGGCAACGCTGCTGATATTAATACAATATTTGTGCTGCAGAAGAGGGCTATTTGCGCTATTTATAACCAAGGTCCTAGAGAATCATTGAGAGCAAAATTCAAAGAAATTAACATCTTGACTGTTGCTTCTCAATATATTCTTGATAATGTAATGTATGTTCATAGGCACTTTAGGCAATACTTTGTAAATGTTCCTTTAATTGTAAAACATATTTTTGATGAAAAAAAAAAGCCCGCTGAGTTTGTTGCGCCCATTCTTCTCAGGCCTGAGGCATTCACTTTGGAATGGGTGGTAGTTTTTTTTTTGACTTTCAATAAGTGATTTCACATCCTATTTTGAATAAAAATATTTGAATTTGAATTTGAATTGAGTGCTGAGTACCTACTACCTACAAGTACTACATACATGTGGCATGTCACGAGTACCTATTATAATTTTTTATTGTTGCTTGTCGTACTAAGCAAATGAATTGTATAATCCAAAAACACAGAAGGGCATAATGAGCAAATATCTTTTCACAACTCTGCCCTTCTTTTATGAACGCTAATATTATAAAAATAAAGGATCTGTATTTTTGTTAAATTGTAATGAATAAACTCAACTAATAGACCAACTATTTCCTCCCCATAGTTATTTCTTCCAATCCAGATTGGAATGATCAACACTCAATAAATGTTAAATAGATTTTCGTATTCATATTTAAAATATCTGTCTCGAAAGCCTGAGCAATTTAAATTAAAGAGTCCTATGTAAGTAAAAGTAATTTTTATTACAAATAAAAATTGGTGAACATCATAGACACCACCAGTGGGAGGCTCCTCTGCACCGGATGCCGGCTAGATTAACGACGCCTATTTCTGCCGTGAAGCTGTAATGTGTAACGCCGTAGCTAATGAAATTACTGGGCAAATGAGACTTAATATCTTATGTTTCTAGGTGACGAGCACAATTGCTGTGCCACTCAGAATATTTGGGTTTTTCAATAATCTTGAGTGGCACTGCATTTTAATGGGCAGGGCGTATCAAATACCATCAGCTGAACGTCCCAGAACCGAGCTGTCTAGAGACACACGGAGGGCCGACTCCCAATAAAATGGGAAAGGGCCAGGCAAAGAAGAAGACTCTTAGATATTTAAGCTGTAAAAAACACTACTGAGTTGGTATTATAATTTGATATTCATAACTTCTTTAAGAAATATCTGTCATAACAGGAGATCAACGAAGAGTGGCTGGCAGATAAGTCCCGGTTCGCTTGCGACGGACTCAAGCGACAGCGATTGGTGACCCCGATGGTGGCCGATAGCCGCGGGAATCTCACGCCCGTAGAGTGGGAGGACGCCATCGTAGCTGCCGCGCAGGCTATAAGAGACTGCCCGCCTGAAAAGGTACGTCGAGTATATATCATTACAGAGCCCGACTCTAAAATAAACTTGTTTACATTTGACAATTTTACGTAGATGTATTGACCTCTTTTTTACACGCTTCTTATTAGCTTGGCCTGTATCCGTGTAATGTGTAACAGGATTTAAGTGGGTAAAAACACAGTTTAAAATGTCGAACGTCGAATTACGAATGACGGATGACAATTTAGTGACTTATATAGCTCGTCCCATTTTTCTTGCGATGATCATTCAGTAATAGCGATTTTTTTTATGTCTGATACCCGGTGATACGCGTGTTAATAGTACGTTGCAAAATTATCATGGTTTAAAGGCAAAAAAGCATGTTCAATAAGGATAATGTATTTTATTGTATAGATCTATGTAAACACTGGAGTACCTCAGGGCTCTGTACTTGGTCCAGTACTGTATAAAACATTTACATCACACCCACCCGTGGAAAACGGCATAGCTGAAATTAATGTCGGTGATATTCCCGAAATTGCTAGCTAAAAACTTCGGATGCTGTTAGACGATACACAAATGGCGCATACGGCCTAGCGCGGCTAAATGTAGTCATATTACGCTGCAGTACGTAAATTGTCCTCTCGTACAAGTACAACGTAGTAATAACACGTAACGACTGTGTTAAATACCTGAGTTTCCATGTGGATAATCCATTTCCATGGGGTGTCTACATGAGGTCATAGCTAATAGGCCCCGAGATCGTCTATTATTATCATCATCTCACTCTCTTACATAGTATATATGCTTTTATAATCAAATCATTTCAAAACAATTTATTGATATACAATAGAATAATTTAATAAATTATCGTAAAAATATAAATGTCAATAATTAGTTATTTATGCAACTGTTGTGTAATAAGGCGTATTAAAACACGAATGTGGGCTTATCTCACGAGGCGAAGCCGAGTGTGATAATAGTATCACATGAGTGTTTCAACACCCAATTATCAACAGTTGCATACAAGACTTTATCTACACCCAGAATATGAATCCTCCAAAAGACTCCGAAACAGTCAGCCCACCGCCAACACCAAAACACCAGTCCCAGTAGTAACCTAATATCATCCATTACTGATTATATATACAAATAAACTAAGTATTAATGAAACAATTATTTATTTTAGTAGTTATTTACATCTTGTATAGTTCAATAATTAAAATTCACTCGAATATAATGTTCTTTTGCAGCGTTTAAAATGAATCGCTCTTTTTTTGTAAACAAAACAATAAAAATATCGAAGAAAAATGGCGGGGATTCGAATAACCTACTTTTTTTTACGGCGCGCGACGTTTTGGTTGTGTGGAACGCGCGTAAACGTAAATGTTCTTTTTTTGAAATTCATACAGATACCACGCACCGAGCAATAAGAATGTGGCTGTATGTTGAAACTCTTTGCGTATGAAGGGATCGAAAAAAAGACATAGGAGTGTTGTTATGAAATAAAAAATATGCTTTGATGTATATGATTTTACAAGTAGATCCTAGAAAATGTTCAAAACAAAATATTCAAAAGAATTGTTAAGTAACGTTTGTGTGGTAAAGGTTACTATAACATAAATGACTTTCATAATGATGCCACAGATTGGGAATGGAGCGACCGCACTCAGGCTATTAAATAATGAGTTTAATTGTACAATATTACTTTGTAAACATATTTTTTCGATAAGCAATAAAAAGACCGCTGAGTTTGTTGCGTCCATTCTGCTGAGGCATTCGTTTTCGAATGGGTGATGGTTTTTGAAATTCAATAAGTGATATCACATCCTGTTTTGAATAAAAATATTTGAATTTGAATAAGTAACTTATTAATGGTTTCTCCAGTTGGTGGCGGTAGCCGGTGAGATGGCAGACGCCGAGGCACTGGTGTCTCTCAAGGACCTGGTGAACCGCCTGGGTGGCGAGCACGTTTACACGGAGCAGAGCTTCCCCTTGGCCGGCGCAGGCACCGACCTTCGATCCTCTTACCTCTTCAACACCAAGATTGCCAGTGAGTTGGTGCAATCACTAATAATATTGCTAATAGTAATAACTTTTTTCAAAACTATTGTCAAAACTAGCCTTTCTGATATATGAGTCGTGATTTCAGATTTACCATGCACAAAACGTTGAATAATGGGCGGCTGTTTTTACTTTCCATTACACCGTATCAGATATAAGAAGCACAGAAGTATCAGATATTAAAATCCCATTAACTTAATGTCTTCAGACGTCGAGGAATCGGACTTTGTGCTGCTAATCGGCACCAATGTTCGCTTCGAGGCCCCCCTGCTCAACGCGCGTCTGCGAAAGGCCTTCATCCACAAGGAAACAGACGTAGCGCTCATTGGACCCAACGTCGACCTCACTTACGAATACATGGTGAGTAGTGACCACAGATTAGGAAGGAACTTTTTGTCAGAAGAACATACCTAACATCTAAATGCAAAATTTCTTGCAAGAAACTTCTTCTCACACAGTAACTCAACTCAAGCGACACGACTTAGGGACTGTCCCCTTCCGCCCGCGCTGTCTGGGTTTACCGATTTCTTCCATTTCATATTGCACGTCTCGCGAGGAACGCGAAGCGGCGAGGTTGTGCTTTATAACCGACCTGTTAAGGTCACACGATTTCTACTCTTTAAACTGCATATATTTTTTTCTATTACTCTTACACATTATAAAAAGCACATCAATATAAAGCTGAGACACTATTGAAAAATTCTGATACTTTTTTTAAGTTGTCGAATACGTATTAATATAAAAAAGTTCATTAAAAAATTATCGTGGACGTCCATTAGTCTGTGGTTCAAATAACCGGCGTGGTACGGATATCTCGAGAACAACGACCAAACGACTTAATTTTTTTTCACAATTTTCGGAATTAAGCAGAGAAGGTCCCTTTCGAAAATCACTACGTATTTAAAAAAAAAAAAAACGCAGGTGGTTCGATTTTATTCGAAATTTAACTTTTAAAAAAAATATAGCATGAGCGTTCGAGGCGTGCACTTTTGGATTTCCAATTTTTTTTTAATGAAAATAAGGGACGAGACGAGCTGGACGTTCAGCTAATGGTAATTGATACGCCCTACCCATTACAATGCAGTGGCGCTCACGATTCTTGAAAATTCCACCCAAAAATTCTGAGCGGCATTACAATTGTGCTCTTCACCTTGAGACATAAGATGTTAAGTCTCATTTGCCCAGTAATTTCACTAGCTGCGGCGCCCTTCAGACCGAAACACAGTAATACTTACACATTACTACAGAAATAGGCGCCGTTGTGGTACCCATATTCAGCCGGCTTCCTGTACAAAAGAGCCTCCCACGCGTTTACTTAGTTACCCACTTTAATTGGCTTTTACTGTGGCGAATTACTTAGATAATTTATACAACTAGATGGACCTTTGTGTTGCTAGACGACCGATGAAAACAGGCCAGTTTTATTACTTTCTTATTTAGCTACAAAGCAAATTATTTCATTTTCCAGTGAATGACAAATGATAGTATTACAATTAGTTATGGATTGCTGAATGTTAACATGGAATAAAATAGTTTAATATTGTTTAGCATGTCGGCGATTCGGCATCAATTGTCAAGGAGCTTGCAAGTGGAACATCGAACCACGAGGTGCTCAAACGTCTCCAGTCTGCGAAGAGACCCGTGCTGATATTGGGAGCTGACCAGCTAAAGACCCCCGAGGGAGCTGCGCTGCTCGCATACACGCAGGAACTAGCTCTCAAGCTGCAGGGGAAATTGGAGGATAAAGAATGGAAGGTATTCTGGAAATTTTCAAAATGTGCATGTTCTGGGTTTTATGAATAAATTCCGATAGGGCACCAGACGTTAACACACAAATGTAAAGGCTGTTAATAGTGACAGCGGTTTCGGTTTTAGTTTCTGACTCCCAGTTATGGAAGAAGTAAAAAAAAAATAGAATTGTTTTATTCCGCTTAAAATACATTTACATTTTTGGAATAAATAAAGCCTATAGCCCTATTAAAAAGCTATTATTGTAAATAGCTTTTTAATGAAACCCCTATGAAAACTATTATTATAATTCACAATAATATGTTATAAAATATATGCATTTTATCAGTAAAATTATAATTTTGAAGAATGCTGTATATAATACGGCTATACGTATATAAATCACCTTATATTTGGCGCGTGCAAAAAAAACTTGGGGGCCATTTCCCATAATTTTGCACAATATTTTGTTTGAACGATTTATGTAATATATGTTTGTTTTTTTCCTCGCAAGTATGAAACTCGTGAGCAACTCGCTCATTAGACACTCGGTTGATTTACGGACATTTACCCACAGCATGTCTGTCTCACTCCCCGTTTAGGTATCGAAATTGTAAACACGTGCGGCGGCCTCTACAGAGTAGGCCAGCCAGTAGGGACTCACGAACGAGCAGTGACGTACGCGCGAGCTTTGTTGACATCTACTTCACAGATCCAACCGATATTTTAAAAGTGGAGAAACATAATAAAGTGAAGCATTTATTAAAGGTCATTGCGATCCAAATTAATTTTTTAAGCTGCCTAAAGATGCTGAAACAATCTAATCTAAAGTGATTGTTATTATAATGAAATTGCCATTCATGATAGCTACCTATTTATTTCCTATATACTAAGTAGGTTTGACTATGTCGTGGTCTTCCAACACATACATTACTGTCTGCAACGTAATGTAGGTTTGACAACGAAATAATATTGATTGAAAATCAACCTACCCTAATGTCAACCCTAATGTCGTTAGAAGAGGTAAGAGTCATGCGATCGAAAGAGAGGTAACTTCTAGTTGAATAAAAATGTAGGTTAGTAGCGCTGTGCGATCTGAATTACACCTTATAAGGTACACAGGTAAATACAATAGTATGGCCGCAAGAGTCCCTATTTCTTTAATTCATTTAAGCTATTGCATAGCTTCTATCGCGGGCCTTGAGCGTGGAGACCGAATCCTGAAATTCCGTAACGAAAATAACCTAACACGTACTTACTAGATCTATATAGATATTTCGCCACGGTCATTACAGTTGCCGTGGAACAGCGGTTATCACGTATGCTTTTTGTCGGAAGGTCCCAGGTTCGAGCCTGGGGTACATCTTGTTTTTTTTTTTAATTTTTAATGTTTTTATCACGTTTTTTTAATTTTTATTATTATGACAAGCATTTTTGTTTAGTTTCACCTGTCCCGTTGTCTGTCTGTAATCAAATCTTGCAAGTAAAATTTTACTCACTTCCCGTTTGCTTTTTTTTAAATTAATTTTATCAAAAAAAATAATTATAATTGCATAAGTTGATAAAAAATGCTATGCAATAGCTTTACCGCGGCAGTCCCCGAGTGCCACACGTCTTTTGCGCAATGAGAGTTCCGTACCTGTATTATATATTTTTTGCCCACAGCCTCGTGTATAATGAGCAACTTATCCCACTTGTACTTCATAATATACTAATTTGATGCTACTCGTAAATATTTATTTAATATTATTCTTTGTCAAGGTGCTGAACGTATTGCAACGTAACGCGTCGCAAGTTGCCGCACTCGACATGGGATACAAGCCAGGTGTCACTGCTGATGCGTTGAAGAACGCGAAGGTGGTGTACCTGCTGGGAGCAGACGGCGGCCAGGTGACGAGGGAGTCACTTCCTAAAGACTGTGTGGTTATATATCAAGGTACTGTAGTATTGAAGTAAAACTTCCTTACGCACACTTGACTTGATGAGTAAGTGGTGAAAGCGTTACGCGAACGGTGATTTCTTGATTATTTCGTTCTTGAACAATTTAATAAATTAATGTCTGTTTTACATCAGTCCTCTTGTCTAAAGCACACTACAACAACCGATAAAAACAGGCCAGGAATATTAGTTTAGTGGCGTGACGTAGAAGACGTAGCGTAGGCTAGGGTTACTATGGATACGAGTTCTGACGAAAATTTGTTGTTCTGACGAGTTCTGACGGATTCGTCAGAAGAATCAAACGTCTGGTATCCAATGACAGTGTTTACACTGGCAACGACGAACGCGTCAGAACATGCACGACGTCGTCAGAACCACTCGAGCGTTCAAACGAGTTTGATTTTTTAGCACGTCCTTTGTCTACGAATTTCGAGTGATTTGGTTTCCACCATGGATAACGATAAATTGATCAGTCTCGTGTACGAGAACAGGTGTTTGTGGGATATTAGAGACAAAAATTATCACAACAGATATATTTCTCGGCAAAAGTGGGAGATAGTTGCTACAGAACTCAACACTCTACATTTTGAACTATCCTTTGTCGTCTCTTATAGAAAATAACTCGTTGACATGCTCCGTCTTTCCACCATTTAACAATGATAATTTAAAAAATGGACTTTCAAGAAAATCATTCATCAAATTCGTCCATCTTCGATCATCATCGACGGCAGAAACGAACTGACTATCAGAATAACAGAAAACGCGCACAGTGTAAACGCCTTGTTCTGACGAGGATTTCGGACGTACTCGTCAGAAACAAATTTTCGTCAGAACTCGCATCCATAGTAACCCTAGCCTTAGTCTTAGACTCGCGATTTGAATGACACTTTGTGTACGTGCGATTGAATTGGTCAAAATAGAGGTTAGTTTTTGACGTTTTTACAGCTTTCATTGTCTATCTAAATGTATAAAATATGATCTAAGGCATACTCGTTTTTTTGTTGTAAATACATGTTTATAGAATAGCCGCATTCGGATATCACACTATACTTGTTTAAGTTGAAAATGTTTAAATAATTGATATATTGTAATATACATTCATACCATTAAGAGTTTGAAGCACCTCGCGGATACAATTTATTGATGTAAAAATTATGGCGTGATTAAAACAATAGAAGAAAAAAGTTGTTGCTCACTTGAGCGTTATTTAATAGTTGCAACAAAAAGCATTAAAATAAATAATAGTTAAAAAAAACTAAAAAGCACGCTTTATATAAAATTCAACTAAAAAATAGAAAATAAATTTAAATTGAAAATAGTGTAAAAAATATATTTTATTGTAAACGAAGCGTGGGGTGCTTTTTAAAGATATTATTAAAAAATAATTCTTCTACACCCCACGCTTTTTTTTACAATAAAATATATTTTTTACACTATTTTCAATTTAAATTTATTTTCTATTTTTTAGTTGAATTTTATGTAAAGCGTGTTTTTAAAACTATTAAGTACTTTGACATCAATTCCTACCTTATCGACTATAAATGAAAATTATATAAATTAACAAAAATCATATTTTGCAAATTGAAAAATTGAATAATTTTATCAAATTAGTGTAATGTCATCGGTCCTCGATAAATCTACAAAGTTTGAACGAAATCTAGCCGTTTAAAGTGGGTCAAAATCGCGCCCAAAGAAGTCGGTTACAAACATACAAACACACAGGTGAAGCTAATATAAAGCGTATAAAAACGGACGCGTTCGGGTTAAATATGCGCTTATTATTAAATTCAATTCCAATTTTCAATTTATTTATTAAAAGATAATACAAGTCTTACTTAAAAGCTGGTTAATACTGTGCCTGAACTAGGTAATCCTGTGTTTCAAGGCGTAAAGAGCTGATATTGAAACTAAATAAGCACATAAAAGAAAAACTTAATACAGTAAAAAGGCATAAATTAATCTACAGGTTAAGTATATAAGTAAGCAATGTCTTCAATGATTATTAACTATTGACTAAATTAGATAATTTTTAAGTAGATCATTTATCCACTCAAATGTATGATGAAGTACTTAAGTGACGGAACGAACTTAACATCAGAAAAAAATAAACATCGATTTAAGAAAATTTATTGAAGTAGGCGTTACTTTGCGGAAATCAATAATTATATAAAAAATTTGAGTTTTCTTTAGTGTTAATTCCAAGAGTGTTGTCTCGCCAAATTCTGGCACGAGACTCGATTATGGCGACAACACGTCCTGAGGATGCCTCGTGTAGAGGCGAAACATGTGTCGAATTGTTTAAAGACAACTATTGGCGGAATTAACACTAAGAGACCCCGCAAACTGCAGACTTTTGATCGGCCCATAGTTTGATTGGTTTCTTAATCAGTATGAAGATGTATGAGATTGCGCACATTATAACGATTCGGTATTGGCCGACAAAAAAGTTAAATGGGCTACACGATTGCCTTCAAACTGAACCGTCAGCGAACTATCGGCCGACTGTTAAATCTACTACTAATAGCGAATCGTCCCTAAAACTGTCGGCCGATAGTTGTCTAGTGTGCGCACTCATCACAGACCCAACTGTTTAGTCGGGTCAGTGTGCGCACTTAACAGCCGAACTCAACCAAACTATCGGCCGATCGAGAGTCTGCAGTTTGCGGGGTCTCTAAAGATAACTCAAATCATTTATATAAACATCGATTTGTTTGTCCACGTCCACGTATTATGTCGGTTGTGACCGCGCAGGACACCACGGCGACCGCGGCGCTAGTATCGCGGACGTAGTGTTCCCGGGCGCCGCCTACACAGAGAAGAGGGCCACCTTCGTGAACGCCGAGGGTCGACCGCAGCAGACCCTCGTCGCTGTCACGCCGCCCGGCAAGGCTCGGGAGGACTGGAAGATCATCAGGTACCTTCTACTTGACCATTATCTATGAGAGGGAGGCTCCCTTGTACAGGATGCCTGCTTAGGTTATGGGTACCACAACGGCGTCTATTTCTGCCGTGAAGCAGTAATGTGTAAATTATTGTTATAAATTATTATCATTATTGTTTTAATGGGCTATTAGTGGGCTAAGTGTTTAAGGGCAACCGGCTAAGTTTTTTGCAAGACCAGAGAAGGTGCAACGATGAGACTGCCTTTGACGTGGCTGTAAGCTATTAGCTTGAATGTGGGATTACACCAGTGGAAGGCTCCTTTGCACAGGAAGCCGGCTGGGTTATGGGTACCACAACGGCGCCTATTTCTGCCGTAATGTGTAAACTGTATTACTGTGTTTCAGTCTGAAGGGTGCGGTAGCTAGTGAAATTACTGGGCAAATGAGACTTAAGATCTTATGTCTCAAGGTGACGAGCGCAATTGTAGTGCCGCTCAGAATTTTTGGGTTTTTCAAGAATCCTCAACGGCACTGCATTGTAATGGGCAGGGCGTATCAATTATCATCAGCTGAACATCCTGCTCCTCTCGTCTCTTATATTCATAAAAAAAACGTGACACCTGTTTTAATATGTTATGGCGTCAGGTTGCTTTAAGTATGAAACCGCCCATTCCGTATCTATTTCTATAATTTAAGTTAGAGATACTTATTATAAATCCATCCATTAATCAGTCCATCTATCAAATTCAAATATTGTTATTCAAAATACTATATGATATCTCTTATTGAAAGTCAAAAACTACCACTCATTCTAAAAGTATACCTCAAACCTGAAAAGAACGGGTTTGTTTGGTTGTTTTCATAGGGTTAGGTACATTATGAGATTATACAATAGAAGATATTATTTTATAGCCTGAGAGCAGTCGCTCCATTCCGAATCTGTGGTATAATTAAGAAAGTCATCTATGTTATAGTAACCTTTATCACAAATACGTTTTGACTTTCTTTACAAACAAAAAACAAAATAACTAATTTACACGCCAAGTAAATAAAGTCTGTAGAAATAACACATTTTCGGGATATTTTTTCTATCTTGGTATTGTTTTATAATCCTAATAATATATATTGCCGAGTTCACATACAACGAACGACAGCGAAAAAGCTGTGGAATGAAACAGAAGGAGTACCGTTCCTTGGGGAGGAGAGTGAAAGTGAAGGGGATATTTCGCGAGCATTCGTTTGCCGTTTTTCTTTTATGTTGTTAAGATGGCGAATTTATTACACTGCACGGCTGCAGTAGCGTGCATATCATATAGGCAATTAGGCAGTGCCTATCTCGTTATAAACTGAAATAAATATAGCAACTAGTGTTAAAATTGATTAACTACCTACGGTAGTCAGTCTAAAGATGAGTGTGCGAAGCGAGCAGCGTTGAATACAACTTATGTCGTACTGTCGGAATAAAGCGTAACACCGACTAGTTAGATCTACAGTGCCTAACTTGCTAAGAAAACTAATGGCGTGCACCTGAGTGAGGCAGAGGATATCCTGTTAATATTATAAATGTGAAAGTTTGTATGTCTGGATGTATGTTTGAACTTCTTTAACGCAAAAACTACTGATTGGATTTTGATGAAACTATACAATAATATAGTTTACGCACCAGAATAACACATAGGCTATTTATAATTTATAAAACTATCGCGTGAATTATACTTTATATGGCAAAACAACGTTTGCCGGGTCAGGTAGTATGAAATAATTTGTTAACAGAGCTCTATCAGAAGTGGTTGGCGCCGGGCTCCCGTACGACACGATGGACGAGGTGCGAGAACGACTCGCCGACGTGAGCCCTACCCTCGTCTGCTACGGTGAGGTTCAGGACAATAACTACTTCGCGCAGGCGCAAGCACTCACACAGGTACATATTCAACTATGAACTATATACTAATTTTGGTACGTGGTCGCGATGAGTAATCTACGAGATTATTTTGAGTGGATTTAAAAAAGAAGGTCTCTGGGTTCGTCTGCTTCTGATTCTCCAGTTAGCTCAATGCAGTAAAATTCTAGGGACTAAGCTTGATATCTTCTGCAGGCCCCGCCAGGACTTCCTTCACTTTATTACACCACAGCCACAGCTTCTTTTCAGATTAATATAAATTAAGACGAAGAGCTCAAAATATTAAATAAAAAGTTACGAACGCACGGATTTGAGATGCGGGGGTCGACATACACTCTTCGCGGTCGCTTCGCGAATGACGTCACGGTCCAAGTTCGCCCTTTCATTACACGCAATGAAGCTAATTGGCGCAACCACCAGGTGTACACGATTTTTTTTAAGGTAGCCGTATTGACCTCTAAATACTGCGCAAGAATGTTCATTCCACAGATTGTTCGTGGAAGAAAGTTCCTTAAAGAACCACACTGTGCACCAACACATGTAACAATTGCATACATATGTATGTATAATAATAAGATTCAACTACTATAGCTATACATTGCCGCATTTACTTCAATTATTTAAAATATTCTTGGTCAATAAACAGCGATGTAAAACATTTATTCACTTTAGGTTACGTATATTGAATTAAGAACCCGATTCGAACAGTGACAGTTGACACACGACTAAGTAGATGAGTGTTCTTACATTGGTCTTTAAGCACATTTTTACCGTTCCGCTATCAGACTGCGAATGATATTACATATATGTGTCATTGGTTTCTAAACATATTCACGCAAAACACACTGTCGTATTGATCAGACTAATTTTTTTATAAGAATGGTATATTATCACTCAGTAACTAGCTCACTAGGTAATGTTGGTTTGTGAAAGCTCGCTGGTAATAATAACTAGGCGTTACATTGTTACTTCTTATGCCATCAAACGTAGGCTGATCTCACCTGAATGTATTCCCCTGCTGTATGGGGCACTGAGTGACGAAGGGCACCCCGTCGTAGTACTGCGAGCCGCGCTGAGTGATCTCGTGTCAATGTAACGTCACCTCCATCCCCTCCATGTGGTTCTCCACATCGATGACCACCTTGTTTTTTTACCAGTGCACCATCTCGGGTGCTAGTGGTTCAAAACTATCATTTTATTATTTGTCAATCAACGAAGTGCTAATAAAAGTAGCATTAATTCAAAGTACTACACATGTTGCATGTAATGAATAAATATTATCTAATATATAAAATTCTCGTGTCATGGTGTTAAACTTTGAACTCCTCCGAAACGGCTTGACCGATTCTCATGAAATTTTGAGTGCATATTGGGTAGGTCTGAGAATCGGACAATTTTCATCCCCCTAAATGTTAAGGGAGGTCCACACGATTTTTTTTTTGTTTTTTAGACTTTTTTTTTTAATTTGTTTCTTATGAGTCAGCATTAAAAAGTACATACAACTGCAAATTTTTGCCAATACAACGTTTGTTGGGTCAGCTAGTAATTATATACAAGTGTTCAGACGTTAAATACGATATCCAATTCCAGAGTGTTCAGAAGCCAGTTTCGGGCAAGTTGGACGTGGAGCTGAAGCAGTTGGAGGACTACTTCATGACGGACCCCATCAGCAGGGCGTCGCCCACAATGGCCAAGTGTGTCAGCGCTGTGCTCAAGCAGAAACAGTTGCCCTACTAGGTACGTCACTATTTGTAACCAAAAAGTGTCTTGCTATATACATATACTTATATTCATACGGTCATGAGCATGTCGGTGACGCGTACCCTTAAGATTTTCCTCTACCAAAAAGTGCCACACATGACTAAAGGCCAAGTACATTCTGCAATACCTTCATCTCTCTGAAACATCATTTATTAGTAACATACAGTGCTCCCAAATTAATAGCGCGCATACAGATCTTCGCTAATGGGCGTATTCCCGGAAACACCCGAATAATTCAATCGTAAGAGCCCTAAACAATGGACTTGCATTTTGCACCTTGTGCGAAAGAAATAGGAGTCAAATCATGTGTTCACAATACGAAAACAAATCGGGCGGTCGGCTGCGGTAGCCGATCAGTCAGTCGTCTTTAAGTATTGGTGCCGACTGCACGTGTTCAGTCTATGTGGAATTATATAGAGCTCCTATTACACACCCCTCTTGTTATTATTATTGTAATATAATTCTACTAATTTATGCAAAAGTAATGTATTTAACCTCTCTATATAGATATCGTCTCCCGACCGCGACGGTCGGGAAATACGACCGTTGCCGAAAAGTGGCGAAGATCTGTATGTGCATTATTAATTTGGGAGCACTGTACATTTAATTTTAATTTACTGTCTTAATAATTTCAGGTAAATTAAGCAATTCAATCCTGTCGAAGAATATTTGTATTTTAAAACAATTTCAACATACACTCAGTAGGAAAGACATTCCTGTATATTATTCTCAATAGAACAGTCGACCTTCTTGCTAACTTATCAAATTAATCCTAAAACTATTGGAATATGTTCAAAGCATATGTTACCGTGTAATTTATTACGTATTAATAAGGATAAATAAATCAATTGGAAAAAGTAGAAGATTGGAAATCAATGTTATATAAAAGGTATATGTTTGTAAGAACAGCTTGTAAATAAGTCTTTAGGAAATAAAGTAGATTATAATTATTGGCTTTTGTTTTATTTATGTTGATGTCAATGTGTGTGAACCTCTAAAAAGTCGCCCTTTGTCGTATCTCCTCGATTCGAGATCACTCCCCTAACTGCCACAGCCTGTATTGGCATACTTGGCGTTGATACATCGAGCAACGTTTGGTCACTTGGAAGAGAAGGCCAAACTGGCCTCTAAAAAGCAAAGACTTCACTAAAAGCCACCGCCTGCAACTATACAAGGTGCAAATTCGACCTCAAATGGAGTACTGTTCTCACCTCTGGGCGGGCGCTCCCCAGTATCAGCTTCTTCCATTTGACCGCATACAACGAAGAGCGGTTCGAATCATCGGCGATCAAGCCATCTTCGATCGGCTTGGCATTGCGTAGAGATGTGGGTTCTCTCTGCATCTTCTACCGCATTTATCACTGGGAGTGCTCAGAGGAGGTGTTCGGTTCGATTCCAGCAGCCGAATTCCACTACCGGCCATCACGTCAAAATGCAAGGTACCATCCGTATCACGTTGAGGTTTAGTATTCCACAACGATGACAATGCAGTTCTACTAAGGATTCTTGAAAAGCCCAAAAATTCTGAGTGGCACTACAATTGCGCTCGTCATCTTGACATAAGATGTAAAGTCTCATTTGCCCAGTAATTTCACTAGCTATGGCGCCCTTCAGACCGAAACACAGTAATGTTTACACATTACTGCTTCACGGCAGAAATAGGCGCCGTTGTGGTACCCATAATCTAGCCGGCAACCTGTGCAAAGTAGCCTCCCACTGGCACCTCCCTCCCTCCAATAATAGTTTTGACAGTGTAATTTGAGACTGGCACGAACCGTTTCATATCTTTTCTTTCCGTTTGTCTCCTCTTATACAGGGTGGGCCAAAAGAAGTCATCCGATGTTGTTTGGCTCTCTTTTTTTTCTAAATGAAAAACTTCGATTCTGTTTTTTGATTATGTTTATTAGAACCTTTAGAATTGTAGTGGTCAAGTCGAGAAGATGATATCGGCCAAATGGGTGTCGTCACAATTGATTGCCAAACGGGCTCGTTTTATGGCATTTTTCATCATTTCAGCGAGAACTTCGGGCGACAGATTCTCGCACTCGTGTCAAATGTTGTCCTTGAGGGCTTCCAGAGTATCGGGCTTGTACACGATAACATGGGACTTCAAAAACCCCCACAAAAGAGTCTGAAACGGTTAAATCGGGCGATCTTGCGGGCCGGTGCAAATCGCCAGAACGAGAGATGAGGCGACTCGGGAACGCCGCCTTCAGAATTTCAGTTGTGGCTCGCGCAGTGTGTGCCGTTGCTCCGTCCTGTTGAAACCACATGTCCTGCAGTCCTAATTCGTCCAATTGCGGCAGAAAAATCTCGGTCAACATGGCCTGTAGCGCGTACCGTCCACTGTTGTCGTTTGGCTAGCGGCCCTATGACTCTTCCAGCGTGCACAACGCACCATGCAGTCACTTTGAGCGGGTGTAATAGCTCCTCGTGCATCACTCGTGGATTTTCGGTGCCCCTGAAGCGATAGTTTTGCTTGTTCACGTACACGCGGAGGTGGAAGTGAGCCTCATCGCTCATTATCATTTTGGTCGAAAAATCGTCCACTCCTTCGAGATTGAGGATGGCTTGGGCGTAGGTAACGCAGGTTTGGCGGTCGGCAGGCAGCAGCTGATGCAAGGACTGGAATTTGTACGGGAACATGCGCAGGTCTTTGACCAAAATTCGCCTTAGGGTCGTCCGGCTGATCGCGAATTGCGTGGCACGGTGTCTGGTCAATTTTTCCGGCGACTGCACGACATCCTCGGCAACAGCGGCGATATTCTCGGCAGAACGGGCGCTCCGGGGCCGCCCACTCTTGGCAACGTCTCGTGTGGTCCCATACTCTTCAAGGTTGGTGGCCAAACGGCGCAGTGTTTGCGCAGTCGGTGTCAGACGGCCGGGGAATCAGCGACGGAATTCGCGCTGCGCCAACACCACAGACGAATTGTTACGCAAAAAAATAGACACAATTATTCCACGTTCTTGGGGAGTGTACGGCTCCATGGCATGTTCACTTGTATTCTGCATCTGTCTAGTCCATAAATGTCAAAACAGATTTGACATTGGCGGCCATTTGCAAAAATGAGAGCATCTTCCAATAGGATGATTTCTTTTGGCCCACCTTGTATAAAAAACAGCGATAATCATGTATAAGGAAGTGCTTGCTTTATAAGTTGTAAACAAATTTTTTAAGTCTCAAATGTATTTTATAAGTTGAAAACAAATTTTTAAAGCCACATATACATGTTATAAGTTGTAAGCAAATTTTAAAGCCACATATATATTTTATAAGTTGTAAACAAATTTTTAAAGCCACTACAATATTTTATAAGTCGTAAACACATTTTTAAAGCCACTAATATATTTTATAAGTCGTAAACACATTTTTAAAGCCACAAATATATTTTATAAGTAGTAAACAAATTTTTAAAGCCACAAATATATTTTATAAGTTGTAAACACATTTTTAAAGCCACAAATATATTTTATAAGTTGTAAACAAAGATTTATAGTGAAGAATACCAACAATTTACTTGCGATCTTGGGTTGACAGGCCTGTTTTATTATTAAGGTTGTGTGAGCGATTATAATCCTGAAAATAAAATTAGTTAAAGTTACTAATTAACATTAGTAACGTTATGTTTTAATATTTCAAATTAAAGGTGATTAAAAAATCTGTCAGGAATATTTTCTTAAGTGTTCCTTGAAATTTCTCACACATGGACAGACACTAGGTACCTGCCAGCTGGGAAACGGGATCGACGACAAACTAGCGTACAACCGGTTATTAAGATGTACCTACACGCTTTTTGAAATATAATGTCATGTCAAAAATTTAAATTTGCCTAAAAGATTTGGGCCTGGCCATCAAATAGAAAAAAACTTACATTTTCCTAAACTTACATTTATGAATATGTCAATGATAGATAAAATCAAGCGCAAGACTGGAGGTGAAATACATCAGACGAAGAACATTTAGGGATCGAAGTAAATGTTGTCATGCTGGAAGGAATAGTGTAATACTCCCCGGTAAAACAAACAAACACATATTTCATTTGCGATAATTGCTGTGACAAAAATACACAAGAATTCTAATACTAAATTAAAATAAATAAAAAACAGCAGCAGATTTCCACCACCGGACAATGTCGAAGCGCAAATTCACCCGCATCACGTTGATGTCGGAAGTCGATGTTTCCACAACCGCGCGTTGCAAAATCTGCCGGCTACTGAACCGATTCGACTTACGGCCGTTGCCAATATTCAGTTTATCTCCGGTTGTACTATCTATCTATCATTGACTTTACTGTCCCAATAAACTTTTCAACGGTAACTCACCTTATCCGTACACGCTGTCTGTCAATGGGAAGACGTATAGCTTAACAGCGATAGAAGTTTCTATGGAAATTGCAATTCACGCGTCCCAATATAAGGCGATAAGAATGACTTATTACCCGATAAGTCATTCGGATTATTGACAACTGACACTAGAAGGTAGTAATTTATATCTATCTGTAGATAGTATATTGGGAATGGCCGTTAGAGATCTTCAAGTCTCGAGCATACTCCAATCTTAAAAAACGCATCTCTTTCATGTTATGATAATGCTGATGCCCATGGGCTGCTTTTTTACTTTCTCGAATTTTTGAAATGAACCACTTTATGTTTGACCATATAGCCTATTGGTGAGTGACCCTGCCTACCGAGCTAGAGGTCCCGGGTTCGACTCCCGGTAGGTGCAAACATATATATATCATGAGAATGGATGTTTGTTTCCGAGTCATAGATGTAGGTAAGTTTAAGTAAGTATATTGTATTAAATATAGCGTTGTATTGTAGGTACTCATAGTACAGGCATTACCTAGTTTGGGACAAATCAACATTTATAAAAGTGTGTCAATAATATATTATTAAGTTTGCCCCCTCTAATATATAAAAATTTCATTATTTACATTAATATCTTTCGAAAATGGTTTAAATATATTAAAACAATAAAATCCTGGGTGCAAACTTACATTTATAACTTTTTGGGGAAAGTATTTATATCGACAATCTCGTAATACTTCATCAGCGTACTGCGTGAATTGACAATGTGAAGCTTCTAGACCGTTCCATGGAGAAGGTTCTTCTTTACATTTCTTGTAAGCCTCTAACAACTGGTTTTTACTACGTAGAGATTTCGGATGTGTTTGAATCAAATCTATAACCGATAATATAGAATCAAATCTGTAATCTGTAACCGATCTATCGTTTATTGTCATATCTTAGAAATGTGGTACCTATGTAATAATGAATAGTAACTAGTATGGTATAGTTTGCATGGTTCCAAAGATATTGAAACTACAATAATTCAAAATAGTATTTTTAGATTAACGCGAGTGTTACACATTTAAACACTTTTTTAAAGGATTAAAATGTAATCGTAACTGTGTTTTTATTCGTTTTGTACGTTTTCTCGGGAATCAGGAATCCCCCTGAAAACGTGTTCTCAAAAGGTTAGCTAAAACGTTGGGTTACCTAAAATAGCAATAATAAATTAACTTTACGCAAAAATTAATGTAAAAACACAGTTAAAATAACACGCGCCTTCAAAAAGATTTTTTTTAAATTTCGAAACACTAAATGTTCGAATCAATTAGAAAAACACAAGATGCCTCTCCTCTCCTTTATTTTGCCAACGTATTTCTACCGTTCTTTGAAAGTAAGTAATATAATGTTACCAAATTCTCAATCATAAGATATTATTGAGAATTTGGTTATTTATATCTCGTAATATTAACCCGTCATTGCATTACTTTTTCGCTCCTAACACGTTTTTTTAAGAGTAAAACTTTTTATGGTATGGTTTTAAAATTCTGATGTACAACCATTTCGTGTGACGTTCGTTCGGGTTAATCGCCACGAGTCAACTTGTAGCGCGATCAGTCTGGTGAACAAGATAATTTATATATAGGGAAACAATCATAATTATATAAGTTTATTGTTAATATGTTAACTTTATTATTATAGAAGAAACAATTGATTTCGTTTCGCCTTCATGTAGGTTTCACTTCTGTGTTGGTCACACAAAGTTTTTTCGTTTACTCAGTTACTTAGTTTTTTTTTGTCTGGCAGTCCTTCTAGAGTGTGTATTTTATGCACTAGCTTCGGTAGTACATACAGTAAAATTGGAACAGTACAGAGTAGATTAGAATGGCCCCTGCGCAAGGATGTATGTATTTTGAAATATATGTCTTGAATTGACGCTTTTTAAAGCTTAGTACCTCTTGCTTGCTTAAAAAAAAGTGTGCTATTCACGAAGAGTTCAAACCTTGAAAAATGATGAAGAATTTTACTATAAAAATGATGAAAAATCTCTACTTCGCATGCGCGCACAAACTTGAATTAACATACGTACAACGCTAAGGCCCAAGCAAACTGTGGGAGTTCCCCTTGGTAAACATTAGTGGAGGGGGTATGAAGCAGACCACACAGAGAACTACGAACACCAACGAACAACAACAACAACGGTTCAGCACTTGTATAAAAATTTTAAGATGTGCGTTGTAATTGAACCTCTAAACTGCTTATGAGGTCCTGGTACATGTTACTAGGATGACACACGACATGAAAGACAGTACTATCACCGCTACCATATTTGTTCTCCTGGTATCTATATAATATATTAAGCCATACTCGCGTCATACATAAGACAATCTCTTCTTCAACTATGATCGCCTGGTACCAAAACACTGTATAATGCTATATAATCCTATCTCATTTTCTCCCACGTTAAATCTTATGAATTTATATGTCTGTCTCATTATCTCGCCGGCTGAATCCATTTATTAACCGGTTTGTGTCTCACTCGTCTCGCTTTTTCGTTTCATTGAGTTTCAAATCACAACGATTCTAAAGAATTTTCAGTACTATCACCGCTACCATATTTATGTTCTCCTGGTGTCTGTATAATATATTAAGGCATACTCGCGTCATACATAAGACAATATCTTCTTCAATTATGATCGCCTGGTACCAAAACACTGTATAATGCTATATAATCTCATTTTCTCCCACGTTAAATCTTATGAATTGGTGTGTCTGTCTCATTCTCTCGCCGGCTGAATCCTATACATTTATTTACCGGTTTGTGTCTCACTCGTCTCGCTTTTTCGTTTCATCAAGTTTCAAATCACAACGATTCTAAAGAAGTTTCACTTCAAAAATTACAAAACAGAGGATATGATACTCACACACATACCTTTGTTGATGAATGTTTTGTTTTTACGCAGTTTCTTCTCCATTTCAGATTTACACAATATGATGCACTGTCTATCACAAACGTTTTTATTTTGTTAATATGGCTTATCAAATTTTGGTTCACTTTCAATTTTCTTTTTGATTGCAGTAACTTTTTGTAGCTCCGAATTTTTTTTCAGGTTTTCTTCAATTTCAGTACTGAAGTGAAATTTATATTAGTTCTGATAATGTAAAGCCTTTTTTTATTATGCTTATAGTAACAATAATTATAAGTTTCAAGGAGATCTTATTCGTGTATGAGATCTCACTGCCATACTGTTGGCCGCGAAGCTAAAAAGAAATTTAATTTTATATTCCAACCTCCGGCTCCTCCGTCAGCGTAACATGTTCTGCTCTGACCACACGTGGGATCGAGATTAATATAAATACTTTGCTATATAATGCTTTTTTTTCCTTTTTTTTGTATAAGAGGAGGCTAACGGGCAAGAGGCTCACGGGGTGGGGAGCCGTAAGACAACCGCCCATGAACATTCGCATCAACAGGTGGCAAGTGATGCGTTGCCGGTCTTTAAAGTATGCTCTTTTCTTGAAAGCCCCTAAGCCGTATCGGTTCGGCAAAACAGCAGCAGGTAATTGATTCCACAAAGTGTGTGAGGCAGATATTTTATCTGCTGCGTTCTAATAATTTTCAATCTATTTTTACTTTTAGGATCAAGTGAAACAAACAAAACGAAATTCTACGTTTTTTTATCAAGAACGTTTTAGCTGTTAATTGCAAAAGTTTCACTCGGAAATTTTGCGCAAAACAGATATTATTTTTATCAATGTAGCCAATAAGGCAATTTCACATTTAAACTTGGAAGTTTCTGGATCATGTCAAAGGTCTTTAACGGCCGTTCCCAATATTCAGTCTATCTCTTACTTGAGATAATTATCGTAACTATCGTTGACTTTTCTGTTCCAATAAACCTATCGACGGTAACTCACCTTATCCGTACACGCTGTCTGTCAATAGGACGACGTATAGCTTACCAGCGATAGAAGTTTGTGCGGACATTTCAATTCTCGCGTCCCAATATAAGGCGATAAGAATGACTTATCGGGTATATAGGGACAGCTTCAGATTATTGACAGCTAATTACTGACAGAAGAAGGTAGTAATTTATCTCTATCTGTAGATAATATATTGGGAACGGCCGTTATGCGACGATAATATAATCGTAGTTATTTAAATATAAATGCATAAAAAGCATTTATTTAAGTATCAAGGCATTATGTGAGTTCTAACACTATAACCGCTTCGGAAACAAATGGCGATCTGATAGAGAAGAAGCGGCGCTAGAAATTCTCCCCGCATTCTATTCTGCGCTCTTTTTAATCAAATATGCAATATTGTACTGTCATTGCTATTGCTATTAAAAATCATAATCTAGTCCCAGGCTCTCCGATCACTCAGGTATTTAGCTGTGGAGTACCTAGTAGGATTTACTACAAAGCTATTTTTTTAATAAAACATTTAAATATATTTATTAATAATGCCTGAACAGTGACAGTAGATTAAAAACCCTATTATAGCCAAACTCGACATGAACAAACGGGTACTTAAGCAATTAAATGAGCACAAAATTAAGAGTAAAATACAAGTTCTAAAACAATGTTTTATTCTCAAGTAGAACTTTATGTTATACGACTTGTAAGGGCTCTCATATTCCCCATATTCCTCTACGCTGCTGAGTCATGGACCCTACGAGAAAGTGAGAAGAAAAAGATCAATGCTCTTGAGATGTGGTGCTGGAGAAGAATGCTCGGTATATCGTGGACGTAATTCCGAACCAATGAGTCCATTCTTCGGGAGCTCGGCTCAAACAGAGACTGTCTACTACCGTACAAGCTCGCATTCTCACTTTCTTCGGGCATGTATCGCGACGTGGAAGCGACTCCATAGAACACTTAATAGTGCAGGGTAAAGTCGGACGGACCAAGTGAGGCAAGCTGTCGACGGTACTCTGCACGAATGCACGAGAAGAGCGGCAGTTCGCGACGAGTGGCGTCGCATTGTGAAACAGGCCACTACCCTCGACGTGACGACCACGACCACTCTGACAAGAGTGTTACGCCGAAGAAGAAGAAGATCTTTATGAAACTACTAGCTGACCCAGCAAACATTGTGTTGCCGATATTAAAATCGCGATACGAAAGTAACTGTTGATCGTAGATAGGTGAAAATTTGAAGTTGTATGTATTTTTTGATGCTGACTCATAATCGAACAAATTTAAAAAAACATATCAAAAAAATTATATCAAAAATTGGCGTGGACCACCCTTAACATTTAGGGGGATGAAAAATAGATGTTGTCTGATTCTCAGACCTACCCAATATGCACTGAAAATTTCATGAGAATCGGTCAAGCCGTTTCGAAGGAGTTTAACTACAGATATGAGAATTTTATATATTAGATTTTTGTTAACAAATATGATATATGCAACTAATTTGCTAAAATTATATTAATTTGATATACGAGTAAAACAGTCTGTAGATATGTATGACTAAAAATAAGAATGAAAATACTTCAACCTTTTTTGGAGTCGTTCGATGCCTTTATTTATAAATTCTTCATAACGTTTTTTCTCATCTTGATTTAAGGTATCTATTGTCTTGAAAACTTTCTTGTACTGATCGGTTTCGGATTTCTGTGTAAGCTAATAACAAAAAACGTACATACTATGGGACCGTCGATCATTTATACGTCTAGATAGACTGTGACAGCTGTGAAAACGTCGAAACAAATCGACGTTAACAGTTAACCTCTATTTTGAGCAATGCGTGCACACTAACACAAATCGACATACAAATAGCGAGTGTAAGACATAGCTTGTCACGCACACTAAAGTAATAAATCTGGTCTGTTTTCATAGGTTGTCTAACAGTAAGAGACTCTATCTAGACGTATAAATTATAACTAAGACTTTATTACTTATACATTTTATAAAATGTTATGTAGATGATACCTATCGTTGTTCACGTGAAATCAATATCAAGAAGTCGCTTTTTTTTGAAAATCAGAAAATCTTTGCCTCCTCAAGAGAGATGGAGAGAGAGAGAGAGCTGTACGTAATCTGCCAGTCTAAACTGTCATTCGTATAATATTATCAAATGCCAATACCAGTGGGAGGCTCCTTTGCACCGGACGCCGACTAGATTATGGGTACCACAACGGCGCTTATTTCTGCCGTGAAGCAGTTATGTGTAAGCATTATTGTGTTTCGGTCTGAAGGGCGCCGTAGCTAGTGAAATTACTGGGCAAATGAGACTTAACATCTTTTGTCTCAAGGTGACAAGCGCAGTCGTAGTGCCGCTCAGAATTCAGGTTTTATAAAAAATCCTGTGTGGCACCACATTGTAATGAACAGGGCGTATCAAATACTATCAGCTGAACTTCCCTTACTTTCATAAAAATATATTAAAATAGTATCCTTACACACAGTGTTGAAACTTCCAGACAATGACAAATCCTACAAACAATTAATTTTAATACTTTTAGGATCCTTTATTAATTATTGCAATAAAATACTCTCAAATTTTTTAATGCATATGGCTGATGGATTGATATAGGAGCATATGATCTACCAGATGTTATGCGCTATCGTGTGCCCATAAACTGTGAAAGCATGATGTGATAACCCTTTATGCATCATAAAGGGATCTACGGCGTAGCAAACACATTGTAACATTTTATAATGTTAGGCATATAAGGCATAAAAGGCATTTATTTTCTTAAAATTGATTCCATAATAATTCTTTTTGATGTCATATCTGATATTCTAGATACTACTACCGCTTCGGAAACAAATGGCGCTCTGAGAGAGAAGAAGCAGCGCAAGAAACTCTCCCAGCTTATTTTTTTGCGCTCTCTTCAATAAAAATATACAATATTGTACAGTCATTTCTATCGCTATAAAATAATCACAATCTAGTCCCAGGCTGTCCGATCATTTAGATATTCAGCTGTGGAGTAATAGGATTTACGACAGAGCCAACATTTAAATTAATTTATAGATAATGCCTGAACAGTGGCTGGGACTTTATTATAGAAGTGTGTAAATTTACCCTTAAAGCTTTTATGTATTTCTATTGTTAAAAATAACATTATAAAATTAGAGATTAAGATTATAAGGCTGAGATCTACAGAGAGTAATTAGAATTTGCTAAGAAATTACTTACATAAAACATAGCTGAGTGTGGTAATACACGAACTAGACTTTTACATTGGTCTATCCTAGCTTAAAAGCTCAGTATAATTTTAATTGTTAAACCACTATAAAAAGGATATCAAAGATTAAGGTAAGCTTTATACTCAGCTAAGTATTACATGAGTAAAGTCTTAGTACGCTATATAGATCACAGCCTAACTCTCAAGCTACCTTTTCTGGAATGGGGTAAATGAGGAGTTTAATTTATTGACATTTTTAAGTATTTTAATATGTTTATGTAATTATCAAGGACTAGTAAAAAAATAAGAACTCCGTGTCACCTAACGTAACAGTGTAGCACCAAAAGAAGCCGATTAACGTGTAAATACATAGCTCCACGCACACACTTACACTACTACAGGCCGATAGGCGGCCATTATGAGAATTGTCATCGTCTGCGACAGATCAGTTTGCGTCTCAATAAAATATTTTAAAAATGCCGTCGTGCGTTGTGAAAAAGTGTAAAAACGATACTATATAAGTATTTGTGGCCATATATGATTATTTAAGGGAAAAGAAATTGTGTAACTAGTATCCCCGTGACCGCACACACACTAGCATAACGGTGCTTCACAATATCACGGCGCGAAGTCCTTCTTTTTTTACTCATCCGTGGTAATATATTTGTTTTTTCCTTCAATAACATGTCTAATCGACGTTATAATATTTAATATACATATATATTTAATGAGTCGTCGTGACTGCATTCGGAAGCGCCCGTGATTGATAGCAATGGGATTGCCAACTAGTTAGTAAATAGACAGTTTTTTTTGATGTTTAGGCTAAAATAAAAGTTGTTAGTATTTTTTTAGTCTTATAGATTATAGAGAACATCTCCATGAAATAAATTACAATAAACATTTTGGAGTACAGTTGGCAGCCCTTAATATATCTGTAATTTAATTTATCTCCGAGATTACAACGTAAATATTCGCTGGAACTTAACAATAATTTGAAATTGTCAGCAACCTGTTTATTAATCTGGTTTATTCTTTTGGCAATACGTTCGTTATTTAATTGCCATGTTGCTATCTTCTTATCCTCCTCAATATCTCTTTGCCTCTTTTCTTCTCTGATCTTTCTCCCTTCTTCAGCATGATCAACCATTTCCTTCCACGCTGCAAGTCTGGCTTCGTTCTAATATTTATAGGGAAATTAACTTGTATTATATTCTCCTTATTATTTGAGTAAAATAGGTACCTACATAATGCAATTTAAAAACAATAAACATATTATTTTTTTTCTGATCCCGCACACAAACAATCAAGATGGTTTTCTGGGACCATTATTATATTTAAGTAGTCATTGTAATTTCAAAGCTGTACTAAATAATAAAAAAGGCCTATTTAAGAAACTTAATAAATTCTAATTGATTTTGCATACCAAAGACCAAAAACTAATTATTGGCACAAGAATGCTAAGTAATTTAATACCTAATATTTTAAACGATTTGCCAGATAACCTACAAAATGAATATAAAATGAACGGAATATATACAAGCATAGGTACTGAAAAAAAATTTAGGACAACAACCATATATATGTGTAGACTAATGTAGGTATTAAAATACTATTATTTAATTATTATTGTAAGGTATCGCTGAAATCGCGAGAGACAACTTACCCATATAAACCCTTAAGGGGTTTTCGTGGTATTTAGGTATACATTATTTATGTATGCATTGTTTTGAACAATAAATGGGAAAAAAACTATTTCTTGTTTAATATAAAAAGTATAAAGTATTGCCAATGAAATACTGAATTTCCTATCAGAGGTAAATAAATGACAAAAATATATTTTTAATACTAAAGTGGGCAAACGGGCAAGTGGCATTTATGATGGAAAAAAAACAGCCATCCATGGACATCTGCAATACCAGAGCTGAAGAGATGCGTTGCTGGCCTTTGAGATGTAGGTATGCTCGAGACTCGAGGGTATTGAGTATACACCAACGTCAGATGATTCCACTGAGTAACTGTGCGTTGCAAAAAGTTTCTAATAAACACGCGGTTCTCGAATACCAGACCATAATTTCGCATTTTGACGCAATATCCGGTAGTGAAAATCGGGTTCAAGTGAACAACTCTTCAGATCACTCTCCACGACAAAATATGCGTAGAATATGCAGACCTCTACACAATGACTTGCTCGATAGTTTGAGTCGTACCTTATTGTTAGCGGTCAAATGGAAGAAGCTGGTCTTGGAGTAAGTTGATAAATTGTGTAAGAAAATCACACGAGATAATAACCAAAATTAGGTAGCGAAGACAAGCGTAAGTGGCGTAAGCGGCTGCACATGCCTCGGGCATCCAATGCGTTCGGTGAAAGAACAACAGCTTACATAGTACCTAGACTGATTAATAAACTGCCACGTGACTTGACCGACTCGTTGAATGAGACAAATTTAAAACAGAATTTAAAAAAATACTTTACTGACCTGATTTTAAGACTTGACTGACCACCGATCAACTTATCGTGCTTAACTATTAATTGTATCAAGTACTTTTACTTTTATTTGTATAATTATAATGTATAGCTAAGTGATTGTGAACTATTTTTTCTTTTATTAATTAAACTCTGTTGGTGTAGACTTAATTTAGCAATTGTACAAACCTCAGTGGTTTTTATTGCTTTGAAACCGCAATGTAAAATTTGTTTTTTATTAATAAATATATATATATATATATAAAAAGTAAGCCATTGTTATAACTAAAAATATCATTGATTTGTCTCTGACATCACAATAGGTAGGTACATATCAAGGTTTAAAATGTAGGTAAACCTTCAAAGAATTTTTACCGGAAGAATGTTCACTAGGTATTTCAATATCCAATAGGTACTTTAATTTTGTAATTATTATTTATTTATAATTATGTTGTGTAGTCTTGGGTTCATACTTATAGAATAGAATGATTTAATTTGGTTATGACATCGGAATTCACTTACTTCGTTATGTTCTTCCATTTGTAAAAGAAGCTTGTTATTCATTGCTTCTTCGAGTTCAAATTTTACATCTTCAGCCTTTTCTTTTTTCTTTTGCTCGGTTTGACATTGAAACCTAGGTCATATTTTAGTGTTAGTTAAAATAATTTACATGTTCTTATCTTTGTTTTCAAGGACTATTAGATAACTAGTGTCTGGCTATACATTAGATATTTACCCCTTTGGCATAACACGACCTCTATTTTTGATGCGTCGATGGAGTGTTGAGGATGTGTACGAATATAGCCCAATAGGGCACCTATTGGGCTCTATCTATCATTACAATAGTAAATTCTGAATTTATTGTACAAAAGAATGAACGATTTAATTCATAAAGTCCTCAAAGCTAAGACTAGAACTAAGAAAGTTGACTCTTTATGTTAACAAACAACCAAACAAACAAACAAAAATATATTATTTCGTAGGTAAATTGCATAACACTTGAAATATGTTATTTTTTCATACAGCTCGTTCGGAAGGCAGATGTCCTTAGAGAAGACCGAGCAAGAAGCTCTATGGGTGGGGTTTTCAAAACAGAATGGCTTTATTAGCTATCGAATGGCAATCAATTATCTATTATTTATACTAACTAGATTTTTTAATCATTCTAACATTAATTTGTTGTACTGTGCTATCTCCATGTTTCTTTTTTTCTTTCGAAATATTTCCTTCTCTTTTTTCTCCATTTCTTCAGCGTTTTCGATGGAGACTGAGTATGGCTTTGTATCATTGTTTGATTGATCATCTTGTAATTGTTTTTTAAATTTGATCTGCTGTTCTCGTCCCTCTAATGTTTTAGATTGCATCAGGGCGCTGTAATAAACAAATAAAACCTATATAACACAGTATATATTTAAGATAATATATCATTTAAATTTCAAATTGGTATGTGGATTATATTTCATTATATTATGTCCACTGCTGGGCCTCGCCGAAAGATAGCCACGACGATCGGTCCTACGCTGCCCTCATCCAACCTATTCCGGCGATCTTGACCAGATAATTATAGTTATGATAGTGACAATAATCAGATATCACTTCGTTCACATCGTACTGCGTCACACTGAGACAAAGAATATACTATTATAATAGTACAAGTACGGAGTTCTCACTCCGCAAAATCAATTAAAGAAATAGAGACTCTAGCGGTCATACAATAAGGTTAAATTCAGATCGCATAGCGCTATTAACTTACATTTATATTTACCTATTAGTTGCCTCTCTTTCTATCTCGTGACAACTATCTCGTGATAACATTAGGGTAGACTCCTTTACCTAAAACTGTACCTACCTAGTAAAAGGTCACCTTATAAAAATAACTCAGCTTTTTCTACAATATAAATTGGTACTTATGTAATTTTAATTTTAAATCAATATTCTTTCGTTGTCAAACCTATAGTTGCAGATAGTAATGTATGCGTTGAAATACCACGACATAGTCAAACCTACTTAGTATAGAGGAAATAAATAGGTAGCTATCATGAATGGTAACTTCATTATAATAATAAGTTATCAATTTAAAATAGATTGTTTGAGCGTCTTATGAAGCTTTTGGATCGCAATGACCTTTAATATGCTTAGCTTTATTTGTCCATTTTTAAATTATCAGAGCAGAAAAGAGAGCCCTCTGTACGCATTATGAGCTGTCTATTTGAAAGCTGGCGCCATCTGGAGATTGGCCCCGAAAATAACTATATATAAGCTCGAAATTATAAAATTCATTTTTAATGTTCTGACGCAATTAAATATCTAACTCTACTTTTTAATTTAGGCATTGCAATTTTTTATCATGTTGAAATTGCGCGTAGAGTTAGTTATCTAATTTTGTCACAACATAGAACATAAAGGATAGATTTAGTAGTGTAAATATGCAAAATGGAACACGAGAGCTACATACATGTGCAAGCGCTAGGCGTAGCCGCCATTTTATGACCAGTGGGCAGTAACACAATTAAAGAAAAGTTGAAAGGTTTCAAAGCGAGTGACAGCTGCCAAAGCTTTCATTTTCGGGCCAACTAACAGATGGCAGTCTTCTGAAAACGTCACTTTAAGGCGTCTGTCCCACCCCTGGAACTGAGTGTAAACTGTTAAAATCTCGCGGAATTTTTACCGCAGTGCGTGCTATTTGAGATTCAGTACGCGGATTTTAATCCGTAAGAACGATCCGCGCGCATTTTTATTCGCAATGCGTGCTAGGCCTGCATTTCACGATATACAAGAATACCTCTACGAGATACCTTAGTAATTGCCGTCCATAACAACTTTTTTCGAATATTTGCCTTTTGGCTGACTTAATTACGTCATCGTTACATTCCTTTTTCAATGATCTATAATGATTTACTAAATCCAACTCCTTTAATCGCTTTGCCTGTATCTTTTTTTTTACACGGCGCACTTGGCCCTGAAAGAACGTAAAAATTATAATGCGAAAATTCTCAATTAAATTTTTTTATGATGGAGGATGGAAGAATTATTTGATCTCCGGCCATAAGGGTCTTTTCACTCTTTTTCTTGAACACTTCTTTTGAAGGTATCTTACATTTTTTTATGGAAATAAGGGATGTGACGAGCAGGACATTCAGCTGATGGTAATTGATACGGGCTGCCTGAAATTCTACAATGAAATGATACTCAGGATTCATGAAAAACCCAAAAATTCTGAGCCGTTCATCACCTGGAGACATAAGATGTTAAGTCTCATCTGCCTGGTAATTTCACTAGCTACGGCGCCCTTCAGACTGAACCACAATAATGCTTACACATTACTGCTTCAAGGCAGAAATAGGCAACGTTGTGGTCCATTCCACCTTCGCATGACTCGCCACAAGTTAGGATATCATCCCCACCATCTGGATGTGTGGTGGTCCTCCACAGTGCGGTTTTCAAGGAGCTTTCTTCCTCGTACTACGAAGCTGTGGAATGAGCTTCCTTGTGCGGTATTTCCGGGACGATACGACATGGGTACCTTCAAAAAAAGCGCGTACATCTTCCTTAAAGGCCGGCAACGCTCTTGTGATTCCTCTGGTGTTGCAAGAAAATGTGGGCGGCTGTGATCACTTAACACCAGGTGACCCGTACGCTCGTTTGTCCTCCTATTCCATAAAAAAAAATACCAATGCCGGTATCGGGTGCAAAGGAGCCTCCTTTGCACTGGTGAATTATCCATGGAGGAAGCTCAGCTACTAAACATATAAATGTTATTTATGTGTATAAATGTATTACATATTATATTTTATACCTCCACAGTATCCGGCCACGCCTTCGTCCTATTTTGGGACAGCTCGTTCAGTGACTTTATATATTCTTCTTTTGAATGTGCTGTTTCATTATCATCCCCTTTTCGATTAATTCTGTCCCATTCCTTTTTATGAAGAGCTAAAACGTACATGTTTTAAATTAAAATGCTTGTTTTTTAATCTGGTTGGTTATGCCTCTGTTTTCGACCGGACCATTGAGAACTTGTTTTTGGTTGTACAGATTATCTATATATATAAAAGAGAATGTATGTTTGTATGTTCCCTATTAACTCCTAAACTATTCGACCGATCTCAATGAAATCTTTTGTTTACCATATCTCTCGAACCGTTTATTGACAGAACAACGTCTGTCGGGTCAGCTAGTTAATAAACAATTAAAAGTGACGTAAAAAAATACTCAAACGTCAAAAACTTAAAGGCGAAAAAGTTTGTCGAAAAATAATTACAAACACTTTTTAAGATAAATAAATAAACCAAATAAAAAAAACATGAAGCAGACTTCCCGGTAACAAGATCATCCAGTCACCACAAATAGCTCCTGTTCACGAGCATGATGCATGGACCAGCCATCGCCTCGCTCCACCATATTTTAGGTCAGGGAACGACCCGCCCCACGAGTTGCCACGAGAAATCTACCGAATAAAAAAAGAATGTTCCCTACATATTACGCAATACTTACCTACTAAATGCCTTTATCTACACCCATGCTTTAAAACCTCTATTAAATATTTTGAAACAGTTAGCTTGTTGCCAACATTAAAACACCCAATGTTCTAATAACCATTACATCATCCAAACGAGTGTTGTAATGTTGTTCTGAATTTCATAACAACACTCCTTTGTTTTTTTTCGATCCCTTCATGTGCAAAGAGTTTCAACAGACAGCCACATTCTTATTGCTCAATGCGTGGTATCTGTATGAATTAAAAAAAAAACATTTTCGTTTACGCGCGTTCCACACTACCAGAACGCCGCGCGCCGTTAAAAAAAGTAGATTATTCGAATCCCCGCCATTTTTCTTCGATATTTTTATTGTTTTGTTCACAAAATATGAGCGATTCATTTAAAACGCTGAATATTCGAGTGAATTATTGCACTATACAAAATATAAATTACTACTAAAATAGATAATTGTTTCATTAGTTAGTTTATTTGTACATAATCAGTAATGAATGATATTAGGTTACTACTTGGACTGGTGTTTTAATGTTAGCAGTAAACTAACTGTTCCAGAATCTTTTAGAGGATTCATATTCTGGCTGTAGATAAAGTCTTGTATGCAACTGTTGATAATTAGGTATTAAAACACTCATGTGATATCATCACGATAAATCCACATTCGTGTTTTAATACCCCTTATTACACAACAGTTGCATATATAACTATAACTTGTATGAACTGTCATATGTAATGAAATCTCATTGGCTGAATTATTTGTATTGTGAATATATAGGTATTTCATAGTCAAAAAAATATTGGTTGCGGAGAAGCAATCACCAATTCAAATTCAAATTCATATATTTTTATTCAAAATAGGATGTGAAATCACTTATTGAAAGTCAAAAAAAAACTACCACCCATTCCAAAATGAATGCCTCAGGCCTGAGAAGAATGGGCGCAACAAACTCAGCGGGCTTTTTTTTTTATCAAAAATATGTTTTACAATTAAAGTAACATTTACAAAGTAACATTGTACAATTAAACTTATTATTTAATAGCCTGAGGGCGGTCGCTCCATTCCCAATCTGTGGTATCATTAAGAAAGTCATTTATGTTATAGTAACCTTTACCACATTAACGTTTTTTAACAATTGTTTTGAATAACGTAATACTTTTGTTTTGAACGCTTTCTGGGATCTTGTTGTAAAAGCATATACAACGCCCCACAAAAGACTTACTAACTCGACTTAGCCGAGTAGTAGGCATCATCAGTTTATGTCTGTTCCTGGTGTTAACATTATGGTTATGACAGTATCTGGCAAATTCACTTATGTGCCTATGAACATACATTACATTATCAAGAATATATTGAGAAGCAACAGTCAAGATGTTAATTTCTTTGAATTTTGCTCTCAACGATTCTTTAGGACCTAGGTTATAAATAGCGCGAATAGCCCTCTTCTGCAGCACAAATATTGTATTAATATCGGCAGCGTTGCCCCATAGCAATATACCATAGGACATAATACTATGGAATATATTATCCAATTTAAAACCATTATTTGGATCGGTAAAGTTTCGCATTATAACCGTCGAAGAAAAACTGTCTTTACATGAATAATAACTCCGGATTATATTTAGAGTTAGAGTATCCTCAGTATGATAAAATGAGACTGTTATTGAAATATTAATTCACTCTCGAGACAAGTACGCAGACACCCTCGAGAGTAATTTGCCACCATCTATGGATGCTATAAATTACTCCTTCATCATTAAACTGACAGTGAGCAATTTCTAGTCTACACCGTGTTTATGAAAGGATTTTAATAACACTGAGGCGCAGATATGATGAGCGTACTCAGACTTTGCTCAGACTTTACTTACATAAAACTTTGCTGAGTGTGATAAAATGGGAATTTAAATTGTGCATTTGACTGTTTTAGCTTGAGCTCAGCATTATTTCAGCTGTCAAATTACTATAAATAGTATTTTGAAAGTTATGATAAGCTTACACTTTTCAAATTCAAATATTTTTATTCAAAATAGTATTCAAAATCACTTATTGATCGTCAAAAACTACCGCCCATTCAAAATAGACTGCCTAAGACCCGAGAAGAGTGGGCGCAAGGAACTCAGCGGGCTTTTTTATGTAAAAGTATGGATTACAATGTGATATCGTACAATAAAAAATTATAATTAAAGAGCCTGAGGGTGTTCGCTTCATTCCCAGTCCGTGGTGTCATTAAAAAAATCGTTTATGCTCTAGTAACCTTTCCCACACAAACGTTTTTTAACAATTCTTTTAAAATTTACTTAAATTTCATAACACATTTGTTTTGTACATTTTCTGGGATCATATTGTAGAAGCATATACATAGCCCAACAAAAGACTTACTAACTCGACCCAACCGAGTAGTAGGCATAACAAGTTTATGTTTGTTCCTCGTGTTAACATTATGAATGTCACAGTTTCTAGAAAATTCCTCAATGTGCTTATGAACATACAGAACATTACCAAAAATGTATTGAGAAGCAACAGTCAAAATAATTATTTTTCTTAATTTTTCTCTTAATGATTCTTTAAGACCTGGGTTATAAATCGCGCCAATAACCCTATTCTCCCTCAGCTACGTTTTACCTAAGTAAAATCATAGCCAAGTTTAAGTACGCTCTATAGATCTCAAACGGAATGTACTACCATGTATGTATGTCTAGATAGACTGTGACAGCTGTGAAAACGTCGAAAAAAATTGAGGTTGACAGTTAACCTCTATTTTGAGAAATGCACACACACTAACACAAAGTGACATACAAATCAGGAATGTATGAAGGAGCTTGTCACAAAAGTAAAAAATGTCTTTTCATCGGTTGTCTCACAGCGAGAGACTCTATCTAGACGTATAAATTATCTTAGTATAAAACTATTAATGTATCAGAGAATAATAGTAAACATACACATATAAAAACATACATGTAACCATTTTTACTGATATCAGTTATGAAGAACTGAAAAAATAATATTAAAATACTACTCAAGTGAAAACCACCAAAACTACACATCAATTATACCTTATACGTAACTAGCCTCATTTATCTTCTTATATATATAAAAATGAATTGCTGTTCGTTAGTCTCGCTAAAGAAACGGTCACTCACGTAATCCTGGAATGTGCTGGGGTGGCCAACCAACGGGCACAAACCTTAGTAAATATAAGGTCGCTCCAGGAAGTCTGCGAACACCCCAGGAGTGTTCTGAACTTCTGGAAGGAGCTGGGCTGGTTGGAATGACTGGCCAACACTGCACGCAAAATGGACCCAATTAAGCGGTCTAATTGCGGAAACAGGAGCCTTTTACCAATACCAATAGTCTCGCTAAAAATCGAGAACGGCTGGACCGATTTGGCAAATTTAGGCCTTGAATAATTTGTGGAAGTCCAGAGAAGGTTTAAAAGGTGAATAAATAGGAAAATGCTGCTAAATTAAATAAAAACAACAAATTTGTTTTTCCTTTGATGTGTCCATACATAATTTCTATGAGAGAATTTATTGACGCACGGTTTGACAGTTCTGCTGTGAAACAATTTCATAACGACAGCAGGATACATATTTTACGAAGTAATTTTTGATGTTATGATATATTATTGACAAATTCATATAAAAACATTATTTTATTTATTATATACAGAACAACGTCTGTCGGGTCAGCTAGTTCCTAAATAAATATTCAGATTAAACCGACTTATTATTGACTAGCTGATACCCCGCGACGTCGTTCGAGTACGTATTTTTACACCTTGGGATGTAACCCAAGGTGTAAAACTTACAGGGTACTGGACTTTTAGTAGGGATACCAAATTTTTTGAAAATGTAATATAGCCTATAACACCCGGGGATAATGTAGCTTCCCAACAGTGAAATAATTATTCAAATCGGTTCAGTAGTTGCGGAGCCTATTCAATGCAAACAAACAAACAAACAATCAAATCTGGATCACTTGGCGTTGCGTAGAGACGTCGCTTCATTGTGTGTCGTCTAACGCATTTATCACGGAGAGTGTTCCGAAGAGCTGTTTAACCTGATTCCTGCCGCCGAATTCCACCTTCGCACGACACGCCACAAGTTAGGATATCATCCCCACCATCTGGATGTGTGGCGATCCTCCACAGTGCGGTTTCCAAAGAGCTTTCTTCCTCGTACTACAACGCTGTGGAACGAGCTTCCTTGTGCGGTGTTTTCGGGACGATACGACATGGGTACCTTCAAGAAAAGCGCGTACACCTTCCTTAAAGGCCGGCAACGCTCTTGTAATTCCTCTGGTGTTGCAAGAGAATGTGGGCGGCGGTGATCACTTAACACTTCGTTTGTCCTCCTATTCCATAAAAAAAAATCTTTCCTCTTTATAATATTAGTATACCTACTGATTACATTATCATTGTATTAATTATTAACTATATCATATATTAGTATCTATCATATAATAATATCTATATCATGTATGATTTTCTCTATATTTTATAAATTATATTTTGAAATCGAACTTAATAATCAGATTAATATTATTTTATTTTTATGTACACAACAGTTCGTTTTAACAGTACTATGTAGGTATTTATAATTATTGCATATTTAATTTTTTAATTAAATTAAATTAAATTAAACATACAAATATTCCTTATCTACCTGTAATTATTAATGATTTATTTCTATTTTACAACTGTTATCTATATTCTTTACAATTAATACTGATTAAACAATATTTTTTATAATAATTGTAATACAAACTGTTTATTCATAGGAATGCAAAATCAATTTAATTTTATTAATATTACTGACACATGTTTTGTGTGGATAAAGTATTGAACTACATGTGACCGAACGGTTGCTAAATACAATGTTGGCGCCATTTTTTTTACTTCGTCCCACTTGAGACACATACCTTGATGCATTTGGTAAGCACTAAGCAGAGTAACTTTCATAAAAAATCTTTAAGGAGCACAAGAAAAAACATTTCATTTTTTTTATGAATAGCGTAACGGTCACTTGATTTAAAATTATCACCGCCGCCAATACCAGAGAAACTAAGGAGCTTTGCCGGACTTTAAGGCGAATGGGAAGCAGAAAATACGCAAACAAGGTGAATTTAGACTAGTTTTGTGATGAAAATGTAGCATTTGGTGCTATGAACACTACTTAATCATGTTACACATATTCGTAAGTCTTATTTGTAGGTTGCTAATGCTTGCTGTTGGTTATAGTTAACACTCCACAGCCTTTTTGAACTACCACTTTTCTTTGCAGTTAAACAAGTTTTTTGGCATAGCATGACGCATTTTTTAGTACTACTCTCAGAAAAGTTATTCTTATAGCTTGTATTTTTTTGTGTAGGTGCATTTATTCAAATAAGTAATGAATAACGAGGATTTTGAGCATAAAAATTGTTAGAATCTGTTAAAATGTTACGTTTTCCACGCAAGAATTTTGAAAATATTGGCTAATGTTACATAGATTGCGGGCTGGCAGCCGTGACCTCATATCGCTCAAGGTCGCTGGCATTTAGTATCGCCTTAAGGAAGGTGTACGCGCTTTTCGAAGGTACCCATGTCGTAACGATCGAATGTACATTCATAATGTTAACACCAGAAATAGACATAAACTTATAATGCCTACTCGACTAAGTTGAGTTAGTAAGTCTTTTGTGGGGCGATCTATATGCTTTTACAACAAGATCCCAGAAAATATTCAAAACAAGTATTACGTTATTCAAAAGAATTGTTAAGAGACGTTAGTATGGTAAAGATAACAATAATGACTTTCTTAATCATGCTACAGATTGGGAATGGAGCGACCGCCCTCAGCCTATTAAATAATAAGTTTAATTGTACAATATTACTTTGTAAACATTTTTTTTATGAAAAAAAAAAGCCCGCTGAGATTGTTGCGCCCATTCTTCTTAGGTATGAGGTATTCTTTTTGGAATGGGTGGTAGACTTTTGGATTTTGACTTTCAACAAGTGATGTTACATGCTATTTTGAATAAAAATATTTGAATTTGAATTTGTCGTGTGGAAACACCGCATAAGGAAGTTCCACGGTTTGATTGTACAAGACAGAAAGGTTCATCGAAAGGTGGAATTCGGCGGCAGGAATCAGGATGATGGATGAACAAGTATTCAAAGGCTTGATAATGACGTATTAATTTGTGTTAGTGACAATATCATCATAATGATCAACGCTTCAATAAAAAGGTTCAATAAAAAGTTTTAAAGGTTAAATGAATATAAGGGACGAGACGAGCAGTACGTTCAGCTGATGGTAATTGATACGGCCTACCAATTACAATGCAGTGCTTCTCATGATTCCTGAAAAACCCAAAAGTTCTCAGCGGCACCACAATTGCGCTCGTCACTTTGAGACATAAGATGTTAGGTCTCATTTGTCTAGTAATTTCTCTGGCTACGGCGCCCTTTAGAATGAAACAGTAATGTTAACACATTACGGCAGAAATAGGCGCTGTTGTGGTACCCATAATCTAGCCGGCTTCCTGTGCAAAGGAGTCTCCCACTGGTATTGTTTGAAGACATACTGTCTTAAAATAGTTGTAATTTTGCTTAAGTTTTAATGTAGCTTGATACAACTGTTGAAATGTTATAATTGTACTGTATTTAGTGGCTAATGAATGAGACTGAGCTGTCACGATGTGCAACGATCGTTCGGAAGTGAAATTATTAGTGGAGCGGTGGATAGGAATGGAGGTAAGAATTTTTAACCAAAGAATTGATTTTTAAATTCAGTTATTAGGTGTGTGTGATTGTGCGAAAAGTGTTAATTTGAGTGGTAGTTACACATTCGAGTTAATCAAAGAAATAATATAAAACATATATGTATGTATAACAAAACAATTTGTTATGTTTTTAAGTTATAGCTCTCAAACAAAATTTATGAACGATGTGGGACTCGAACCCGGAATCAAGTTGTGACTTCATCTACAGTATAAAAAGTATTAACTTTATAATACTTTACAGTTGATAACCTGCTCAACCCCAATATAATATGCATATTAGGAAATTGACTTGAGATGTCGCTCTTGTAAATATAATCAATTTCTTATGTTATTTTAAGTGATAGCCCTATCTTCTGGGATTAATTACACAAATAAAACTGAAAACAATATTTTATGAACGGTTGGCTCAGTTGGAAAGAGCGCTCGCACGGAACGCGAGGGGTCAGGGGTTCGAGTCCCGCATCGTTCATAAAATTTTGTTTTCAGTTTTATTTATAATATTCCAAAATATGACGTTAAAATTAAAATTAAACGTTGTGAAATGTGTTTTACAACCCACTTTTAAAATACAGTTTTGGTACGTGGGTATCTACTTCATAATCCTTCCTTTTAATGGGTGTGATCAATCCTGTAAAATAGTTTTAGAAGACAAACGTCACGCCCTTAGATTAAGGATTGGTCTCCGCTGCGCTCCAACTAGATACAGCACTATTACTAATCACTAAGAACATTTAAAAGGCATAAAAAGGCATTTATTTTCTCAAAATTGATTCCTTTAGAATTCTTTTTGATGTCATTTCTAATAACTACTAGATACTACTACCGCTTCTACCGCGAAGAAGAGGCGCAAGAAACTCTCCCAGCATTCTTTTTT
Organism: Leptidea juvernica; assembly: GCA_949711755.1. NCBI lineage: Eukaryota > Metazoa > Arthropoda > Insecta > Lepidoptera > Pieridae > Leptidea > Leptidea juvernica. The sequence continues at coordinate 5,544,120 of CATIXQ010000010.1, forward strand.
TGCGCTCTTTTCAATAAAAATATACAATCTTGTACATTACTTAATAATGTACAAACATTTCTATGGCTATAAAATAATCACAATCTAGTCCCAGGCTGTCCGATCATTATAGATATTCAGCAGTGGAGTAATAGGATTTACGACGGAGCCTTTTTTTAATAAAACATTTAAATTTATTTATAGATAATGCCTGAACAG
>CATIXQ010000010.1:5544327-5576010 GCA_949711755.1 Leptidea juvernica
AGAGCCATTTTTTAATAAAACATTTAAATTTATTTATAGATAATGCCGGAACAGAGGCTGGGACTTTATTATAAAAGTGTATACATTTACCCTTAAAGCTATTATGTATCTTATGAAGCCTACTAGAATTAGTTACAAGCAATCCCTTTACTTAGAACAATAGCTTTTTTATTACGGCAACTATTAGATGCTTGTGTGCGTGGTATCTTGATACTCAATGGCATCTTTAGAATTGAAATTAATAAAATACAAAATACTTACTGATAATCCCAGTATCTTTCTTGTTTCTTGTAGTATTATTTTTACAAAGTTTTACTACGCAACCCGGTATTTTAGTTTCAATTATTATCAAAACAATTATTTAACATGTGGCACGTCAACGTCACACACATATTTCGAGACTGGCTCGAGTACGCACACTTGGGCGTAGTGTTAGATGCCGCACATTGCGACTACGCCTGCAGTATCGAGTTGGAGCGCAGCGGAGACCAATACATAATCTAAGGTACAACGGTTACTCCTGTTTTTTATCATGAACAGGTTGACAAACGTAGTTCATGCTTATCTATGCCCATGGGTAAAGAATAGTGCTGTCTTTATGAAATTGTCAAAATTCCGACTGTGAGTGTGTAAGCAAAGTCCGTAAATGAGTTGAAAAAAATCATAACTGAATGTATATATTTAAATATTGTGTGTTTGATTTTCATTCAAAATAAAATTAATTAAAATTAAAAAATAGCTAACGTCACAAATCGAAATATGAACTAGACGTAAGATATTTCTCTCAAGTTGATCCAAATAGTACGTGTAATATTCACTAAGTTTCATTTTAATCAATTGAACTGTTTCTGTGAACCGCATTACGATTTTCACACAAAAACAGAAAAGAAAACAATAAATTTTGAGGGTTTCCCAAACTGAAACTCAAAATTTTTTTTCATCAAACCCATACATACATGTTTGGGTTAATTATGGAAAGGTCTTCAAAAATTATATTGAGGTTTCTAATTTTATTTTCTTCTAAACTGAATAGTTTGCGCGAGAGACACTTCCAAAGTGGTGAAATGTGTTCTGTCCCCTGTAACTTCTAAAATAAGAGAATGATTAAACTGAAACAAATATAATATGATGTACCATGCAAACTTCCACCAAAAATTGGTTTGATCGACATCTAGTAAGTAAATTTATTGAATAAGGCGTTACTTTGCGGAAATCCGTAATTATATAAATGATTTAAGTTTTCTTTAGTGTTAATTCCGCCAATATTTCGCCTCTACACGAGGCATCCTCAAGACTTGTTGTCTCGCCAAAATCTGGCACGAGTGCCAGAGTGACAGAAATATTGGCGGAATTAACACTAAAGAAAACTTAAATCATTTGTATAATCTAGTAAGTAGTTTTTTTTAAATATCTACATTTTACACTATTATTAAAACATCGATCCAAGTTACAACAAGCTACAAGAACTTTTATACTATATTACTTGCTGCTACGGAACCCTTCATGGGTGGCTTTTTTATATTAAAAGAAGAAAAAGCATTTAAAAATTTGTGTACATCTATCATAGGTAATATTTAACATTGTAACTATCAGTCGATCGTCGCATGTGTATCGTTTAAATTAAAAGTAATTTTCATAAGCAGAATTATTAATTAATGACTAACGAGTAACGAGCTCAATAGGGTTCTTCGAGCGGAAGCAAACAGAGATAGAGCTATATGAACCGTTTGGGAGCGACAGAGACAACATGAGTGTAGAAGATGAATGAATTGATGGCGGTAAGCGATTCATTTAGTTCCGCGTGAATTTGTCTGCAGAAAGGTTGTGAGTGACTTATGTTTGATGTAGTAAAAACGCGCGCAAAACTGAAACCAAAAACTTTAAAAAATATTGTATTTTAATGTGGAAATATATGTTGGAGTGTGTCTAAATATTTGGATTGTGATTAAGTGTTGTGTATTAGTTAAGAGGTATGAAGTACCAATATTTATCGTAGTAGATAAGGCCAGTCGGCGTTTATGTAAGAAATATTGTTGGTAAATAATGATTAGAAACAAATGTTACCGTTATTTTGACATTTGATGAAAAAATATTTATTCATGACACATTCCATTATATTATATTATTAAAATATTCATGCAGTTTTAAGTAAGTATGTATACTATGAAAAGATAATTTATTTACTTAGTAAAACGGTTGTATTAAATTTATATCTTAACTAGCTGACCCGGCAAACGTTGTTTTGCCATATAAAGTATAATTCACGCGATAGTTTTATAAGTAATAAAATATTGCCTATATTATAGCCTGTACATCATTTTGTTCTATTGTCAATAGTTTTTGCAGCGCACGCAAAAATAGGTTTTCGATTTTACACCTTGTGTTACAAAATAGCAATTTTATTACGGATCCCTAATTTTGAAAAAAAAAAAAACATAGCCTATAGCCTTCCTCGATAAATGGACTACCCAACACTGAAAGGATCATTCATTCAAATCGGACCAGTAGCACCAGAGATTAGCGCGTTCAAACAAACAAACAAACAAACACTGCAGCTTTATAATATTAGTATAGATTACTTTTGAAATATAATAAATTAGGTAGTTACCTATTCAGGAAGTTTTAACTAATAAAAAACAACGTAAAATATATGTTTTTATATATTTTTTAACGTTATAACTTTGAAGCCAATAGTTCTATTAATGAATCCATTTATTCGATATATTTTTGTATAATTATTATATGTGAGAAAGATATTAGTTAATAACGTAATAAATAACCGTTTAGACAGTTTCTCAAACAAAAATATTAAGAAATTTACATATATTATGACTATTCATTTTCAGTACAGTTATGAAAATTTAATATACGTTCACAAAAATCGTTACCTTTTTGCTCTTAATAGTGATTTTCATTATTATAACACTAGAAATAAGGGATTGCTTGTAACTAATTCTAGAAGGCTTCATAAGATACCTACATAATAGCTTTAAGGGTAAATGTATACACTATTATAATAAAGTCTCAGCCACTTTTCAGGCATTATCTATAAATTAATTTTAATGTTTTATTAAAAAATGGCTCCGTCGTAAATCCTATTAATCCACAACTGAATATCTAAGTGCTCGAACAGCCTGAACTAGATTATGATTATTTTATAGCAATAGCAATGACAGTACAATATTGTATATTTTATTAAAAAGAGCGCAAAAAAAGAATGCTGGGAGAGATTGTTGCGCTGCTTCTTCTCTCTCGGAGCTCAATTCGTTTGCGAAGTGGTAGTAGTATCTAGTATATTAGAAATGACATCAAAAATAATTCCAAGGGAATCAATTTTGAGAAAATAAATGCCTTTTATACCTTTTAAAAAAAGAGTGAAAAGTTATAATTTTTTATTTATCACACCAAAGTACAAAAGCGATCGATAACTTAGATCAGACATCAAGTACTTAGGTTTAGTTCTGTACATTTTTATGTAATTTATGCATTTTCCGCAACTAAGTGTAAACCTCAAAATAATTTATATTAATGTATCTTTTATTGAAGTAGGCGTTACTTCCATAATTATACAAATGATTTGAGTTTTCTTTAGTCTTAATATGTCAATATTTGTATTTAAACGAGACAAGTCTCGTGCCAGATTTTGACGAGACAACACGTCCTGAGGAGTTTCGCCTCGTGTAGAGGCGAAACACGTGTCGAATTGTTTAAACACAAATATTGGCGGAATTAACACTAAAGAAAACACAAAACATTTGTATATTATCTATACTAATATTATAAAGCTGCAGTGTTTGTTTGTTTGTTTGTTTGAACGCGCTAATCTCTGGTGCTACTGGTCCGATTTGAATGAATGATCCTTTCAGTGTTGGGTAGTCCATTTATCGAGGAAGGCTATAGGCTATGTTTTTTTTTTCAAAATTAGGGATCCGTAATAAAATTGCTATTTTGTAACACAAGGTGTAAAATCGAAAACCTATTTTTGCGTGCGCTGCAAAAACTATTGACAATAGAACAAAATGATGTACAGGCTATAATATAGACAATATTTTATTACTTATAAAACTATCGCGTGAATTATACTTTATATGGCAAAACAACGTTTGCGGGGTCAGCTAGTATATATATACAATACAAATAATTTATATACATATATACTATTCAACGTATTAAGCGTATAAAATCATCAAAATGGTTCCTAATCTGTTAAGTGGTTCTTAAAATGAGAAACGCACAAACGAAGAAAAATATTTCAAAAATAATATATATTGGACGGGACACAGAGTTTCTTGCGCCGCTTCTTCTCTCTCAGAGCGCGATTCGTTTCCGAAGCGGTAGTAGTATCTAGTATATTAGAAACGACATCAAAAACAATTCTAAAGGAATCAAGTTTGAGAACCACCAGTGGGAGGCTCCTTTGCACAGGAAGCCGGCTAGATTATGGGTACCACAACGGCGCCTATTTCTGCCGTGAAGCAGTAATGTGTAAGCATTACTGTGTTTCGGTCTGAAGGGCGCCGTAGCTAGTGAAATTACGGGGCAAATGAGACTTAACATGTTATGTCTCAAGGTGACGAGCGCAATTGTAGTGCTGCTCAGAAGTTTTGGGTTTTTTGAGAATCCTGAGCGGCACTGCATTGTAATGGGCAGAGCGTATCAATTACCATCAGCTGAACGTCCTGCTCGTCTCGTCCCATATTATCATAAAAAAAATGCCTTTTAATGCCACACCCTTCGGGGTATAGATAAATGGAGCAAATATATCACCGACTGGTATCCCGGAAACCTAAAAAGGAAACGGGGGGGGACAATACAGGGAATGGCCAGACGAACTAAGGACAATAGCAGGCAAGAAATGGTCTAGGATATTCAAATTCAAATATTTTTATTCAAAATAGGATGTGAAATCACTTATTGAACGTCAAAAAACTACCATCCATTCCAAAATCAATGCCTCAGGCCTGAGAAGAATGGGCGCAACAAACTCAGCGGGCTTTTTTTTCATAAAAAATATGTTTTACAATTAAAGTAACATTGTACAATTAAACTTATTATTTAATAGCCTGAGGGCGGTCGCTCCATTCCCAATCTCTGGTATCATTAAGAAAGTCATTTATGTTATAGTAACCTTTACCACACAAACGTTTAACGATAAAAACGATAGCGATAGCTACAGGAAACGAGTTAGAGGAGGCCTTTGTCAATAGACAAACAGATAGTGGCAGATACTTAGTTAAGTATATAATGTAAATATATATACATGTAAATTCTACTATATGAATAATGGCTTATATTATTATTTTAATATTTTACCAGTGGGAGGCGCCTTTGCACAGGATGCCGGCTAGATAATGGGTACCACAAAGGCGCCTGTTTCTGCCGTGAAGCAGTAATGTGTAAACATTACTGTGTTTCGGTGTGAAGGGCGCCGTAGCTAGTGAAATTATTGGGCAAATGAGACTTAACATCTATTGTAATGAAAATAAGGGACGAGACGAGCAGGACGTTCAGCTGATGGTAATTGATACGTCCTACCCATTACAATGCAGTGCCGCTCAGGATTCTTGAAAAACACAAAAATTCTGAGCGGCATATTGCGCTCGTCACCTTGAGACATACTGAGATGTTAAGTCTCAATTGCACAGTAATTTCACTAGCTACGGCGCCCTTTAGACCGTAACACAGTAATGCTTACACATTACACCCATAATCTAGCCGGCATCTGGTGCAAAGGAGCCTCCCACTGGTAAGCCTCTCTGTTAACCATTCTATCCGGGTGAAGTCGGGGCGAAATGTTTGGTATTAGTTGAAAGAAATACGTAAATGTTGGCATGTTTGTTCGATTTGGCGGTACACCTGCTCTGTTTCCAAAGAGTGCCAGATACGTTGACTCTGTATGTGGTACAGGTTGAAAACCATGGTTCATATTATTTGTGCTGTTTTACATAGCTTTACATATCTGGAAGCGCTCTGTCTGTTGATTCACTTATGGTAATTTACTATGATCAATTATATTAATTTATTATAAAAACTACTTTAAAAAAACCGACTTCAGTAGTTTAGTCGTAGTGTTTTTTATTTTTTACCTTTTAGTGTCATTAATCAGGTAAACTATAAGATTTCGATGCTTTTTATTATCAAGCCTACGAAAATTTTCACGTGCCTTAAACAATATAGATCTTCAAACAAGTTCTTGTGAGACACTGAAATATCGTGAATAACGTTTGTTAGCTATGAATGTCAGGTTGACTAAGACCCACTTTTCGGCGAACGGATTAATAATAGTAATATACTTATAATCAAACTAAATGAAAACTCCTAAAATACCAGTACACAAACTATAATAACATCATCCACGTAAAAAAAAATATTCATAAAATTAAAAGTACTGGGCCAAACTATATCAAATTTTATGGGACTGAATGCCGAATGGTAAACATTCTCCATCAATTGGTAATATATCGGTAATCGGTGTACATACATCAAAAACAATACCGTTCGGACAGAACCTCCTCCTTTTCTAAAGTCGGTTAAAAAATGCCATGAAATTTTAAGATGAACATGATGATGTACAAATCTGATTTTGAGATCCTAAACCCGCAATGCAAAGTGCCTCAATCATTTACCAGATGGCGTTGTAAAGCCCTGAATTGCGAGTCAAATTTGCAGAGGACGGAACGTACCAAAAGTTAAATTGTGTAGGGATTCATAATTACTCTATTTACTTTATAAATACCTTCTGTTGTAAAGGATACATTATTTTAATTTTAAGAAGTATTATATTATAACAACTGGCTGGCCTGATATTAACATATATACGGAACATAGTATAGTGAACTTCAGGACTATTTGTTCCGCGGGACAAATGCGTAGGCATATTGAAAAGCTTGTGTTTTAAACCAAAAAAAGTATAATAGGATAATGAGGGGGGGGGGGGGGGTTTAAGGGTAAAAAATGGTTTATCTCCATTGAAACAGAACCCTTATTTTCAATCAAAAATTCTCGCATCAAAATATCAGTTTTTCCAAAAAAGTTCGTGAAAAGAACAGAAAGTTCATTGTGTTGTGCATTCTGTTATTCTTTGATGGTGTGCAAAAATACACATTATTCAGCTAAATGTTCGGAAAAATTAAGCCCATCAAAAGGAGAATATAAATTTTAGAAAAATATAATAAATAGAGATAAAGAGCACCAAAAAAGGAAATAACACTGAATTATTATCCTTTTTACATTTATAAATAGTTTTGATACATTGAAATCCATACTTTTGCTGCTACGAAATATCTGGTCTATAACTCTGACGTCTATTTTCGTGAAATGCTACGAAGGGAGAAAGAGGGACGAAAGAGACGGCAATATCTTTAATAAACTACTGCAGTGCACTAAATCAAAACTAAAACTTTCTAAAATCGTTAGAATTCTTGAATAATCTGCTCATATCATTCCGATATTGCACTAGAAAAAAACACAATAACATGAAGTTTTCGTCGCGAATTTAAAACGCGCTTTGATTATTCACGGACTAGTAAAAAATAAGGACTCCGTGTCACCTTACATAACAATGTAGGTAGCACCAATACAAGCCGATTAACGTGTAAATACATAGCCCCACGCACACACTTACACTACTACAGGCCGATAGGCGGCCATTATGAGAATTGTCATCGTCTGTGACAGATCAGTTTGCGTCTCAATAAAAAATTTTAAAATGCCGTCGTGCGTTGTGAAAAAGTATAAAAACGATACTATATAAGTATTCGTGGCCATATATGATTATGTAAGGGAGAAAAAAATGTGTAACTAGTATCCCCCGTAACCGCACACACACTAGCATAACGGTGCTTCACTTGCTAATATCATGGCGCGGAGTCCTTCTTTTTTTACTCGTCCTGTTGCTTACTATGGCAAAATATTTAAAAGGTCAGCAAAGGTTAAAACAAAGTTATAACATTGAAAATCAGGTAGCTATATGGATTGTAACAAAATATTGCCTGAAAAGAGAAAAACAAATTTGAAAACACGAGATAATTTATCACACTTGCGTACTGAGAGCGCAGGTGAGGGCGAGAGAAGCCCTCGGCTAGATTTATGACCGGGGTTACAATTTTGCGAATAAAACAGCGCTTCTGAACAACCGGCATTACTGATATAAATTACTTAGCTAACGGGTATTAAATAGAACTCTTTAAAGCTTAATTTATTGAGCTATGTTACAAAAGGTACAAGTGATATTTTATACAGATAATTTGCGGTCTGGAAATGAAGTTATTTAATTTTTTTAAATTAAATCATGTATTTATGCATTAATTTTGGCTAGATCAGTAGCTACCACAGTGGCGCTCTGATTATAATTGATACGCCCTGCCATTTACAGTATAGTACCGCTCAGGATTCTTGAAAAATCCGAAAATTCTGATGGGCACCACAATTGCGCTCGTCTCCTTAAGACATAAGATGTCTCGTTTACCCAGTAATTTCCCTAGCTACGGCACCCTTCAGACAGAAACACAATAATGCTTACACATTACACCCATAATCTAGCCGGCATCCTGTGCAAAGGAGCCTGGTAAAAGTTGTGTTCTGTCGGTAAGTAGTTGTGTGCAGGCTAGACTTAGAATATAGTGGCGTTTAAACGACCTGACCGAACACAGATGTGGCCGCTAACTATGGGCCTTACGAGGAAGCTCATTGTCGCTCAGAGGGCAATGGAGAGGGCTATGCTCGGAGTTTCCCTGCGAGATCTACGCTACTTGGTTGCGAAACTAAACTGGCATTGGGCAGGGCATATAGCTCGACGGACAGATGACCGTTGGGGTAGTAAAGTCCTCGAATGACGACCATGTGCCGGAAGACGTACCTAATATTAGTATGCCCCCCACAAGACGGACCAACGATTTGTCAATGTAGGCGTCAGGGCAAACGAAATAGTTAGTGTAATGATTGAACTTCTACAAATTTCGGATTTAACTGAAATGATATTTTTGTAAGCGTTGCGTAGAGACGTCGCTTCATTGTGTGTCTTGTACCGATTTTATCACGGTCAGTGTTCCGAAGAGCTGTTTAACCTGATTCCTGCCGACGAATTCCACCTTCGCACGACACGCCACAAGTTAGGATATCATCCCCACCATCTGGATGTGTGGCGCTCCTCCACAGTGCGGTTTCCAAAGAGCTTTCTTCCTCGTACTACAACGCTGTGGAACGAGCTTCCTTGTGCGGTGTTTTCGGGACGATACGACATGGGTACCTTCAAAAAAAGCGCGTACACCTTCCTTAAAGGCCGGCAACGCTCTTGTGATTTTTCTGGTGTTGCAAGAGAATATGGGCGGCGGTGATCACTTAACACCAGGTGACCCGTACGCTCGTTTGTCGTCCTATTCCATAAAAAAAAACATTTTGTTCATATTATGACATTTGTTTTGGTGAAGTTTAATATAGATTACCTACTCTGTGTTCTACTTTAATTTGTATTTATTCCCTATTTTTCAAGCATTATCTGGCTGTATGCATCAACACGGATCCTATGCGGTAATGATGATCACTTCTTTCGTCGTAACGACCATTTGTGGTTTTTTCCCACTTTAACGATTTCCTATATTACTATGTCAATGCCCTCCCGTCTCTCAGATGACCTTCTCGAACCTCCTCGACACAGTCTTCTTCAGTTCGTCTTCAGTTCTTTTTGATCCGTTTCATAGTTTTTCTTGTATGATACTTGCTTACAACTACCTACTCACATTGGTTCGAAGATTTTTCTACTGGAATTTCTATCGAAAAACTATTTCATAGTTATTTTTTTTTATAGTTAGTTTTAGGTTTTAATTAAGGTATATTTATTTATTTAAACAAAACAAATCTTATAACATTATCACATTAAAATAAAACTATCATTACGTGGAACCGTACCAAGAATACTGGCAGCATTTCCACGTTGGATAGCTAGGCTGATCCGTTGACCGAAATAGCTGCAGCGCTTGGGTTTCCAGTAGCCCTATTGAGGCGAAAAGATTGTACTTTGTACATTCTCCGCACTTCGGGGTCGCACGGGCGAAGTGTTTCGACAACAAACGGCACAAAGATTCTCTCTTCGGCAGTCGAAGCAGTAACTTGGACATGGGAAGGAGCCCGAGAGTCGACGCAAGTCGCGTCCCAGAGCAGCGCCCTTCCCCGCACCCAAGCCACCAGAGTCTTTCCGTCAGGACGCTTACCATCGCGGCGGGTAACACCATTTGGCCCTAAAAAAGCTGGTGTATTAAGAGCAGCAAATGCCCTGCGGATGACTTCATTAATGCTGGCGTAACCACTGATACGGCCTGCCGATTTTAGGCAGGATTGCCCGTGACGCCCTAGAGCGTCTACCTGAACAACACATCTACATTAATGTGGTTCATTCAGTTTTATACCTAGCCGGAGTGATACGCATATTGACAATGTCATATTGTGAAGTAGTGTTCGAATCGGTATTAATTACAAATTAGTGGTTGGTATTTTGAGCGCATTTTGGAGCGCATCCGACATTTGATTATACGTACATCAATACGTGAAGGTACGAGTAAATAACTCGCATGTTATACTCGCTCAACGCTAAAAATCTATACCGATGCCTTTAGTTACTCATAAATAATGTAACTTGTTTTAAATGAAAATCAATGGGGCAACGAATCTCCATACTTATACTGTATATTGTTCGTTCGGCCATTTCTATGTTTACATAAATGAAGCTTAGATTATTTGTACGTCTATATAGAGTCATCTTGCTGTTAGACAACCGATAAAAACAGTCCAGGAGTATTAGTTTAGTGTGCGTGAAAAGCTACGTCTTACACTCGCAATTTGTATGACACATTGTTTTAGTGTGCGTGAATTGCTCAAAATAGTGGTTAGTTCTAAAGTCTATTTGTTTCGACGTTTTCACAGCTTTCATAGTCTATCTAGAGACGTAAGTTTCTCCCCGATGCTCGGAGTAGGTAAATACTGTTATCTCAGTTACAGAGCATATAAAATTCCCTCGCTGTCTCAGTTGTAGAGGTAACTATGATGATAAAAATCGAAAGAATGAATCCCAGATCGGCGCCTAAATCTGCCGTAAAGCATTAATGTGTAAACATTACTGTGTTTCGGTCTAAAGGGCGCTGTAGCTAGTGAAATTACTGGGCAAATGAGATTAACATCCTATGTCTCTTGCATGACGAGCGCAATTTGTAGTGATGCTCAGAATTTTTGGGTATTTCAATCATCTTGAGCGGCACTGCATTTTAATGGGCAGGGCGTATCAATCAGCTGAACGTCCTGCTCGTTTCCTCCCTTATTTTCATAAAAAAAGATATAGAGGTTTTATTCGTCCCACTTACAGAGATAATTCAGTGTCAAAGTGTTGGAACCTCAGCATGAGATCCAGTTATGAAGGTTTCTCACTTATCCAGGTCCAACTTAACCAAGTTTCACTGTATATAAATTGAATCAATGGGAATCAGCAAAGAAGTTTCACTGTATATAAATTGAATCAATGGGAATCAGCAAAGAATAATAATATAATAATTATTATAATATTGACACACTCTTACACAAATTATCTTACCCCAAACTAGGAATAGCCTGTACTATGAGTACAATACAACGATATACTTAATACAATATACTTAAACGTACATAAATACATATCAACAACCATGACTCGGAAACAAACATCCATATTCACCTAATAAATGATTGCACCTACTGAGATTCGAACCCGAGACCTCTAGCTCAGTAGGCAGGGTAACTAATAACTGGGCGATTTGGTCGTCAAATCTTATATCTAATATATAAAACTCTCGTGTCATGGTGTTAAACCTTGAACTCCTCCGAAACGGCTTGACCGATTCTCATGAGTCTGAGAATCGGACAACATCTATTTTTCATCCCCCTAAATGTTAAGAGTGGTCCATACGTTTTTTTTTATTTATTTATTTTGTTTTTTTTTATATGTTTGATTATGAGTCAGCATTAAAAAATACATACAAATTATCACCCATCTACGATCAACAGTTACTCTTGTATCGCGATTTTAATATCGGAAATACAACGTTTATTTATTGGTTCCAATACAACATACATGTATTAATAATTACAAAATAACGCTAGTATAAGTATAACATATACGTCAATTAAATGGAAACACTTATGATGGTAACACGTGATATTTAACTTAAATAAATGTAGAGTTATATCTTAATATATATAAATCTCGTGTCACAATGTTTGTCCTCAATGGACTCCTAAACTAATGAACGGATTTAAATGGGGAATACTTCATGGAGTGCAGTTTAGTCCAACTTGAGAGATAGGATAGTTTTTATTTCGATTTGGGACCCATAATTATTTTTATTTTCAATATTTGTTTTGTATGTACATATTTTCTATGAGAGAATTAAGTGACGCACGGTTTGACAGTTCTGCTGTGAAACAATTTCATTATAACCCCGATTATAACAACAGGGAGCATTTTTTACGAAATAATTCTTGACGTTTTCAAATATTATTGGCAAATTCCTATAAAATAGTATTTTTTTTATTATCTACAGAACAACGTCTGTCGGGTCAGCTAATAAAACAATAAATAATTTTATGTTACTATCACGACTTAGGCAAATGCATGTAACTTGTTAACTAAAATAAAATAAACATAAATTTAAAACACACAAACTAAAATTATATCCTACATATTATATTTAGTATAACATACAATTAAGCGAAACTGATACAAATTTCAAAAAACAAAAAATATGAAGCACGTAAAGATAAGCTAAGGCTCTAACAGGCGCAGAGTGTCTAAAACTAGGCGTCGAAAACTACACAGACTATTACTATTAGACAGACTGACAGACTTTTAGAAAAAATATCTATACAGTTATTGATATTTGCTAAGTCATCATTGCTGGGTCAGCTAGTGTAAGTATCTATATTTTAGTGTCTCAAAACAGCAAGATTACGAATACGATATCAAAGTTCAAACGAATACAAAGCTATGAATTATGTTTACATAATCAGTGTGTGTTAAACAGAAGTTTCTTCACAGATGTTCAGCGGCGCGTGACGTCACCAGATATGAAATCATGAGGACTCTTCGTATTAACTGGCGATGGAGAGTCTTGTTCGCAGCGCTCTCGTTGGCCTTTGCAAGTTCACAAGGTAATGTCCACTACTATTTTATTATTATCTCTATCTTTTAACAATTCGACACGTGTTTTGCCTCTACACGAGGAATCCTCAGGACGTGTTGTCTCGCCAAAATCTGGCACGAGACTCATTTAGTCTCGTTTAGTCTAGGTGTGAAACACGTGTCGAATTGTTTAAAGACAAATATTGGCGGAATTAACACTAAAGAAAACTCAAATCATTTGTATAATTATGGATCCGCAAAGTAACGCCTACATCAATATTTTTTTTTTATTATATTATTGTCAAACACTCACTGCCCGCAGTCAGGGGCGTGCTTTTTATATAGGCAATTAGGTATTGTCTACTCGTTATGACCCTGAATAAATATAGCACTAAAGTTAATTATGTTCCGTTATTTTATAACCTTGTAATACGACTTGTTAGGGCTCTCATATTCCCCATATTCCTCTACGCTGCTGAGACATGGACCCTACGAGAAAGTGAGAAGAAAAAGATCAATGCTCTTGAGATGTGGTGCTGGAGAAGAATGCTCGGTATATCGTGGACCGAATTCCGAACCAATGAGTCCATTCTTCGGGAGCTCGGCATCGAACAGAGACTGTCCACTACCGTACAAGCTCGCATTCTCACTTTCTTCGGGCATGTATCGCGACGTGGAAGCGACTCCATAGAACGCTTAATAGTGCAGGGTAAAGTCGAGGGCACTAGACCAAGAGGCAGGTCCCCGATGAGGTGGACGGACCAAGTGAGGCAAGCTGTCGACGGTACTCTGCATGAATGCACGAGAAGAGCGGCAGTTCGCGACGAGTGGCGTCGCATTGTGAAACAGGCCACTACCCTCGACGTGACGACCACGACCACTCTGACAAGAGTGTAACGCCGAAGAAGAAGAATTTTATAACCACACTTCTATTGAACATATTATAGTTAACACCTACGCAATCTTTGCATATTCCACAGCTCAACTAAGACTAGAAAGATCCACAGTGCCTACCTTGCTAGATAACAGTATGATATATTTATTAAGCGTATTGAGAGTGGGCAAGGACGCTTTATGTATCATATATCTTATAATGACTTCTTAGCGAAAAAGCACTCAAGCTACCAAAAAAGGCTAAAACATTACGGTGTGTACTGTGGTACTAGCGGATAGAAGGATAGTGTTAGATCTTTTGTTTTTACATAATATTTTTAGCGGTAAAATAGATTCTCCATACTTGCTATCCAAATTCAAAATAAACGTTCCTCCAAAATTAATAAGAAAAAATGCCTATTCGTTGTTTGCACCACAACTTAGGACTAATCTGGATCAAAACGCAACTATTTCTAGGCTCTGTAGGTCATATAACTCACTGGCCAAATCGCAGAACATTGATTTATTCATTCCGCTTGCTCAATATAAAAAGATAATACTTAATTTACACATGTGACTTAGAAACCATGTTTTCATATTTTCATTTTTATTTTAAATTATATATTACAATATTTTTAGATTTTAGTTTATAAATTGTTAAAACTACTGTCCTATAAGCGTAGTAAAAATTATGATTGCTGTGGTAGCTTATAAGTGAATTAACTCTTATCCATTTTATGATTATATTTTAAGTTTAAGCATGTAAAGAGTGTAATTTGTTAGTTTGCCCGCAGTGATCTGTTTGGTATTTCATGTGATACATCACTAACTTCTCAAGGTGAATTAGGTATGTGTGTCACTGAACTCCACCTAAGTCGCTGGCCCGGTTTTGATGTACTTTTTCATGTGATTTTGAATGGCTAGACGCTGCGATTTAGTGTTAGTTGTTAATTCTGAAAAAAAAATATGTTTCGATTCTTCTTAGACCTTTCGCATATGTGAACATTAATTGGACGTAGTTCCTCTAAAACGGTCGAAACTACAAAAATCAAATTTTAAGGAATTCGTGTTTAAAGTTTATTAAGTATTAATATATTCCATACATGTGGGTTACTAAAATTGATTCCTTTAGAATTCTTTTTGATGTCATTTCTAATATACTAGATACTACTACCACTTCGGAAACAAATGGCACTCTGAGAGAGATGAAGCGGAGGAAGAAACTCTCCCAGCATTCTTTTTTTTTGCGCTCTTTTCAATAAAAATCGCTATAAAATAATCATAATCTAGTCCCAGGCTGTCCGATCACTTAGATATTCAGCTGTGGAGTAATAGGATTTATGACAGAGCCATTTATTTATAAAACATTTATATTTATTTATAGATAATGCCTGACCAGTGGCTGGGACTTTATTATAAAAGTTTATCCATTTTTCCTTAAAGCTTCTATGTAACTTATGAAGCTTCGGTCTGAAGGGCGCCGTAGCTAGTGAAATTACTGGGCAAATGAGACTTAACATATTACATGTTGTGTCAAGGTGACGAGCGCAATTGTAGTGCCGCTCAGAATTTTTGAGTTTTTCAAGAATCCTGAGCGGCACTGCATTGTCATGGGCAGGTCGTATCAATTACCATCAACTAAACGTCCTGCTCGTCTCGTCCCTTATTTCCATAAAAAAAAGATACAAGCAATCCCTTATTTCTAGTGTTATAATAATGAAAATCACTATTAAGAGCAAAAAGGTGACGATTTTTGTGAACATATATTAAATTTTACTAAGTCATGATGTCATTTAAGAAGTGGCAGTAGGGCTGCCATTTATTGTCTGTCCGTTAGTATGAATCACGAGACCAGTTTTATGTTCTTAACTTAATTTCGACATAATCGTGGTTTGGAACGTTTTTCTGGAATCATATCCAATTTTGTCTCCCATAATAATTTTTCCGTACCTGTCAAGTCTACTAGTCTAATCGATCAATTCTTACCTATAAATACAGAGTGCTTACTATAATTAATGTACTAAAAAAATTGTCAATTTAATTTATTTTAATGACAGCTTACGTTTTACTAAAAAAAAAAAAACTGTAGAAATTGTTTCGTTCCGCGAAATACTACTTAAAGGTATTTTAAAAGGGTTTCTGTTGATTCAAGTTTTACCTGATATTATTATTATTATTGTTAAAAATAATAACAAATTATATCATATAATATGTTAAGTAGTTCAATACGATAAAAAGTTTTTGAGTACAGTTATAATATTATCATTAAAATGTTAGCAATACATCCTGTATAGTAATGGTCGCTCGGTCAAAGTGCAGTCCTTAATAATTAAGAAGGATCGTCGATGTAGGTCCGCATAAATGAATCGATACTAAATTACACATTATAGATAGTGATGGAATGAAAACGGATATTCATATCAATATTATATCGAATCGAAGGTGGGAGGCTCCTTTGCACTGGATGCCGGCTAGATTATGGGTACCACAACGGCGACTATTTCTGCCGTGAAGCAGTAATGTGTAAGCATTGCTGTTTTTCGACCTGAAGGGCGCCGTAGCTAGTGAAATTACTGGGCAAATGAGACTTAATATTGTCTCAAGGTGACGAGCGTAGTTGTAGTGCTGCTCAGAATTTTTGGGTTTTTCAAGAATCCTTAGCGAAACTGCATTGTAATGGGCAGGGCGTATTAATTACCATCTGGCTGAACGTCTTGCTCGTCTCGTCCCTTATTTTCATTTAAAAAAAAAATATCAAGTCATATTTTAATAATACAACAACAAATGTAAGCAGTAGAAACAAAAGATGGTCGCACGTTCTTAAAGAAAACTTATTAAACTGAACTCTTTATTTACTTTCTCTGAAACCAGACATACTCTACTTCTTCTAGAAAAAATTTAACAACTTACCTAATATACCTTATATATTAGTAAGTCTGTGGTTCAGAATGAGTCCTTTAAAAAGAATGAATTAATGACAATCCGGCCACACACGGAGTATTGCTGTCATCTCTGGTCTGGCGCACCCCAGTATCAGCTCGAACCATTTGACCGCGTGCAACGCAGAGCAGCTCGAATTGTCGGGGACCCACTGCTCTGTAGACGGCTGGATCACTTGGCGTTGCGTAGAGACGTCGCTACAATGTGTGTCTTCTACCGCATTTATCACGGGGAGTGTTCCGAAGAGCTGTTTAACCTGATTCCTGCCGCCGAATTCCACCTTCGCACGACACGCCACAAGTTTGGATATCATCCCCACCATCTGGATGTGTGGCGGTCCTCCACAGTGCGGTTTACAAGGAGCTTTCTTCCACGTACTACATAGCTGTGGAATGAAGTTCTTTGTGCGGTGTTTCCGGGACGATACGACATGGGTACCTTCAAAAAAAGCGCGTACACCTTCCTTAAAGGCCGGCAACGCTCCTGTGATTCCTCTGGTGTTGCAAGAGGTTTTGGGCGGCGGTGATCACTTAACAACAGGTGACCCGTACGCTCGTTTGTCCTCCTATTCCATAAAAAAAACAAGATTTATAAAATGGCAAAATATGGAAAGCCCAACAAATTTATTCACAAATCAACATACAGTCTATCATTATAGCCATTTGAAAAAATTAACTTCATTGAAAATAGATTTCGCGATCCGATCGCCATTACATAAAAGTATTCATTACACCAGGGGTGCTCAAGCTTGAACTGCTGGCGATCTATCTCAAAATTGTTAGACTACGTTCGATCGACTCTGAGAGGCTTCAAGTATGTGTGATGAAGGATTGTCGTCTAGGTAGAGATAGGTAGAGTGTCACAATGACAAAGATATATTAGTTTTGCGCAAAATAATATGCATATTTTTAGGTCTGCTCTAAATTTTAAATGAAAAATCTCATAATTATCCAAAATTGGGAGTTTATTGGTTCTTACAAAACAAACGCGTTCTAGTGTCTAAAGTTCTAAACTTAACTAAAGAGTGACTTCGGATGTTGAATCTGCATGACACTGCATGTCCTGAGCATACTTTTCATAAGATGGCACGTTATTACCGATTTTAGTCACCTAAAACAAAATGTGTGAATACTGAATAGCTCTATATCGGATTTTTTCTCGAGATCGACTCAAAAAGCACTCGCGATCGACCGTTTGAGCACCCCTGTATACACTATAAATATTAAATATAACTTAAGTGTAATAAAATAGCGAACGATTAACTTGTTCGGTTGTGTTGCTGGCTGTACCAACGAGTATGCAATGGCTGTCTCCTAACCATAGACTATAGACATCATTTATTTCTAGTAAAAGCTCGGGGTAAAAGTAAACTTACAATTTACTAGAAACTATAATAAACGGTCTCTAAATTAATAATATCTGTTGGAGCTTTATGATTGATGCTTAGATACGATTTTAAACTGTTCCGGAATGTAAAACAAAATGGAGGCTTAATTTAATTGTACTCTCAGAAATTACTGGTTTACATAATATACACTTTCGATGGTATAACATTTTACGAGTGAATATTTTTGAATTTATTATAAAAATATAAGGAAAGAGTGCA
This sequence comes from Leptidea juvernica, assembly GCA_949711755.1. Taxonomy (NCBI): domain Eukaryota; kingdom Metazoa; phylum Arthropoda; class Insecta; order Lepidoptera; family Pieridae; genus Leptidea; species Leptidea juvernica. The sequence goes on from CATIXQ010000010.1 coordinate 5,562,888, forward strand.
CATTTCTTATTTATTAATTTAGGAGCGCTTTATTTTGTAGGTTTTGAATGAGGCTCTGCTGTTACGCTCACCTATGTAACGCTCGAGTAAAGTCGGCTCGTGATCAGTCATAACAAAATTTATCAGAGTAATTTTTATAAAATTATTACTATGTTTATACTGAAAATTTTAATAATTTTTGAATATAGAACAAAATAAATAATTATACTTCCCGTTATCATACATTGCTTAAGTTTTTAGTTTTGTCGTGTGGTCTTTTCACGCATATAGTAATAACTTTCCGATACCATGGAGTTTTTCAATAGACCTCCATCTAGTATGATGTTAAGTAGTATATACATTCAAGATATTTATCTAAACAATAGTCACTATGGAAATGTGAAATATACTTCTGGAAGTCTGTCTGGAAAACTGTCTACTGGAAGACACAGGGATGTTATCCCGCTGTATACTTGGTCTTCTTCCAGTACTGATAATTTAAAAAAGAATAGATTGGTAAAATCTAAACAACTACTGAAGCGGTACGCAAAAAGAGGTCACAGAAAAAATTTTGTTTACGGATGAGACATTTTTTACAACTGAGCAACATTTTAACAAACAAAATGACCGTATTTATGCCCAAATCTCTAAGGAAACTGGGAAGCTTTTAATTGTTGTCTTCTAACGACTAATTGGGAAATTAGTCGACAGAGTGCAACGTGGTCACTATCCGACTTCAGCGATGGTTTGGTTCTGAACTTCAAAAAATGTACATACATATTCTAAAAGGCTGACAACGGTCCTGTGATTCCTTTGGTGCTGCAAGAGAATGCTGTGATAAATTAACACCAGGTGACCCGTACGCTCGTTTGTCCTCTTTTTTAAAGAAATTCTTTAAGAATGTTTTACATGGAAATTAAATTCAAACAGTAACTCTAATCATTCTTAACAGAAACACCAATAAACTTAATGATCATATGTTAACTATGAAATAGTGTTGTTAAATTTAATTTGGCCCATAAAATTAATTTAAATAATAAACTGTAACTCAACAATTATGTGCCTGTTGGTGCGACGGTCTCGTTCCCTCTCAACTATTTTTAATACTACTAATGTTTTCCTATCATTAACTTTACAGATCAAAGAAGACGCTCTCGTAAATGTCGCTTTTTTTTGTTTCTCATTTTGATGGGACGACTTTTGATGATGCACCTGATCTGCCATTTTCTTTATTTGTTGCATAATAAATTTGGAGAAAAATAAAATGGAGGTCTAACCTACATTAAGATTTTTAAAGTGAAACTACCTTAGAATCGTTGTGATTTTAAACTCGATGAAACGAAAAAGCGAGACGATAGAGACACAAAGAGGTAAATAAATGCTTAGGATTCAGGAGCATTATGCAGTGTTTTGGTACCAGGCGATCATAGTTGAAGAAGAGATAGTCGTATGTATGACGCGAGTATACCTTAATATATTCTGACGTTATGCGCACGACGTATTACTACATAGACACCAGGAAAACATAAATATGGTAGCGGTGAGAGTAATGTCTTTCATAGCGGTTGAAATCATGTGTCATCCTAGCAACATGTACCGGGACTTCAAATTATGCAGTTTAAAGGTTCACGCTCTTTTAAAAATTATTATACAAGTGCTAACAATCTTCAAACCAAACTTTTTGAAGGTTTGGTGCATGGGACGTAACATTTACCATCACCTGAAGGTCCTGCTCGTCTTAAAAAAAAACTTGTGATGAAGCTCCAAACTTTGAGCATGAGTAGAACCCTAAGCGGCACTGCATTGTAATGGGCAGGGTGTATGACTTACCATCAGACGAACGGCTTTTTCTCATAAAATTATCTATATATAATGCAAAACTCACGAACTTTTTTAGATTGTTTCAATAACAGCATATTTGTTTCAGACATATCAGCCTGCTGCGATAAGGCCACGGAAACATGTCGCAGCGTTTGCGAAAAGGTATTTATATTTAAAACCACATATCTCCTCAGCTTAATAACTTAATTATAATCGAATAAAATAATCAAAACAATAGCTTAGTAATTATTTGGAGCGCGTTCAAAAAACCTGTAATTTTATTGGATAAGATGGTGTGAACGTGCAGAATTCAATAAAACAGTCTGTAGGAGGTGTGAAATATGTGATTGGTCGATCGATAAATTCTCCAGTGCCCACTAATAACCCATTCGTCACACGTATTGCCTTGTACGTTGTACAAATACCTTCTTTCCCCATTCAATCAAGTACGTCGGGCATACGCAACATAAAGAACTTTTTAATGTTATAGAATACTTACTTTTATGTTTGTATCATCATGTGTTTTGTTAAGAATATCATCTCTGCCTATAATTTCACTGCTGGGTTTTACATTTTCGGTTCTGTCTTCAGATTTATTAAGCCTAATTATTAAAACTATGTATTTAGGAATTACAATTAAAAAAATAGTGTTTTTGTATTATTGTTTAAATTATTTTGTTATTGACCTCAATTGATTTTAATATTGATTGGTCTAATGATCTCAAAATTTCCATCCTTTACAACATGTCTCCTAATAACTTATGCATTTTGGAAATCGCCACATATTAATTTCTTTTGTATGTAGATTCAATAGTTTACAATAATTGTGGTCTTGGAGATTCGTTTCGGCCTTAAATGTTATGTCCCATAATCAAGAAATCGTCCTAATACGTATAAAGTGAATTTTGTATTTTACGTAACATTTCATTAATCTGATCTACTAGCTTTTACCTGTGACTTCGTCCGCATGGAATAGTTACTTAGGTCAGCATTTTTTATTTTTAGCAGACATCGCAAATAATCGGTACACATACAAACTGCTCTTTCTGCTGCTGGCCGCGCTCTTCTATGATACGGCGGGTATCCCTTGTCATTGTGGACAGTCTCTTCTGTAGGATGTCCCTGCGAACTTTAAAATCTTATTTCATCCCCATGACCTACCTGTACATGTACCTAAGTTATAGGATTCAGAAGCATTATACAGTGTTTTGGTACCAGGCGATCATAGTTGAAGAAGAGATAGTCGTATGTATGACGCGAGTATACCTTAATATGTTCTGACGTTATGCGCACGACGTATTACTACATAGACACCAGGAGAACATAAATATGATATCCCTTGTCGTTGTGGACAGTCTCTTCTGTAGGATGTCCCTGCGAACGTTAATATCTTATTTCATCCCCATGTACCTACATGTACATGTACCTAAGTTTAAAAAATGCTCGAATAAATGTTAATATATTACGTCTTTAAAAGTGCCTAAATACATAGTCTCACGCCTTTATGTCCGAAAATGACAAATTCCCACGCACCTTATTTTAGTTCATGAAATTTTTTACAAAAAATCGTATTCTGAGTCAGGCGTGGAAGCGTTACGTTGTTTGGACTTCCATGCGAATTTTCATCCCTACACAGATCGAAATTTTAATAACGCTAGACTAAATATTTATTTATTTCTTATCAAGTGCAAAGTTAAGTCAAGAAATTGTCGCCGACATCTCATACAGGGATATGGTTCCAGACGAAGGAGCAAATAGCTAAATTATACTAAAGTAAATGGAAAAAAATAATTCTGGGAGAGTTACTTGCGCCGCTTCTTCACTCTCAGAGCGCCATTTGTTTCCGAAGCGATAGTAGTACTAGAAATGATATCAAAAAGTATTCTAAAGGGATCAATTTTAGTAATATGTGACTCCGGTATCCACCCAAGAAACAGTTCTTACATTTACACATACCACCCTCGTCGAGTTTCAATTCGGACCGTCTCAACACCACAGAACATCCCAATCCAAGCTTTCAGTCATCTAAATTATAAATTGACTAATTAAGCCGATTTATGACTTCCTTCGCGGTATTTTTATCACGTTTTTGATATTTTTTACAGTATCATCTTATAGCATCGATCTTTGATGTGCAAATGATTTTAACGACTTTATAAAGACGGTCTGTGAATTTGTGTAACATTTCACGAACGGAAATTTTGGACTTGGAAATAATCATTTAAGAAGTCAAGTATTTCTGGCTTCTACAAAATGTTTAATAATAATAAATAATATTGCTTTGCCAACTAGACTATATGTATATATATGCATAACGTGATGATTTTAATGAAATTTTATTTTTAAAGTTTCTTCAAACAATGATTAAGATAGTGAATTGAATTATCTTTAAAACTATAATATACTAGCTGGCCCGACTTTTATAGGAATTTCCCAATAATATTTCAAGACATCAAGAATTATTTCGTAAAAAATGCTCCCTGTTGTTTGTTATCGAAATTGTTTCACAGCGGAACTGTCAAACCGTGCGTCACTAAATTCTCTCATAGAAAATATGTCCATACAAAACAAATATTGAAAATAAAAATAATTATGGGACCCAAATCGAAATAAAAACTATCCTATCTCTCAAGTTGGACCAAACTGTACTCCATGGAGTAATCCCCATTAAAATCCGTTCATTAGTCTAGGAGTCCATCGCGGACAAACAACGTGACACGTAATTTATATATATTAAGATTATGTGTGAAAATTGGTGCCATAACAGTATGCAAGGCAAGTGATGAAGCTAAAACAAATCCATTTTTAACGCGGATTTCTACAAAAAAAACTGACCTCAAACAGGCAACAAGGCAAAACTATGTATTGTAAAATTTTATTTTCTCTACATTTTGAAGTGGGAAGGACAGCGAACATGTCACATATTTCTAACGAACTTTTCACTTGCATGAGGAGTTGTGTTCCTTAATTCCTTAGAATTACGTTCTAGGAAACCTAACATCTTCCATGCCTTTATAATAATATGATCATAATGATTGATAAAACTCAACTTGGAATCAAATAGGACTCCCAAATCACGAACGACTGGTACCTAATTTACAATCTTCTTGTTAATTTTGTAAGAGGAGACAATTTATATTTTACGCATAGAGAATTTAACGTGTGAGCAGTTGTTTGCATTGATTTCCATTTTATTATTTAAACACCAATCGTAAATAGAATCAATATCGAATTAATAGGTCTGTATCTCTGGCACAGCTTACTGTACGATATAATTTGATTCATCGTCAGCGAAAATTGAGCATTCACTAGGACATATACGGTCTGCTAAATCATTCATGAAAATCAAAAAGAGGATCAGTCCTAAATAGGACCCTTGTGGAACGCCAGAAGTTGCAGTGAAATCATTGGACTTATACCTAGAACAACTCTTTGAGTCCTATTTTACAATTAAGGATTGAACCAATTCAAAAGATTGCCATGAAATCTATAATGTTTTAATTTTATAATTTTTTTTACTATCTCATGGTTCACTCTATTGAATGCACTACTAAAATCAGCGTAAATAGCGTCAATTTACTTATGAAGTTTGTAAACTGAAGTAGATTTGATGTAGTTGAGCGATATTTTAAAAATCCATGTTGACTGTCTGTTATTTTATAACTAAAAGTTCGATGTTACCTCTATGGTCCTTTTAAAATATAGGAACTATGTTTGCAATCTACCACAAGTCATGATATATTGAAGTTTGCATGTATTTTTTGAAAATAAAATTTAGTGGTAAAGTTAAGTGCTTGGATGTTTTTAACATAAAGTATGGTGGAATACCATCGGAACCAGCTCCTTTACTGGAATCAATAGAACGAAGTAACTTAGAATGTTTCTTTCACTTGTTTCTAATTGATAAATTGAATTAAAAAGAAATAACACTTTATAATATAAATTGTAACCGCAGGCCAGTATCATTTTAAGTCAAAATAATCCTGAGCCAGATAAAAAAGATCAAATGAAGAACACGTTAACATAAATATTGTCATTCATTTTTCTGCCCTCTGAGCCGTAATAGAAATGGACTTTTACACATGACGACCTGTATAGCCGAGTTGTTAGCGATCCTACCTACTAAGCTAGAGGTCCCGGGTTCGAATCCCGGTAGGTGCAAGCATTTATATGAAGAATATGGATGTTTGTTTCCGAGTCATGGATGTTTAAATGTATTTATGTATGTTTAAGTAAGTATATTGTATTAAATATATCATTGTCTTGTAACCCATAACACAGGCTATATATGCTTAACTTGGGGCAAGATAATTTGTGTAGTAAGTGTGTCAATATTATTATTATTATGTTATACAACTGTTATGTCCTCTATTTGCATAAAAGCCGCAGTATGGGCCCGACTGTGACATTAAAACGAACACACTTTCCGAGAAGGCGTATTATAATTACCTATCTATTTAAAGTTCACGTCTGTGTCATTTATTCAATCAAAACTCATATCACATCCATTCTCAGAAGACGCGACGAGTGAATAAAAGAAAATGATAAATTAATGTGACCGGCGATCGTATTATAGCTACGTCTCGCGTAACTCGTTAGAGTGACTGTCGCTTCCTCTAACGCTCTTTGAATACAGAAACTTTTTACGATCTTCGGTAATTTGTCGTCACTTTATTAATATGTTTATGTGTTTCAAAACGATTATTGTTAGTTTCATGTGTTTGATTTGAATATATGAATCTTATGTACAATTTAGTAATAAAGATTTTTCGTTGTCTCGTCTAGACAAGTAATTCTTCATATTCATCATGTTTTTGTTTTGGAGTTAATATATCTGTAACGCGGTGGGTTTATAACGCGATTTCAATCATCCATATAACGCGGGTATTTTCCCATAAAGATTTATACAGTTCATAATAAGCTTCGCGTACACGTGTCTCAAATGTGTTATTACAAAATTAAATTTATTCATTAAAATAAGTATAGAACGTCATTGATGAAAAACCTTTATAAAATAGTAAAATTAGGTAAACAATAGAAAATACTTCTTACGAATTGTGATTAATTTTTATGTTTATTACGAATTACGAGGTTGCAATATTCGACGGAAATACACCTATAACGCAGAACTATTCTACTCGTTATAGGGGTGCTTGTATCTTTATTTTGCTATCCAAAAAAATGTAACTAATCCAACTTATTATGTGCGTACGCAAGTATAAACAACAGGGGCGTAACCCAGGATTTTGGTAAGGAAATTTCATTATGAACACCATCAAAATAAAGAAGAATTATAATATTATAGGGTCTTTAAATGTGCATAAATAATAATTGGCCCTAACTGCGGGTACATAATCCCATTACAAATAAATAAATAAAAAAAAAAAACATTTAAAAACTTACCACAGAATCGATTTTCTGGACTCCTGTTCAAATGATTAATGGACAAAACATTTTTATATGTAAATAAACTTTTTGCATAGTAATTTAAAATGTATTCGATGAAATAAATAAATTTAACATCATTTCTGTATATATATATGTCGACTTCCACACTGGTTATAATATTAAAAGCTATTTTCGTAAGCAAAAGTTTGTTTGTTTATTTAGTAGTGGTGAGCGATATCCAAACATGCCCAGTATTTCCAACATCACTATATCTTCATTAATGAAACGTCTATATTCAGAAAACAGCGTGTGAACTTTGAGACCGTGTAGACTGTAGAACAAAGTTTTCTATCGCTGCAGCTCGTAACTCGTGCTGGAATTTATGAAGTGTCGGCGAATATAAGGCTCGCTACATACTAAGCTTCAATTTAGCGCCTGAATTAATATGCAATTAATTAAAATAGAAATTTAGGAGGTGAAATAAACTGATTTCTTTTAATCTTTGATTGTATTATTTCTTCGTATGATTATAAATACTGCGACCCGAAGTAATCATTTATAAGCATAATATTTTTTATGACAATAAGGGACGAGACGAGCAGCACTATTCGTCTTTGATGGTAATTGCTGATGGTAATTGATACGCCCTGCCCGATACAATGAAGTGCCGCTCAGGATTCTTGAAAAACCAAACAAAAAATTCTAAGCGGTACTACAATTGCGCTTGTCACCTTTACCACATTTTAAACAATGAAACATTGACACATACTAATAAATACAATTTATAAGTTAATACCGAAATGTAAGGAAATAAAGTTCTAAAATCGATTAAGGATTGATCTCCACTGCGCTTCAACTAGATACAAAGGAAGCGTAGACGTAAAGTGCGGTAACTAATACTACGCCCAAGTGGGCGTACTCGAGCCAGTTTCAAACAATGTGACGTTGAAATGCTACATGTTAATAATTGAAACTAAAATAAAATTAATTTCAATGTAAAATAATACGAAGCGTATGTTATAAAATTTGAAAGATGCCGTTGTGTATCAAGATGCACGCACACAAGCATCTAATAGTTGCCTTAATGAAAAAGCTCTTGTTCTTGGGAAGTGCGGTATCTAGTTGCAGTGCAGTGGAGAGAAATCCTTAATAATAAGCTCTATAATAAAAAAAAAATAAAAGACTATCTGTCAATACGGTGTTAACAATCGTAGCAGAAATCAATCAACAATCTTTGTAATTTGGATGCAACCAAATAATGATCGCTATGTTTGTGTACGCCTTTAGTAATAATATGGACTGCGAAAAACATATTGCCCATAAGTGTAACAGTCTTGTTTCTAGTTCACAGTAAACAATTTCAAATAATGTATATGTTAACACATGTTTATTGCCCATAACATTCCGACATGGTAATGAACATGTCTGGAGTCAGTGAGGGTCTAACTACATAATCGGTGGGAAGACTTACATCATCTCATCACATCATCATAAGTGCAAGACATACTACAATAATCAAGATGCAGGAGACATCATATATTACCACTCCATGAGAGACGCAAAATAGCTGATATTCTTTTCTAAACAAAAACAGCACAATGTCACATTGACGCTCCACATCTTCTCTCCAACATAAATTTTAATATTCCCAGAATCTCCGCAAGACATCCAAAATATTTATATATACCCCTTTATATATTATAAACAAAACTCATTTTTCTCAAGCGCATCTCACTACATAATAACCTTAAAGGCTTTCCTGAGTTTGACCTGTTTAATTCATCCACAAATTCTAGCAGATTAAAAATATCTAAAAACTGGTTTAATGTGTTTCCCTAACTGTTAATATAATCATAATCGAACGTAGTGTTTAAATTCTCTTTGAACATAATAAATATACCGTACCATAAACAAACCTATCCTCAACATATTTTATATAATACTTATACTAAAAAAAAGTTGTATATGTATAATGCTATGTGTTATTAGAATCAATATGCGAAAACTTTTAAATGGTGTAAAATGTTCACACTATTATACAGTAATTAAGTTATTGTAGCAGTTTTCCAAATAAAAATAAAATAAAAAAATAAATAAAATCTCTCACCTTCCTTAGGCCCTCAGGCCGGTAACGCCCCTGTGATTCCTCTGGTGTTGCAAAAGAATGTGGGCGGCGGTGATCACTTAACACCAGGTGACCCGTACGCTCGTTTGTCCTCCTTTTCAATGTTTAATTTTGAAATGCATTATGAATTGTGTGTATGTGTCAGTGTAAGTTAATAAAACTCAGATTTTTATTTTAGAGCCTTAGATTAAGGATTTGTCTCTGCTGCGCTCCAACTAGATACCGTACTACCTAAGAACAATAGCATTTTTATTACGGCAACTATTGATGCTTGTGTGTGTGGTATTATGACACTCAATAACATATTTCAAATTTTGTAACATTGTTCGAGTTATTTTACATTGAAATTAATAAAATACGAAATATTTACTGATGATATATGATCCCAGTGTCTTTCTTATTTCTTGTAGTATTATTTTTACAAAGTTTTACTACGCAACCCGGCAATTTAGTTTCAATTAAATATTAGCAAAGTTTAACAGAACATGTGGCACGTCAACGTCACACATTATTCGAGACTGGCTCGAATACGCCCACTTGGGCATAGTATTAGTTGCGGCACTTTGCGACTACTCCTGCGCTATCTAGTTTGAGCGCAGTGGAGACCAATCATTAATTTAAGAGTTTTACATTATAAAGTAGATCTCCATCAAACACAATACACTGGTGGAATCATCATTATTTCAGCTGGAAGACGTCCACTGCTGGACAAAGGCCTCCCCCAAATATCGCCATGACGATCGGTCCTGCGCTGCCCTCATCCATCCTACTCCGGCGATTAACCAGATCTTCGGTCCATCTTGTGGGGGGCCTACCAACAATATGCCTTCTGGTACATGGTCGCCATTCGAGGACCTTACTGCCCCAACGGTCATCTGTCCGCCGAGCTATGTGCCCTGGTATGTACACTGGTGGAATACTCTGTTTTAAAATACGTTACGCAGCCCTGGTTGTATTGTATAGAATACTAGTTGACCCGACAGACGTTGTTCTGTATATAATAAATAAAATAATGTTTTTCATTAATTTGTCAATAATATATTATCATAAGATCAAGAATTATTTCGTAAAATATGCTCCCTGTTGTTATAATGAAATTGTTTGACAGCAGAACAGTCAAACCGTGCGTCAATAAATTCTCTCATAGAAAATATGTCCATACAAAACAAATATCGGACGACGGGGGACACATCAAAGTAAAAACAAAATTGTTGTTTTTATTTGATTCCGAACACTTTCATATTTATTCACCTTTTAAACCTTCCATGGACTTCCACAAATAATTCAAGACCAAAATTAGCCAAATCGATCCAGCCGCTCTCGAGTTTTAGCGAGACTAACGAACAGCAATTCATTTTTATATATATAGAATAGATGATTTCGTCAATTGTATTCAGCATATCATTCGTATCGTGGGGGGTCATATTATGAAAAAATATGTCGTTTATGATCGTAAAATAAAACGTCCTGCGATAAAATTGTGACTTCAAGAATACTAAACAGTATGACAGGTTGACGTTTGCATGACTAAAAGGACGCGTTATTTCCGGTCTTTTTTGTATTCTATTCCGGTCTCTTTTTATGCTTTGGTGTATTCAATATCTTTATTTAGACACGAGTGACGTCAGTTTATATTACTTTGAAAATGATCAAAACAAAAGTATTACGATATTCAAAAGAATTGTTAAAAAAACGTTTTTGTGGTAAAGGTTACTATAACATTAATGACTTTCTTAATGACACCACAGTTTGGGAATGAAGCGACCGGCCTCAGGCTATTAAACAGTAAGTATAATTGTACGATATTACTTTGTAAACACATTTTTTTATTAAAAAAAATGCCAGCTGAGTTGTTGCGCCTGTTCTTCGCAGGTCTGAGGCATTCTTTATGGAATGGGTTTTAGTTTTTACATACATTGTACTAAAACATAAGATATTTTATAGTATGGAATTGTTCAAGGTATCATTATTCACTGAAACGACTAAATAACAGAGAATTTTTATTCGCTTTATATTAGCTTCACCTGTATGTTTGTAACCGACTTCTTTGGCCGCGATTTTGACCCACTTTAAACGGCTAGATTTCGTTCAAACTTTGTAGATTTATCGAGGACCGATGACTTTACACTAATTTAATAAAATTATTAAATATTTCAATTTGCAAAATATGATTTTTTTTTGTTTATATAATTTTCATTTATAGTCGATAAGGCAGGAAGTGATGTTAAAGTACATAATTCTTCTACTCCCCACGCTTTTTTGGCAATGGGCAATGGCAAATAATAATCAGCTGAACGTCCTGCTCGTCTCACCCCTTTTTTTGTCATAAAAAAAAATAGAAATCGAGCTGTGGGGTCGTCTATACGTAGGTAGTATATTCCAAGTCTATGGTAGGAACAAACTAACACACTCGGTCTGCCAAAAGATAAGATTTCAAACGTTCAGTAAAAATGTTCTAGGCTTGATAATATCCAGTAAGTACGCGGGCATCGGTCGGTCACTTCAAAGTGCGCGGCATCTTTGATGTCTGTAAATATGATCTAAGTTGTCGCGTCGGCCCGCTTTCATATTTTTTTATAAACATACTTGTTAAAGCGCTAGGCCGATACACTGATCTATTTACAGTAATACACGGCTTTCGAGAATTTACGAACCATCAGTATTGCAATGATTTTAAAAATGTTAGATAATATTTTATACGTCTAGATAGCTGGCTAGATTATGGGTACCACAACGGCGCCTATTTCTACCGTGACTCAGTAATGTGTAAACATTACTGTGTTTCGGTCTGAAGGGCGCCGTAGCTAGTGAAATTACTGGGCAAATGAGACTTAACATCTTATGTCTCTAGGTGACGGCGGCAATTATAGTGCCGCTCAGAATTTTTGGGTTTTTTAAGAATCCTGCATTGTAATCGGCAGGGCGTATCAATTACCATCAGAAGAACGTTCTGCTTGTCTCGTCCCTTATGTTCATAAAAAAAAGTCTACATAGAGCCTCTTGCTGCTAAACAACCGATGAAAACTGGCCACGTATATAACTTTAGTGTATTTCCTTTAAATAGATGTTAATTCTTCACCTCAATTTCATTCGACATTTCCACAGCTGTCATAGTCTATCTAGACGTATTAATAATCTAAGGATAAAAATATTGCTATAAGTTTTCTTGCCCAACACTTACATCTATTATGTAAAGAAAGTGCAGCAGCAGTAAGCACGTTATGTCAAAGCCAAAGTTAACTTTATATGCCAGATACATTCACAAGTAAAGTTGTTACTTATGAGTAGGCACATGTGTCGTCTTGACAGACATGCAAATATTTCAATGGCTTCGTTTTATAATATTATAAACTAACACAATCAATAATTACTGATACATTTAATTTGACCAACGTAAAGCTATACCTAAAAGACCCTAGAATATACAATTAAAATAATTAATGAAAAGTTATGAGATAATGTAGTAAAAATAATCACAACAAAATTATAATAATACTAGTGGGTGTGACAGACGTAAGTAAGAATCCAAACCAATCTCAAATTCACTGGAACACACAAAAAAATCATCAAAATCGGTCCAGCCGTTTATGAAGTAGTTCAATTGTGAATATAAACCATTCTCGAATCCACCTGAAGACACACCAATCTCAAATTCACTGGAACACACAAAAAATCATCAAAATCGGTCCAGCCGTTTATGAAGTAGTTCAATTGTGAATATAAACCATTCTCGAATCCACCTGAAGACACACCAATCTCAAATTCACTGGAACACACAAAAAATCATCAAAATCGGTCCAGCCGTTTATG
>CATIXQ010000010.1:5596010-5627267 GCA_949711755.1 Leptidea juvernica
CTATGTGTTTACTATTTTCTTATATTAAACCGAGTATTACACATTTATATAAAACACTTTTTAAAGGATCAAAACGTTACAAGCGTAACTGTGTTTCTACATTAGATTTAGCATTAGAGTTACATTTTTAATATCACTTGAGTTAACCCGACGATCTTATTTATTCATTTATTTATTGGTTCAAAAAACAACATACATATATTAGTCTTTACAAAATAACACTCCTTTAAGTATATCATGATTAACATATACATTAATTAAATGGAAACACTTAAAATGGCGTCATATTTAACTAAAATAAATGTAGAATTATATTATAATACAATAGGTTATCTTATGTTACTATCACGACTTAGGCAAAAACATGTAAACGTTAACTAATAATATAAAAACGCATGCATAAGAAGTAAAATAATATCCTAGGTATTATAAAATAGATAGAGGTGAAAACTGATACACATTTCAAAATACATAAATATGCAGCACGTAAAGATAAGCTAAATCTCTAACTGGCGCAGAGTGTCTAAAACTAGGCGTCATAAACTACAAAGACTATTAGAAAACATATCTATACAATTATTGATATTTGCTAAATCTAATTATATTATTATTATTATTTGAGATAATCTAATAATTCACCTCATGATGACGACAACCGAGAAGTTTGAAAATCCGTTCATTAGTTTAGGAGTTCACTGGAAACAAACATCAGGACTCTGGATTTATATATCTTTAACCCAATTCAAAAAGGATTAAGTATTTTTTATGTATGTACACCGATTTCTATGAGATTTATGATCCGATTTACGTAATTCTACATTAGTTGGATGCGGAATAGATGCCATTTGATTCCATGAATATTTTTACATAGTTAGGCCCAGTACTTTTCATTTTACGATTTTTTTTATGAAAATCCTTGTGTACGTGGAGGATATAATTGCTTTCATATTGATAGCTTTGAAGTCGGTGCCAAGCCAAATTTAATAGTTGGTACCTACACTCGCCACGCGTGACTTTGAGCGGGATAGCTTCGTCTAGAACAAAACAACCCAAGCGGACAGACACGCGTGGCCAGACAACCTTAATAATTACAGTAAGTAAGCTGTTTCTAATATTAAGTCTTATTTTGTCTAAGGCCTAAACCTTATCCATTGGTAGCACATATAAATAATAGTATTTTATTAATATTAAAGGTTTTATACAGTTATTTAGTTAATTGATACTTTTCAGTTTTTAAAGTGGGCTTTTTTAGCCGTAGTTTTTTTTAAAGAAGATAACATCAAATTTAGGTGACATACAGCAACAAGTATCACAGTATCGAAGTGTAAATTCGTCACCAAAGAATACAGAGCGTGATCTTACGATAACCTTGTTTACGAGCCAGATAAGAATGCACCGCCTGTCGAGCTTAAATCACGAACATTATGAATACTGATGTATTGTGAAGGAAGTGATTTGTATGCATCGCGTATTCATGTGTTGTGTACAACTAAAAGCTAATGCTGATGTAGCCGTGTGCAATGAATATATTGTTACATCCTAGAAAACTTACAAAGATAAGTCCTTTAATGTCACTATTTTTTAATTTAATATATTACCGTCATATATCTTAAAATATATATATATATATATATATATACGTGACACGTTGTTTTTCCGCGATGGACTCCTAAACTAATGAACGGTTTTAAATGGGGATTACTTCATGGAGTGCAGTTTAGTCCAACTTGAGAGATAGGGTAGTTTTTATTTCGATTTGGGACCCATAATTATTTTTATTTCCAATATTTGTTTTGTATGGACATATTTTCTATGAGAGAATTTAGTGACGCACGGTTTGACAGTTCCGCTGTGAAACAGTTTCATTATAGCGAGCATTTTTTACGAAGTAATTCTTGATGTTTTGAAATATTATTAGCAAATTCCAATAAAACAGTATTTTTTTTTATTATCTACAGAATAATGTCTGTCGGGGCAGCTAGTATATATATATATACTAGCATACAAAAATCGTCACCTTTTTGCTCTTAATTGTGATTTTCATTATTATAACACTAGAAATAAGGGATTGCTTGTAACTAATTCTAGTAGGCTTCATAAGATACATAATAGCTTTAAGAGTAAATGTATACACTTTTATAATAAAGTCCCAGCCACTGTTAAGGCATTATCTATAAATAAATTTAAATATTTTATTAAAAAATGGGACTAGATTTTGATTATTTTATGGCAATATCAATGACAATACAATATTGTATATTTGATTAAAAAGAGCGCAAAAAATAAGAATGCTGGGAGAGTTTCTTGCGCCGCTTGTTCTCTCTCAGAGCGCAATTAGTTTTCGAAGCGGTAGTAGTGTCTAGTATATTAGAAATGACATCAAAAAGAATTCTAAAGGAATCAATTTTGAGAAAATAAATGCCTTCTTTTCCTTAAAAGCATTTAGTTTGATTTGAACGTGTACTGGAAAATGATACAATAATTTTGAATACTGCATGAGTACGACCTATAGTAGGTATAGTAGATTATGTAAGATAATGATTGAGTTCTGCGCAGGCCACCTAAAACTGTATAATCTTAATCTAAGACTATTGATTGATCTCCGCTGCGCTCCAACTAGATACCGCGCTACCTAAGAACAACAGCTTTTTTATTACGGCAACTATTAGATGCTTGTGTGCGTGGCATCTTGACACATTTTAGTTTTAATTTGTTCGAGACTGGCTCGAATACGCCCACTTGGGCGTAGTATTAGTTGCCGCACTTTGCGACTGCGGTATCTTCGAGAAAAAATTCGAGACCATTTGTATGGAAAAATATCCACTAACGATTTCTCTTAAGAAGTAAAGAAATGTAATATATTCCTCCATTTTATATTTGTAACAATATTAATCATCGCAGCGTAATCAAACACCACGTGTCCCGTTTGAAATATCTAATTACTTCACACTGAAACGAAATTCCTTGCTCGTTTTGTTTGTGTGGCTCGTAATTAGGAGTTTGGACAAACATGTGGCGTCGTCTTACTCTTGGCCTTACACGTATTGATTTAAATATAAATTATATTTAATCTAGAGATAGACAGTTACGGTGTTATTAAAAAAAAATTAAACAGTGTCTAACTAGACACGTGTTTTGTTAAACAGTGTCTAACTATTTGAACGACGTCTAAAACGGAGTTTACCTTTTTCCATTACAAAACTGTGTTTAGCTTGTGTTTAACTAAAACGCCATTACATAAACTTGTTTTTTAAGGAATAGGAGGACAAACGAGCGTACGGGTCACCTGGTGTTAAGTGATCACCGCCGCACACATACTCTTGCAACACCAGAGGAATCACAAGAGCGTTGCCGGCCTTTAAGGAAGGTGTACGCGCTTTTTTTGAAGGTACCCATGTTGTATCGTCCCGGAAACACCGCACAAGGAAGCTCATTCCACAGCTTCGTAGTACCAGGAAGAAAGCTCCTTGAAAACCGCATTGTGGAGGACCGCCACACATCCAGATGGTGGGGATGATATCCTAACTTGTGGCGTGTCGTGCGAAGGTGGAATTCGCGGCAGGAATCAAGTTAAACAGCTCTTCGGAATACTCCCCGTGAAAATGCGGTAGAAGACACACAATGAAGCGACGTCTCTACGCAACGCCAAGTGATCCAGCCGTTCACAGAGCGCTAGGTCCCCGACAATTCGAGCTGCTTTGCGTTGCACGCGGTCAAATGGATCGAGCTGATACTGGGGTGCGCCAGACCAGAGATGACAGCAATACTCCATGTGTGGCTGGACCTGCGCTTTGTAGAGCGCTAAAATGTGGGCCGGCTTAAACTATTGCCGTGCTCTATTTATGACGCCCAGTTTCTTCGAAGCCAATTTGGCTTTGCCCTCCAGAAGAACTGAAGTGTTCAGGAACAATTAAAGGAACGGAACGCAATTTTTGTCAGCTGTCATCTTTCTGTCATCATAATAATCTAATCTTAATGTTCCATAATATGAATATAATCTATCCGTTAGACATACCTTAGGCAAGCTTCGACTCGAAGACTTCGAATGTTTAAATATAAGCAGAGATTGTTTAACACAACACAACAGAAAGATACAGATTTCTAATAGAACTTTTTTTAAACAAGTGTTCAACACATGTTTACTTTTTTTGTAATAACTAAGTAAGATTCCTATCATAATTTATTTATTACTAGCTGACCCAGCAAACGTTGTATTGCCGATATTAAAATCGCGATACAAAAGTAACTAGATCGTAGATGGGTGAAAATTTGAAGTTGTATGTATTTTTTAATGCTGACTCATAATCAAACGAATTAAAAAAAATAAAAAATAAATTTAGCGTGGACCACCCTTAACATGTAGGGGGATGAAAAATAGATGTTGTCCGATTCTCAGACCTACCCAATATGCACTCAAAATTTCATGAGAATCGGTCAAGTCATTTCGAAGGAGTTTAACTACAAACACCGCGACATGAGAATTTTATATATTAGATTATTTTTTTATACTTCTAACTAATAACAGTTCGGCTATTTCAATTATGATCATACGATCATTGGACCAGTTGTCGAATCATTGTGATTGTGAAGCCGAAACACCGCGAGGTCGAGGGATCGAATCTCAGCCGTGAAATATTCTTACTGTTTAATTATTGAAGTGAAAACTTCTATACCGGCGTTGAACACTTTTCTTGGGTTGGGTATAAAATATTAAACTCGTGTCAGGACACGTGATCTGATCGAAAATTCATAAGACAGTCGATTTTTCTGAGTGATAAACTTTTTAATGTAAAATAATTATATTAGTTCTGAACTGTTAAATTTTTGATGTCATATAAATTGTTATTTTTGTGTACTTTAGCGCAATAAATGAATATTGTATTTAACTAAGAAATTAAGCAATTCGTGCGAAATTATTCCATAACCATTCCAAAATGTTCAAAAATACACAACCTTAATGTTCAAGTTTGCACTTCTGCCGGCACTCCGGAAGTGAAACCCGTTACTTTTTATTTCAATATTCATTCAAAATTATATAAACGCGTATATGACGCCTTCGACATTGATCTTGAGCGGTGTATTTGGTTAATTTTACTTAAGTGTGTGTTTACGTCGCGGTTGATAAATAATACTCATATTTACTTTAAAGCGATATAAGTGTTTCGTCGAGACGCCAACCATTTTGTTGAGATATCTACTGAGTGGACAGTAAATATTTGGAAATTGTTTATTTATTGACGACCCATATAGCCGAATGGTTAGTGACCCTGACTACAAAGCTAGAGGTCCCGGGTTCGAATCCCGGTAGGTGCAATCATTTATATGATGAATATGAATGTTTGTTTCCGAGTCATGGATGTTTATATGTATTTATGTATGTTTAAGTAAGTATATTGTATTAAATATATCGTTGTCTTGTACCCATAGTACAGGCTATGCCTAGTTTGGGGCAAGATAATTTGTGTGAAAGTGTGTCAATATTATATTATTATTATTTCTAAAGGAGCTGGCGAGGGTTAGGATTAAGAAGATTAAAATTACACAATTTGAGTCGTATTAGTCTGGAAAGGAAAGATATTATGTATTTTATGTGTGTATTCAATAAAAAATTAAAATAAAATTATGTTGATAGTTAAGGCGCGGACTGACTAGGATTGTAAACGCTACAACCAACCCTATAATATTTATGTTAATCATGTGGCTAAGCTGCAAATGGGCATTTATTTAACTGATTTTCTTTTGTTTATTCAAAATATACATATAAAATTGAATAATTGTTCGGTTTTAGTTCTAGAAAAATACTAATTCTATTAAATTCTTTAAAAAAAGAATTTTGTTATCGCTGGAAATTCCTAGATATTAAACTCCAAAGTTTATTTATGGGTAGCAACTTCCCAAATTTTTATTGGATATTTCAAATTATATATAAATATTCTATTCGGTTCAAGTTTTTCTTTAAGTCCTTCTTTGTGCACTGTATTTTTTTCGTCGGATTATATTCATTGCGTTATGTTGTAATCGACTCTCTAAGAAACCAAATTTTGTGGATATTGAAGTATGACCGCGCCTTAAACTCTATTTTGAGCATTGCACGAACACATACATATAAACATGTGTCATACAAATCGCGAGTGCAAGACGTATTTTGTAACGCACACTAAAGTAATAAACCTGGCCTGTTTTCATCGATTGTCTAGCACCAAGAGGTTCTATGTAAACTCTAACCCCCTTATTCATAATGGTCCGCTAACTTTAAACAGCCGCTTAGGAGGGTTTTTTCACACTCTGACTTAGGTCAATAGAAGAAGACAGAGTGAGAATTAGCAATGCTTTAACTTAGCAGACTATTATGAATAAGGGGGTAAGTATAAAAAAAAAAATCAAAAAAAAAAAAATTTATTCATTAATGAATGGATATCATATTATGTTGATTTTAGACGAATATAATTATTATAAATGTGTCTGTTATTGCGAGCCTGTGTTGGCAAAGCATACTGGATCTCGAATATTCATCCTGTTCACCCAATTCCTGTGTAATCGCATTGAATCAGTTGTAAATCAATACGATAAATCTGCAATTTCCTGATCAAAATTCTTGTTAAGCTAAATTTATTATTTGTTATGTTTTTAAGTTCCCTAACTTCTGGGATTAATTACACAAATAAAACTGAAAACATAATTTTATAATCGATACGTCACTCGAACGGTTGCCTCAGTTGGAAAGAGCGCTCGCACGGAACGCGAGAGGCCGCGGGTTCGAGTCCCGAATCGTTCATAAAATTTTGTTTTCAGTTTTATTTGTCTAATTAATCCCTGAAGTTTAAGTTTAAAAAAGCGTACAAGATTTTATGACGATAAGTCACTCGAACTGTCGGCTCAGTTGGAACAGCGCTCGCACGGAACGCGAGAGGTCACGTGTTCGATTCCCGCATCGTTCATAATATTTTGTTTTCAGTTTAATAAAACTTACACAAATATGTGTAAATCTATTATTGAAATAACAACAGCACATTTTTTTTAACAAGCCCAAAAATGAATACTGAGCGAGCTTATTATGCCGTTTCTTCTCTCTCAGCACGCAATTTGTTTCTGCTACATTTTGAGAAAAAAAATGCATATTATACATATTAATAAAATTGTTATATTAACAAACACTCAATAATGTTTAGGTGTATAAAGGGCATTTATTTTCTCAAAATTGGTTCCTTTAGACTTCTTTTTGATCTCATTTCTAATATACTAGACACTACTACCGCTTCGGAAAAGAAGAAGCGGCGCAAGAAACTCTCCCAGAATTATTTTTTTTGCGCTCTGTAGGTATGTGTATCTTTGTTTATGCTTTGTAGGTAGGTATGTATTTCTAGATGTAGAGTAAACTGTCGGTCAGTCTTTTATTATTAGTCGGTGAATTAAACTTATGTTATATTATAAAGGAAGTGAACAGCAGTAATATTTTATTCAGACTTTTTTTCTAAATTCCACGGGAACGAGGTCGAGAACATAGGCTGTGATATACCACTGTCATGTTGTTATCATTATAAAATTAAACTAAATTAAAAAATTACCAATACAAATAAGCGTCCTTTAGTCATCGTATGTAATCAATTATGTTTTTGTTTCAGATGTCATTGGTAGAAATCGCATCAGACTCTGCAATGCGAGAAGAAAGAATACAGAATATTTATAAATTCTGTACACCACAACTGGTAAGTTTTTTCTGAATTTATTTGATTAACTTAAGTAACTTATTCAAAACTAATTTAGTTTATTAGGGTATTTTCGGTAATTCGTGCGTTGAAACAGGGACCTTGTCATATCAATTTTTGAAGTGTCTGCTTGTAACTGGCGTCACTAATATGGCGGACTGTCCCATTTTCAACTCGCGGGAATTATATTGACACGGGTCAGGGATTGGAAATAATACCGCTTATAGGAACGAGTCTTTATTTGCGTTCACTTTTTTTTTCGAACATGCACTACGCCGGTCTGCCGCTGTTCCTCTTGTGGGCGTCGGTACCTTCAACGCGTCACACCGCACCGAACACTAAGTCTCTTCTATCTTCTTCTTCTTGGAACACTTCCACTCTTCACTATTTCTTCTTTTCTTCTTCTTCTTCCTTAACACTTTCGAGTCAGAACTAGAACTACGTAGGACACGCTTAGTACGGCTTATATACCCCCGGATCTGTTCTATTTTCAAAATGATTCTCCCATTCCATCTTTAAGTTTAAATTGTCCAAGAAAATTCTTTTAACTACTTTTATCCTGCTTACACATTTTCCATCCCTTTTTTTCTGTTCGATTTGATCCTGAACTTACTAGAAATTTCCATTAACTTTACAAAACCCAAAAAATTCCATACACTGGTAGGTGTATCGAACCCGAGTCTACTGCGTCTAAAGTAAACACTTTTACGCTAAAGCTACGAGTATTGCTGACGGAGCTGCTGAAATTATCAATGTCTTGAAGTTTGACAACTCTCGTCATATACGTCGAAGCGTTGCTACGCGACAATATTATAACATAACAGTTCAAATTAAGATACTATGAATAAAAATAAATAGATGAAACGTTTTGAAAATATGATAGATACTATATCTGATTAAGGAATATGCACGTAGGTATCAACCAGTTTATTTACATCCTCCCTGGAGACGAAGGCCTTGTGCAGTAATGCAAAATGCCGACAATATGAATTAAAATAAGAGTCTGGCAGTGGAAAAGATAGCTACCAGGGTCAAACTAAAAGTTCTTAGAAATTCAAAAACTGTTTAAATTTGCAATTTTTAAAGTTTTATTATATCTTTTTAAAATATCGTCCATGTGAATGAAAAATATAGTGAAAAGAACTTTGCCCATTCATCCTTAGAGGTTTCTTCGTCGGCCTTTTAAAACGCAACCAACACTGCCTCGGGGTCCATTATACGGACTAACATAACATGACTGACGCGATAAATAAATTATTAAAAAAATAAATATAAATGTATATTGATACACAGTTTTTAGATGGGTGAAATCTAGTGAGTTCACGTCAGCGAAATGCTTATATAGCAGTGTATCTGTAGCTATACAGCTGACGCATTGTGCAACATTAATGTTGTGTATACCTTATAAGAGAAATTGGATGGTTTTCGCGAAACGTTCAATATGTTGTATGTTCTTCTCAGGCCTCAGGCGTAACTTTTGAAATGAGTGGTAGTTTTTGACTTTCAGTAAGCGATATTAATACCCACCTTTGAATAAAAATATTTGAATTTTAAATTTGTAGTATGAATTATTGAAAGAGTGTTTTGTTTGAGTAATATATTATTTTAAAAACATTATTTACATAACAGTGAGGCACCAAAACAAGCCGGTATACGTGTAAATACATAGCCCCACGCATACACTTACACTAATACAAGCCGATCGGCTGCCATTATGAGATTTGCCATCGTCTGTGACAGATCAGTTTGCGTGTCAATAAAATATTTTAAAAATGCCGTCGTGCGTTAATATATTGAAGTGTAAGTTTAAAAATAAATTGAAATCAATAATTTAATTGTTTTTAAACATTATAAGATTCCAAATTTTAATACAAAAATTTCTGAGTTTTCAATTCTATCGGCAGTCTCTACAACTGGCTTTTTTTTATTATTATTGTTATTACGTTTTTAAATAGTAAGTATTTTGTGGGCGGGGGCTTGATCACCTACCGGCTGAACTTATAAAAATGTCAATGAAGGTAGAAGAACCTAACAATCTGCATTCATCGTAAACTCAATATTTTGCTGGCTCGGCCATGCTTCTATTGATCAACGCCGCCGTATCAATTATTATATTAAACGAATGTAAAACGATATGCGTACTTTATGTAGGTATTTATAAACTGAAGGCACTCACAACACGACGGACAAGCGTTTATAAAAACGCATTCAACACGCTACTTCTTCAAAGCTGTGAAATGAGCTTACTTGTGCGGTGTTTCCGGGACGACATGGGTCCCTTAAAAAAAGCGCGTACACCTTTCTTAAAGGCCGGCAACGCTCCTGTGAACCCTCTGGTATTGCAAGAGAATGTGGGCGGTGGTGATCACTTAACACCAGGTGACCCGTACGCTCGTTTCTCCTCCTTCTCCATAGGGCAAAGAAATGACACTTATGAATGTAAAAAAATTTCTTATCCTTCTATATTTACCGCCTTCGGATAGGGTTGGGCTTCAATATGAAGGAATGGCAAGAAACTCATTGCTACTCTTTTAAATCAACATTTACAGCTTCATCTTTTTACAAATCATTTCAGTTACAATATATGTAAAGTGATGCAATAAAAATACTCAAACGCCTAATACGCAACGCCTTACACGAGTAAGTCAAAAATAGTAAATGTAAACTAATACGTAAAAACAAGAGTTATCGAGTACAATCCATACACACCGTAAATAAATAAAGGTATTTTGCGAGCATTTCATTAGCGATTATAAAAATATATTAACTTTAATTTTAAACACATAAAGCCGAGTTTCTTTTAATACGATCATCCAGCCACCACAAGTACTCTTGAAAACTATAGCTCTTTTGAATTGTAAGCTGAAGAGATTTCACAATGATACAGGAATTATTAAAACAAGAATAAATAGAAAAATATTAGTATTATAAGGAAATTACCTTAATTTTATGTATTTCCAATTTTTGATTACATATTCAGATTGTCGAGTCCTCTTCCTGTTCTATCTGGTTTATAACTATGAAAATAATATAACTCGTTAGACTGTAAAATTAACTAGTATCTGATTTGATTAAACTATAAGATGCATAATAGCTTTAAGGAGAGTATACACTTTTATAATAAAGTATCAGTTACTGTTTAGGCATTATCTATAAATAAATTTGAATGTTTTATTAAAAAATGGCTCAGTCGTAAATCCTACTACTCCACAGCTGAATATCTAAGTGATCGGACAGCCTGGGACTACATTATGATTATTTTATAGCAATAACAATGACAGTACAATATTGTATATTTTATCAAAAAGAGCGCAAAAAATATAGCTGGGAGAGTTTCTTGCCCCGCTTCTTCTGTCTCAGAACGCCATTTGTTTCCGAAGCGGTACTAGTATTAGTAATTATATCAAAAATAATTCTAAAGGTATCAATTTTGAGAAAATAAATGCCTTTTATGCCTTTTTATATAAAAAAATAAACATGAGCAAATCATAATTGGTAGTTTTTTTTTCAAATTACTAATCTTACTAAAGAGCATTTTAAAAGTGAATTTATGGCATCAAGCGTTTAGACGCGGCGTTTATAGAGCATCTCTGAATTATTTTCTCTCGTCCACTCTGCCATTTGTCTTTACTCCTTTATCGTCAATAAACCGCCTATCGGTATTGTATTGTAATTGGGGAGGCTTACACATGTCTTGGATTACGCATGTATCAAATTTCATTCATAGTATAATGAGTACAAATGACGGCTTGAAAGACGAATAAATCCTGTTCTATTTTTATCTTTCACAGATAGAGTTCTGGATATGCATGAACCAAACAATACAGGGTAAGTTGAGTAATTATTTGTTAGATAACTTAAGATTCTTGTCAATTAATACACTTAAATAAAACAGTTTTAAAGGATTAATACTCGTGTTATTATAACTGTGTTTTTTCATTACATTTTTGCGTAAAAGTTAATTGTTTGTTTTAGTTAAACCGACGTTTCAAGATCGTTCCAGATCTCGTTTTCAGGGGGACTGCAAATAAAATGAGTCAAAGATAATATTTGTCATGGTTGTCATTATGAAGTTTAGCGTCATTTATTGCCTCGGATGTGGTATTTGCTGTAGACACATGGTTTTTGGCAAAATTATTTTGGTATGTGTAGTTGTGGGTTTTAATTTAGAGATTATTGGATCCCAGGTATTAGATAATTTTAGACCGTCTTCTCTATTGAAATAATAATCTCTAAATTAATCTTGAAACGTCGGCTTGAGTAAAAAAAATAATAAAAAGTTTAACTTTTACGCAAAAATCTAATGTAAAAACACAGTTACACGCGTTTTAATCCTTTAAAAGTGTGTTATTTAAATGTGTAACACTCGCGTTGATCAAAAAAAATTAATACACTACAAATTTTTATATCTATAGTATTAGTAGGTACCCCACAAGATGGACCGACGATCTGGTCAAGATCGCCGGAATACGTTTGATGAGGGCAGCGCAGGACCGATCGTCGTGGAGATCTTTGGGGAAGGCCTTTATCCAGCAGTGGACGTCTTCTAGCTGATGACTTTAAAATGTTTTAGTATTTTAAATTTAATTGAGCCAACGGAATCGTTTACTAGTGGGAGGCTCCTTTGTACAGGATGCCGGCTAGATTATGGGTACCATAACGGCGCCTATTTCTGCCGTGAAGCAGTAATGTGTAAGCATTATTATGTTTCGGTCCGAACGGCGCCGTAGCTAGTGAAATTACAGGGCAAATGAGACAACATCTTATGTCTCAAAGTGACGAGCGCAATTGTAGGCCGCTCAGAATTTTTGAGGTTTTTCAAGAATCCTGAGCGGTGCTGCATTGAAATGGGCAAGGCGTATCAATTACCCTCCTGCTCATCTCGTCGTATTCCCATAAAAAATCATGAAAATGACTTTTTAATAAACTTGCTGTAATAACCAGCTTTGCTAATTGGATTGTTTAGTGGCAAATTAGTGTTTACTACTAGCCTGCTGACAGTATTATCAATACGTTTGCTAGTCTTTTAGCAGTCTTCAGACATCCTCTACCGCATTTATCGCGGGGAGTGTTCCGAAGTGCTGTTTCAGTTGATTCCTGCCACCGAATTCCACCTTCGCACGACACGCCACAAGTTAGGATATCATCCCTACCATCTGGATGTGTGGCGGTCCTCCACAGTGCGGTTTTCAAGGAGCTTTCTTCCACGTTCTACAAAGCTGTGGAATGAACTTCCTTGTGCGGTGTTTCCGGGACGATACGACATGGGTAACCTCAAAAAAAGCGCGTACACCTTCCTTAAAGGCCGGCAACGCTCCACTGGTGTTGCAAGAGAATGTGGGCGGCGTGATCACTTAACACCAGGTGTACCCGTACGCTCGTTTGTCCACCTTTTCCATAAAAAAAAAAAAACAATCTGAACATAAATTTGTCAAGAAAATAAATCCTTCAAGTGTGGTACTATAAGAGTCTTGTAATTTTTATTTAAGTGCTCTAATGTTTCAAAAGCAGCTGTAGTATTTAATCGGTTAAATTAGGTGACTTTCAAATTGGTAGACATTAATATTCTTCTATTCTATATAAAGTGCGCTGTAGTCAAAACGTCATTGAGTCAAAAAGACAAAATGCAATGGCTATTAAGTTGACTTTAAAGTTTTCATAATCATTAGTAATTACTATTTATAGATTAAGATTAAGTCTTTAGATTGATTGAACATATTTATTATAGTGACGTTAGGATATCGGGAGAACAAATAAAAGTAACCGTACAAGATATATAAAATAGACTTTAGAATACCCAGAGTCGGCTTTATATAAAATCAGCTAGTCCTAATCCAGTGATTTACTCGGAAATTTGCGGCATTAACTCTCAACAGTGACAAAATTCATTTTTCATTTTGCCATTCTGAAGCAATAGGATGGAATTTTTAACATTTCTAAGCGGCACTACAATTGCGCTCGTCACCTTGAGACTTTTGTTGTGGTACCCATTATCTAGCCGGCTACCTGTGCAAAGGAGCCTCCCACTGGTGATTGGTTTTATATAATTTATTCAAATAGAAGTGTTTTGAACCCCTGAAACTTTGTTTACATTCTTTATCTCCTCTCGTTGGCCTTACTATAGATAATATTATTCAATCATATTAGTGGTATGTAATTGCATAAATTTATTTTTAAATGTGATTTCCAGAAGTTGTGTCTGGTTCTGGATGGTGGGGCCGCGCGTGTTGTTCCCTCGGGCACTCCCCGCGGTGTCGACGAGCTTGCGCCACGGCATCAGACACCCAAGCACTGTCGACATCCTGCCGAAGATCTGACGAGATCGCATTCTTCGACTGCGTGCAGAAACAACAAGAAGCACAGTGGTGCTGTTGTTAGTTCATATCTTTTCGTACTAAATAATTAGTATTATTTATAATATTTGTACGCGCCACATATGATGGGCGTACTGAGCTCCAGTTAAATTCTAGGCTCTTAAGCGGGCGGGTATTACGAGTTGGGGAAGTCCGTAGTTTGCACAATCGGTCGTTGTTTCCAGTATCGGCCGTTTCGTCATTCCCAGCACAACCCCGAAATCATCCCTTCACCAAAGAGGAATGGAGGCACTTACTTGAATTATTGTTCTTCTGGACAGCCGTCTTCACGGTTCGGGGCCCCGATTACGACTCCAGGCAGGCGAATTGTACAAAATACGTCGCTTTCATTCCCGACACGTGGTCACACCAGTGTGACTACGAGTAATTTTTTTTCCTCGTCTTCACACCACGGGTTTAACTGCACCTTAATTAAAGTTTTGAGTGCCTCGTTTGGCAAAGTAAAAGAATTTTCAACGAACATGAAGAAATACTGACTGAAACATGCAAGTTTCATTGCAGGCACTCCTCATTAAACAATATAATTAACAATAATTGTGTGACAGTTAATAAACTGTTAACTGTCTTAAAAGAGGAAGCGGACATTGACATTGAAAAAAGCCTAAGGAAATAGAGAAAATTAAAAATGATAAATTGATTATTAATACGCAAACGAAACTTATTAATAATTATATATATTTAGGCCATTTTACGGAAATACTACTTTAATTAAGGTGCAGTTAAACCCGTGGTGTGAAGACGAGGGAAAAAACATTTTCCGTGCATAGTCATTCGTTATCTAAACTATCGAGAATGTCGAGATCATGAGAATAGAAATTGACACATCACTTATAATATCAATTACCAACAGGGTGTAGTAAAACCCTTGGTGTGACGACGAGGAAAAAAATTACTCGTAGTCACACTGGTTACCACGAGTCGGGAAAAGCGACCGCTTTTTGGACTGTAGCACTTTTATACGAATAAAACTGGCACCAAACCCACTTTAATACACCAAATTACTCAAATGTTATCACAGCACAAGTGTTTGCGTCTTAGGCACGGCGCCCATTATCGGCATCGGCAAGGAAAAGGATCCTTCGGCATCCTACATGCAAGCGCACACTATCGGCAATTATGCTTTGGCATGCTGCAACGTTCTTAGAGATGACGAGGCGTCCTTAAGGATGCCGCACCGTCCTGTAGCTTGCCGAAGCGTCTCAATATTGTATTTCTCATCATAACAGTAACAGTCTCAGAGTTGTTACAAGCTAGCTATGTGAATTGTATCGTACCGAAGGATGCCGAAGCATCCCGAAGCATTCTCAAGGCTGCCGATACAGCAGCCTCAAGCATACCGAAGCGGTATTTTTGTTATTACGACCATATATCATGGAAATTTCTACTTTATTGCCATTATGTTATAGTATATTGCTATTTGCCACCTAAAATCCTCAGTCGTACCGATGCCGATAATGGGCGCCGGGCCTTAAACGATCTTCAGAGATTTTAAGTGTTAAGTTTGCATACAAACGTCATTGTCGAGTGGCGCGCCAACTTCAAGTCGGCGTTCCTTTGAACGTCGGCCGAAGGCTTCCACTAAGGCTTAGGGAATCCTTCTTGGATTATGTAAATAAAACAAAACGGCCGAAACAATATTATTAAATACAATTTGAGAAAAATATTACGGAAAAATCGTCATGAAACTCCAATAATGCCTGTTACAAATAGTAATATTCCGGTTTCAAGCTGTTTTATAATTTAAAAATAATGATTATCGTCACTTTTAAGGATGAAATGTAATAAGATAGAAATGTAAGGTGATAACCTCATCTCTGGGACTAATTACACAAATAAAATGTATATATGTATGTATGTACAAGAATTGCTCGTTTAAAGATATAGGATATTTAAAGTGTACTGTTCTAAAGTTAAAAAGTACAGTTTGTCGCGGATTCTTATGGTGGTACGTCTAGATGAATATCCAATGGTAAGTATTATCAATTACTTTCTTAAACAATAAACAGCTTATTTTTATTTTAGCGCAAACCCAGTCGCTCAGCTGTCACGAGGCATGTTCCCATGCGGTGTGGAAGGTGGGACACTCCAGTGCCAGTACTTCATCAAGGGAGAAGGCAGCGGAGGCCTGCGAACAGTCACCTGCTTTGCTGAAATGTCTCACTGATCTTACAGCGTCAACTGTACACACGGATACTTCTAAATGTGAGTCGAAAATTTACATCTTATATCTATCTATTAATGCGTTTGGTGAAAGAACAACAGCTTACATCATAGTACTTAGACTGATTAATAAACTGCCACGTGACTTGACCGACTCGTTAACTGAGACTAATTTAAAACAGAATTTAAAAAAATTCTTTTTAAATTGAAATTCTTGACTGACCACCGATCAACTTATCGTGCTTAACTATTAATTGTATCAACTACTTTTACTTTTATTTTACTTACTTTTACTTTTATTTGTATAATTATAATGTAAAGCTAAGTTTCAAACGATTGTGAACTATTTTTTCTTTTTGCTTTTTATTGCTTTGAAACCGCAATGTAAAATTTGTTTTTTTTTTATTAATAAATATAAAAAAAAACTATGAATATATATATATAACGAAAAAGGTCTTTGTTTGTTTCACGCCTAAACCACTGATCGTATCGACATTAAACTACCACCATTCGCTGCGAAACTTATCCTAGATGGTTTATGGCTACTTATTAAAGTGAAACTTGTATAACATCGTCTCAAACTTTTTCGTCTGTGTGTGTCGCATGTCGCGTGACGGTCGGGCGGCTCCTATAGTTCGCAGCAGCTAACCATGTAGTGTATAGACTATTACTCATTTGTGCCTGTGCTCCAAGCTATTTTTAGTTAAATGTCTGTAATGTGAAAAAACTTTTCACTTTACCGTGGTTTTATAAAACCACACATTCCTTTTTTTATTGTTTAATTTATTTCCTTTTAAAATTCGCCCAGCGAAGCGGGCGTGAACGGCTAGTATATATATATAATGAAAATGGTATTTGTTTGAGGCTGAATCACGCCTAAACAACTGATTGTATCGACATGGAACTACCACCATTCGATGCGAATTTTAACCTAGATGGTTTTTAGCTACTTATTTTTTTTTATTATACTTGTAATAAGACGAATAATATTATATAAATCTAGAATAAAAACCTTCAGCACTAAATGCATTGCACATAAAACTCTTACTATGTTCTTTGATCAACGTGAGTGTTACACGTTTAAATAAAACACTTTTTAAAGGATTAAAACGCGTGTAATTGTAACTGGGACCGCAGATGAAATGAGTCAAGATAGTTATTACAAGCTTTATATTAGCTTCACTTGTATGTTTGTATGTATGTTTGTAACTGACTCCTTTAGACGCGATTTTGACCCACTTTAAACGGCCAGATTTCATTCAAACTTTGTAGATTTATCGAGGACCGATGACAATACACTAATTTTTAAAGGGCCGGCAACGCTCTTGTGATTCCTCTCTTCTCTCTGGTGTTGCAAGAGAACGTGGGTGGCGGTGATCACTATACATCAGATCGCTCGTTTGTCCTCTCACCCATAATAAAATGGGACGTTTTGGCTTAATTGAGTGAACGAACTAGCTAAAATCGAATTGTGGGTAATTTTCAGACTTACCATGTTGTCACGAATCTCCAGGCCAAGAGTGCAGAAGTACATGTGAAGCAGTTCTTCGTCGTACGGGAGAATCTCAGGAGATTGCTGATGCGCTGTCACAGGAGTGTGGAGCGCCGGCCATCCACGACAACATGTGGCAATGTTTCCTCAGGAAGGACGCCCCTACTGACACCAGGGATGTCATACCACATGATGTAGCTAAGCTGCATTGCTGCCAAAAGGTGAGTGAGGCCTATTTAAAATTGTACGTGTTTTGTTCCTTCTTTTATTTTTCCGGCTTTTTTTTATTTTTTTTTTACTTTATTTGACAAACCAACAATATTTATGCACAAATAGCAAAAATATCAATAACTGGCATGTACAAAAGATTTAGATACATACAGATTATTTAAAGTAGTGTTACAAAAATAATAGTAATTTCTACAAATTAGCTCCCTCACGCAGGGAGTCAATGACGTTATGACGAAAGCAGGTTGATGTGGAATTAAATAAATTGAGTTGCTGATTATTTGAGAAACTGTTTGATTGATGCATTTTTAATGACAATACGGGACACGACGAGTAGGTCCTACAACTGATGGTAATTGTTACGCCCTGCCCATTACAATGCAGTGCCGCTCAGGATTATTGAATCCAAAAATTCTCTGAGTGGCACTACAATTGCGCTCGTCAACTTGAGACATAATATGTTATGTCTCGTTTTCTCAGTAATTTCACTAGCTGTGGCGCCTTTCAGACCGAAACATAATAATGTTTACACATTTCTGCTTCACGGCAGAAATAGACGCCGTTGTGGTACCCATAATCTAGCCGGCATCCTGTGCAAAGGAGCCTTCCACTGGTAAAACTTCGTTAATCTTCATTGGCTATATCAGAAATATATTCTTCTTGATACGCAATTACTTCGCATAGAGCGGCCAGAAAACATGTTTGACAAAATAATTTAAATGTAGTTTTTAAAAAGATACTCTTACGAGAAGAATCAACCGATAATGCAAAATATATTGAAAAGTTTATATACAAAACACGAGGTGTTTTGATGAAATTAAAACCTGGATTTTGTACATTGAAATATCGCTATTGTAATTAGTTCACAAAAGTGCCCGAGAAAAATTTGTTTATAGAGATTAAACATAAATTTTATCAAATACTTTAGATAATAATGTTAGTTTTACAACTGTAAATATAAATAAATTGCATTTTTTAATTAATTGTATAATCAATCAAGTCCCGCATCATTCATAAAATTTTGTTTTCAAATTTTATTTGTGCATTAATCCTAGAAGAGAGGGTTATCACTTAAAAAACATAACAAATTGTTTAGATTTACAAGAGCGACATCTCAAGTCAATTTCCTACGTGGGAAACACTGAAAATGTTTAGAACTGGCCAGTTAGAAACATTGCTAAGGAAAACTTTTTAGAATTTCAATTTTAGAACTCTTTGGTAACCTAATGTAGCATATTGCATTCATTTTTCATTTGTTTTTCGTTGTGGGCTTACTCAACAACAAAGCTATGATAGGCTGCGATTATCATTTCTTAATGAATCCCCATATCGTGCCTATATTTACAATTGGTTTAACGAGTATAAGCGTGGACGAGCAATCTCAATGATGATCCGCGTGAGGGACGTCCTTTAACAGCGACTACTGAAGATAACTGTGCGACGCATGATAGAGGAAGATAAGAGAGTGACCTATCAGCAGATACGGGCAAGCCTAGGCATTGATATGAGTCAAGTTGAAAAAATATTACACGAACATTTAAGCGTCAGGAAGCTTTGTACCATATGGATTCACCAAACTTTGAGAACACAAAGAAAGGAAGAAGTCAAGAAAAAAAGATGATTGCCTTATTCTTTAGTCGGAAAGGTGGAAAATTTCGCGACAGTTGTGTTAGAAGATGGAAGTACAGTTACTGCAGACTGGTATGACAATCGCTGTTTGCCTGTTGTCTTGGAAAAAATCGACAGCAGCGCCCTCGAAGCGGGATCCTTCTTCACCACGACAATACTTCAGCGCACTCCGCAAAACGGACTGTTGAATATTTGACTATGGCAGGTGTCGAGATAATGAGTCATCCGCCATACAGTCCTGACCTGGCGCAGTGCGACTTTTATTTATTCTCAAGAACTAAAGAAATTTCGAGGTATTCGCTTTACGAGCCCTAAAGATGCGGTGAAAGCTTATGAAAATGCCATAGAAGATACTCCTAAGGAAGAATGGACCCACTGCTTTTCTCAGTGGTTCCATCGAATGCGACGATGTGTAGAGAGGAACGAAGATTACTTCGAAAAACAATAAAAGGATTGGCAACTTTCTACATTAAGTCGCTTTTTATTTTCTAAACATTTTCAATGATACCTAGGTATGCAAATATTGGGGTTGAGCAGGCCATCAACTGTAAAGTAGATCTTGTAGATGAAGCCACAACCAGAGAGTTGAACAAAGCATACAAGATTTTATGACGGTACGTCACTCGAACGGTAAGCACATTTGGAACAGCACTCGCACGGAACGCGGTTGGTCGTGGGTTCGAGTCCCGCATCATTGCCCCTTTGTTTATAGGGATTAAACATAAATTTTATCAGATATTTTAAATAATAATGCTAGATTACAGGAATTATCATTTGCACCTTTTAATTAATTGTATAATTTTAACCCACAGGGAGCAACAATAAATTGTCGAAGATTATGCTTCAACACATTTAACTCTGGCTGGCAGAGCAACTGGCAGAAGTTTTACTCGGAGTGTCTGGGTGATCCACAGGAAACTGCACTTGCAGAATGTATTGAAGAAGGTGAAGTTGTGCATTATATAGAAGATTAACGGGTTTAATTAAAGAAGAATCCTAGTGGAAGTATAAAAGAAGTTATGATACCTGCTTATTAATGTGCCCTATGTGTCTGTAAGTGCTGGGTTCAATTAAAATTCAAGTAACTAAAAAAAAAAATAAGAGTTATCAAACGACAAAATCTATCACCCATTCGCAAAGATATGCCTGTTTATAATATCCTGAGGGCTGGTGCAAGAAACTTCGTGGGTCTTTCTTAAAAATTACATTTCGTTACAATAACATTTCTTCATTAAATAGTCGAGACGCGGTTGCTCTATTCCCGTGGTGTAGTTTTGTTTTTTGGAAAAGGAGGACAAACGTACGTACGTACTTGATGTTATGTTATCACCGCCGCCCACATTCTCTTGCGACACAACTTTAAGGAAGGTGTACGCGCTTTTTTTGACGGTACCTATGTCGTATCGTCTTGAATGTCTCTAATGTGGTAACATTAGAAAATGTTTGTGAGGTATTTACCACTTCACAAACATTTTCTAACAGTTCTTTTGAATTGCACAACACATATGTTTTGATCTTTTTTATGTAATCGTTTTGAAGTGTAAAGTTGTAAAACGGTACATCAAATTTATGAAAAATGCATATACTTAAACATCCATGACTCGGAAATAAAAATCCATATTCATCATATAAATGCTTGCACCTACCGAGATTCAAACCCGGCACCACTAGCTCAGTCGGCGGTGTCATTGACCACTGGGCTATATTGGCCGTGAATAAGGTTAACCTTAATAGATTTAATAGATTAATAATATTAGAACCATTTTCCACAGTGGAATCTCCGTGCTCGCTGGGCTGTGGTGGTCTGACATACTGCAACCAGTTGAACAATCGTCCCACGAGTCTGTTCCGGTCTTGTTCAGCCCAAGCCGACCTGGACGCTCACCTGGCTGTTGCTGAACAAAAGGGCAACGGGTATTAAGAAGTCTTTTACCTCCGTGCCAAAATTTCGTCTTTTGTGTATTAGATTTCCTAATGTAAAAAACAGTATGAATCATTGACCTAACCCAGATTGTTTAAGTGTTTTTAATATTTGAATAGATGAAGAGGGTACAGCTTAACAGCGATAGGGCTACAGTAGCTTTTTTTTATGAAATAGGAGGACAAACGAGCGTACGGGTCACCTGTTATTAAGTGCCATATCACCGCCGCCCAAAATCTCTTGCAACACCAGAGGAATTACAGGAGTGTTGCCGGCCTTTAAGGAAGGTGTACGCGCTTTTTTGAAGGTACCCATGTCGTATCGTCCCGGAAACACCGCACAAGGATGTTCGTTCCACAGCTTTGTAGAACGTGGAAGAAAGCTCCTTGACAACCGCACTGTGGAGGACCGCCACACATCCAGATGTGCGGATGATATCCTAACTTGTGGCGTGTCGTGCGAAGGTGGAATTCGGCGGCAGGAATCAGGTTAAACAGCTCTTCGGAACACTCCCCGTGATAAATGCGGTAGAAGACACACAATGAAGCGACGTCTCTACGCAACGCCAAGTGATCCAGCCGTTCACAGAGCATTTTAAGATTTCTTTTGTAAACAAAACAAATATATAAAATAAATATAAATATTGTAACTACACACAATATTATTTTAACTTTATTAACTGTTATTATTTGCTACAACTACTTTATGATTTGTAAACATTATGATACAAAATTTATTGTTTTTGTATTTAGTTACGTGAGTGTAGCTGGCTTGCAGCTTCCGTTGAAGAATTCCAGCCAATGTAACACTGACGTGTGGAAGAGTGTTGCATGCGCCCTACACGTCAAACCATGCACAGCGAAGGTAACATCTATTCTAAAAGATTATTCTCATTTACAAACAACCTGAAATCTTTTCTATTAGAGAAACAAAAGTGTTCAGAGGCATAAAAAAAATCATAAAACAAACAGCTTCAAAACAAATAAATATCCTATTTCATATAATAAAAAAAAACTCCATTAGAATTCAATCTTTTTAGTTTCTTCTCTTTTTTTACTTACTTGTCTACGGCTGTTGTCAACAGGTCGACTTGGTAGGTACCTACTGAAAATCATTCTTGGAATTGGGGTGATCATTACTTAACTATAGTTATAAATAAAAATACAAATAAAATTCCTATATGGCTGTACTTATTTTACATACTAGGTACAAATAAAATAAAGTGAAAAAGTGTCTCTAAATAATATCGGCAAACGGTGTTTACTGTGGTATAGCATGTCTTCCGACAAAGGCCTCCTCCAAAGATTTCCATTCTGTCCTATCTTTTGCTGTACGAGTCCATAGTTGCCCCGGTATTTTCTTGATGTCATCTTCCCATCTCATAGGCTACCTCTATTTGTTTTGCTATCTAGTGGTTACCATTCAGTTATTAGTATTGGCCATTTCTCTGTCTTTTCTCTTATCATATGACCTGTCCATTTCCACTTTAGTTGTTTGAATGTTTTATATGCATTCTTAAAATTTGTCATATTCTTAATGGCTTTTAATTTTACACGATCCTTATCTTATCCTATATCTTTAAAAGACCAATTCTTGTATATATTATCTGAATCTCGGAAACGGCTCCAACGATTTTAATGAAATTTATTATACAGGTTGTTTCGGGGGCGGGAAATCGATCTAGCAAGGTTTCAGTTTAAAAAAGTGTAGTTTTATCCATGTTTTAATGAGAAACAGCTACAATAACATTAGAATATAAAGGTAAATTTCGCCACTATATACAAGACTATAATAGCTCAGATGGGACTTTGGGTGATCCGGAAAGCAGAAGACCCCGGTTCGAATCCAGATGTCCTATTAGATTTTTTTTGTTCAAGTTTTGTACATTCTTAAAAATCCGAGCACGGCTCGGTCGTCCGGGTATTAGTTTTGAATTGTGTTGTAATTTTGAGTATAATTTATTACGTGATAATCGCCCAGAGATTAAACAAGTGTTCGATATATTTACCAATAGATATATATTACCAAGTGATGCTAGTTGATTGCCATTCAGTCAAACTTTGCATTATACGATATACTAGTTGACACGACGGTTGTTGTTCTGTTCATAATAAAAAAAGCGTGGTATTTCGTAAAATCCGTTCTTAGCTGACCTCTACTCGGCGAAACGAATATTCGCCTTACGGTTCGAGAGATATCGTGGATAAGTCAAATCTTAATCTAATATATAAAATTCTCGTGTCACGGTGTACGTAATTGAACTCCACCGAAACGGCTCGACCGATTTTCGTGAATCTTAGCGTGCATATCGGCTAGGGTAGAGAATCGCACGACATCTATTTTTCATCCTCCTAAATGTTAAGGGTCCACCCCTAATTTTTTTTTTGACAATTCTTTTTTAATTTTCTTTTATTATGATGCAGCATTAAAAATAGATACGACTTCAAATTTTCGCCTTTCTACGATCTACAACTATTTTTGTATCGCGATTTTTATATTATTCTGTTCCATCCACATATCCGCTATAGGGTTGCAAGATGGCAGTCGAATACAATAATTGTAGTACGATAAATTTGGTAGGTCTGAGAATCGGTTGCATCTACTTCTTATACCCCAAAACTTTTTAATTACTCTATATGGCAATACAGCGTTTGCTGGGTCAGCTAGTATGCCGATATATTTCTTTTGTGCGTCTGTTGTAACTGAACTCCTCCTAAACGGCTGGACCGATTCTAATGAAACTTTCTGTGTGTCTTCAGGTAGATTCGAGAATGTTTTAGATTTACAATTGAACTACCTCCTAAACGGCTGGACCAATTTTGATACACCAAATCTTTTTGTAGCATTTCTAGAACTTGGTGGTAGAAGTAGTTGTTATAATGTTAGGATAATATATAATAAGTATTATAATAAGTCTTCATGTTAAGAGATCCTCCTCAGAGAGAGCCACTCCCCCGCGACCTCGAGTCAGTGTTGGAACAGTTAAGACGGAAATATCATCCTATACAAATTGCTGGTATTTAGCAAATTATCATTCGCAGGCGCTTATCATAGTGTACGAACCATATCAAAACACTCTGCGGTTATATATTGGCAAAGCATAATTATTTATCAAGAGTCACATAACACATGGTGGATTACACGATAATCGCGGAGTCAGAAGTAGGAAGCAGAAACCTGGACACGCGCACCTGTCGGCGCTTGCGCTTACTCTAAATGAAAAGGATTATTTCTTTTCAATGACTAAAAATAACATCCAAACTTATTATTTATTTATTAGCTACCTATAAATTGTGCCCGTAAATATCATTTCATATTTTTTTCACACCAATTTGTATGGCGTTTATCTTGCAGGGACACAGTAGTCTATTGTGTATGGAAGATTGTCTACGACTTGTGACGTCATGTGTCGAATGGTCTCGTGCGCCGCTTTCCGCTCCCGCTCTTTGCGCCAGACTTGCGCCCAAACAGGAGAACGCGCCCTGTGTGTCTCTCACGGACTTCATGACGCCAAGTAAGTTTATACTGTTATGTTTTTAAAGTGATAACCCTCACTTCTGCACAATATATATACACAAATAAAATTTTAAAACAAAATTTTATGGACGATGCGGGACTCGAACCCACGGC
This sequence comes from Leptidea juvernica, assembly GCA_949711755.1. Taxonomy (NCBI): domain Eukaryota; kingdom Metazoa; phylum Arthropoda; class Insecta; order Lepidoptera; family Pieridae; genus Leptidea; species Leptidea juvernica. The sequence goes on from CATIXQ010000010.1 coordinate 5,621,151, forward strand.
CTCTCGCGTTCCGTGCGAGTGCTCTTCCATCTTGCCAAAAAATACATCTATATTTTTGATAAATTCAAATATAAATAGCTTTAGGTCATACATACATACAATCAGTCAAATGTTTTTCCCATCGGGGTAGGAAGCGACAACAGAACCCCACTTGCTTTTATCTATTTTCTCCTCCTGGGTCGATAATAATTTATTTCTCACAGGTCTAAGTAACTTAAAATTTTGAAATACTACTTCTATTTTGTTTACATTTTTATTTTTTTTTGTAGAAGAAATTTGTTGTTGATGTTATATCCTTCAATTCTTCTCTTGTCTCTTTCAATATTTTTTTTCTTATTTAATAATGTCTTGATCACGGACGAGAAAAATATAAGGACGCCGTGTCACCTTACATAACAGTGAGGCACCAAGACTAGCCGGTAAACGTGCAAATACATAGCCCCACTATACACTACACTTACACTAATACAAGCCGATCGGCCGCCATTATGAAATTTGCCATCGTCTGTGACAGATCAGTTTGCGTCGCAATAAAATATTTTAAAAATGCCCTTGAGCGTTGTGAAAAAGTGTTAAAATAATAACATAAAAGTATTTGTGGATATATAATTATTTAAGTGAGAAAAAAAATGTGTAACTGGTATACCGCGTAACCGCACAAACACTAGCATAAAGGCTTCACTTGCTAATATCACGGCGCGGAGTCCTTCTTTTTTTACTAGTCCGTGGTTTTAATATTAATTTGCTAAAACATATGTAATGCTTCGTTTATGTCAGTTTTGTTACTTGATCTCGATTTGCACATATAACTGGGGTGTCACCTAAATAGATATATCCGTGTCAGGTAGGATTTGTATTGGTTCTCTCCCTGTTGGAGCAATAAATAAATAAATCCTTACAAACCCCACTTTCTCTACTATTCATTACTCTTCATACGTGCTCGCCGGTTCAGCTTTAGGTAATTTTTCCTTATGGATTATTCGGGATACATTTGGCCATTGATCATTTTACATTTCTCCAGCGGGATAATATGAAGTGACAAAGCAGAGAAATTCACACATTCAACACAAGACACAAACATAAATTGTGTTCTCATTATCATCGTCTTCAAAGAGTACATACTTCTTTCTTTATATAAGAGAGGGCATACGGGCAAGAGGCTCACGGGATGGGGAGAGGTGAGGCAACCGCCCATGGACATCCTCAACAGCAGGTGTCAAGAGATGCGTTTCCAGCCTTTAAGGTGGGAGTATGCTTTTTTCTTGAAGGTCCCTAAGTTCTATCGGTCTATCCTATCGGGAGAACCGCAGCCGGTAATTGATTCCACAAAGTGGCTGTGCCAGGCAAGAAATTTCTTGCAAAAAGCGCGGTTGTGGAACATTCTTTTGTGGGAATGGGTGTTCGCATTTATAATAAAATACCAATTTGCCTGCAAGAATTACCCGTTAATAGATTTAAATCGGTAATCAAGAATATTATGACAAACGCGTGGTTGCTTGACGAAGCGCAGGGAGAGATGCATACTGTCAGAATGACATAATTATTAATTTAATTTAGATTTGTTTGTAACTTTTGACAAGTACAATACAAAGTGTATGTAAATACCCAAGTGCTGAATAAATATCATTGTTTCATTTGGAAGCGATGTATTAAAATCAAACCCATTGATAATAACAATGCTTCTAGGTTCTGAGCCAGCCCTGCTATCAGCCAGCGAGGCGGTCAGGTCACCATGTGCCGGTGCTCCCTGCAACTCTTCACAAGTGTGCGCTCTGAACAGGAGCTGCGATCATAGCGACTCCTGCACCAGATACACTTGCTTGAACGGCTGTCCACTCGGTAAGTGTTTTTACTTATTTTCAGGGTTTTTTTTAATTTCAGAGACATCCTTTACGAATTTATTTAGTTTATTTACTGAGCACAAATTCAAGACTTTCTAGAAAAGCTTCTTTGACAAAGAAGGCTTATTATAGTACCTATAGTAGACTTAATAGAGGATAATGCATGGTTCGTGTTTGGTTTTGCGCAGGCCACTTTAAATTTCATAATATTATATTAAGTAGGATTAGTACAACTTAGTTTTCAAACAAAACAAATCTTATAACAATATTTACAATACTATAAATACACAAAATTAAGAAAATTTATTGAATTAGGCGTTACTTTGCGGAAATCCATAATTATACAAATGATTTAAGTTTTCTTTAGTGTTAATTCCATTCAATGCAACCAAATGCTTTCATATATCATTCACGCGCAAGATCAATCCAATAATTAGTCAATACAGTATCCTATATGAAAGAATCACTAAAGTCCATAGCATACGCGATTTGGGAGTAACACTTGATTCTAAACTTAATTTTATTGAGCATGTTGACAACATCCTTGCATCAGCCTCTAAGTCTCAAGGATTTGTAATGAGAAACGCCAAAGATTTTAGAAAAATATCCACAATAAGAGTCCTTTTTAATAGCTTTGTGAGATCTAAGTTGGAATACTGTTCCCAAGTATGGTGCCCTGACTATAATATCCACAGTGATAGGATTGAAAGGCTTCAAAAGAAAATAATCCGCTACCTCACCTACCGTACGCCTGACGTACGAGACTTGATCTCGTATAACGATCGTTTGCGTCATTTTCAAACCCTTTCATTAAAATCCCGCCGTTTATACTTAGATATGACTTTTCTGTACAAAATAATAAACAGTAAAATTGAGTGTCCTCTCTTGAGGCTCTATTGAGTTTGTTTGACATCAATATTCCCCATCGACCTCCTCGTAAGGCAACTGCATTGTTTAAAATCCCACTCCGCAGAACGAGGCTTGGAGCCAATTCAACTTTAGTAAGGCTTTCGCGGTCATACAATTATCTATCTTCAAGGATTGAGGGTTTAGACATTAACCATAATTCTGAAAATGAATTTAGGCGTAGGCTTTGTAATTTTTTAAATAATAATTTAATTTAAATTTGTTCTTTAAGTGTACTTTTCTTTTTATTTGTGTAGAAATAGTTGTAGAATATGTTTTAGATTTATATAATATGTTATTAGTATCTAGCCGACAATTAACATCAAAAAGTATGTGTTTTTTTATTTACTAATTTAATTTAAATATGTTCTTATATATTTTTCTTCTTATATGTGTAGAAGTAAATGTAAAATATTAGTTAGATTTATATAATTTGTTATTATTTTATAGCCGACAAACAATCGTCATAAAATTATGTTTCATGCATGTCCAATTGCCTGTAAGTAGAATCGCAATTATCATTTTTTTAAGTATGTTGTAATTATAGTGGAATGTATGTTGTAGTTTCTGTAGGTAATCTTAAATAAATAAATAAATAAATAAATTCCGCCAATATTTGTTTTTAAAACAATTCGACACGTGTTTCGCCTCTACACGAGGCATCCTCAGGACGTGTTGTCTCGCCAAAATCTGGCACGAGACTCAAAGTGAGTCTCGTGCGGAATTAACACTAAAGAAAACTTAAATCATTTGTACATAAAATTAAAACTATCGTTACGTAGAAGCGCACCAAGAATACAGGCAGCATTTCGCGTTGGATAGCTGATACGTTGACCGAAATAACTGCCAGCCCTTGGGCTTCCAGTAGCCTTTTTGAGGCGCGAAGATAACTTTGTACATTCTCCGTGCCTCTGGGCCCCACGGGCCAAGTGTTTCGAAACGGCAAGATGATGTATGACCCACTGAGACCGACATATTTGCGACGCTTGTTGTCTTCGGCAGTCGACGCAGCAGCCCCAGCATCAACTGACGTAGGATTACTTGTAATATGATTTAAAACATGGACTGGGAGTTGCTTATGAGATCTTCTGCCCATGTCAAAGTCCGTTTACGAACTGATGTAGCATGTAGCTATGGACGTTAAGCAAGTGTTGTAATGTTATTGTTACTCCCTATGGTAAATAAAAACATTTCTAATTCTACTTCTTACAAAAAGGACGCAAAAGTGACGTACTTATATACCGATAATAAATAGAAATTAGTTCTCAAGTCAATCTGCAAGCTAGGTAACCAAGTAGCTGTTAGTTACCTTTTGAATAGCCAAAATTGTTCTGTGTAATATGGCGCTTAGAAAATATTTAAGTGTGTGATAATCAACAGCAGGGCCGGATTTAATCTTAATGCCGGAAACACCGGAAAAAAATCCGCCCCAATACTGGAATTTTACATAAACTTATAGTTTATATATTTTTTATTTCAAAACTAAAATAACTAATTTATTGCAGAAACTTTATGATATGTTATATATTCTGAAAAAATTAATAATTAATATTTGTTTTTTTCTAACAATAAAATTGGCACTAAGGGTGACTCATAATTATATATATTACATCAATTTTTTCACAAGCAAACACGTCTCACTTTTTGAATAGCGAATTGGTCGATTAAACAGAATTAATTAATTATATTGAGCAATCTTGATAAGACTAAAAAAATATTTTCACTTTCAAAATTTTGCCGCCCCAAAAAATTTGCCGCCCTGGGCACTTGCCCCAACTGCCCCTAGTGTAAATCCACCTCTGATCAACAGGGTTTATTGCTGCAGAATATCTTATTGTATATTTAATTTGTAGTTTTTGTCAGCCATTTAAAATTGTTTTTGTTAGTCATTAACCTAATTGATTAATGATCTCGTGTCATTCGATGTATAATTAAGATGATCTATTCAAAACTTATTTAACATCAGTCACCAAAATATTTTTAGATACTCTTATGAATTATAAGTGCGTTGCGTATATTAATATTGCGTTAAAAACATATGAACAATTATTTTCATAATGTAGATGAAATAAAAATATAAAATAGTACAAACACTGACACATACAAACACAAAAAACTGAAGCTTTACAAAACATGGTAGAAAATGTTAACAACAGTGCGTTTCGCAAAAAGGAAAGTTCTCAACAGTTGGCGTTTGTAGCAGCATTCTTCTCAATCGTTCACTCTTGTCAGAGTGGTCGTGGTTGCCAAGATGACGCAACATTAGTCGCCGTTGGTCTCCACAGTTATGGGTCGCACTGCCTCCCTCCCTGGCCAATTTCTCTATAAACGTCGGCGTTTTTATCGAATTTACTGTACACGAATGATTTTTGATGTTCTATACTCTTGAATATTGGCGCTTTAAATTGCTATAAATAAAAATCTCAAAGAACTTGTCATACAACAGACGCAAACGTTACTAATTTTATACACTTATGTATATAATAAGTATTTACGTTTGCGAGTATGATTGCTCATAAAAACCTACAGGCGCTTTCAAATAGCGACTAAAAAAATTTCCGTGGATTGGCAACAATGTAACACTGTAATTTCAAAAAATGTCAAACACGTTAACGCGTTCATATACCTTTTTTGTTCATGTCCTTTTAACTTTAAAAAAAATTCCTCATAGTGATATTGATACACATTACACACATATGGATACACATTACACCCGTGCATATTAAATATAGTAAAATAATGAATAAAAAACATGTCTTAAAAATAATAAATGAGTACCTACTAGCTACTAAGACAATTGTAGGACAATCATATATTTTTGTGTGTAGTACAGTAAAATATAACCAAGAAACTTGTTTAACTTAGCTGTCGAATATATTTCAACGTTCGCCCATCTAATAAACTTAGCTTGTTTTTATTCGCAGGCGATGGCAGTCCATATGTAGTGCCCATAGGCTCATGGGTGCGTGTTCCCATGCCGTGCGCATCCCAGAAGACTTGCATCAAGATATGTCGCTGCTCCAGCAAGGGTCTCACCAACTGCCAACCTCTACCCAGTGTGGCGCTTGATAACTGTCAGCTACACGATAAAATTGTCAAACACGGTAACCATTATTTTTACTTTAACTATTTTGCCCTGTGCTGCCCCGGGGCGTAAAAAGAATAGGGTAGTCCCAGGTCCAAGGGTGTCGTAAGAGGCGACTACGGGCTTTTTGAAAGTGGTAGAGTCACGCTGCTGTCTTATGACGTCAGCACAATCGGGCCAGACTCGTCCGGGTTACTTATCACACTCGCACAGAATACCGGCGTGAAGTAGCGGCCTAGTGCCGCTATGTTTCGCATAGGTTAGTGTCGAGGACCGGAGGTCATT
>CATIXQ010000010.1:5630560-5669767 GCA_949711755.1 Leptidea juvernica
AAAAAAAAAAAAAAAAAAAAACTATTATAAAAAAGAGAAGTCCGTACGCAGCTGTAGAATCTTAGGATCTCCTCTGATTTTTCCTCCGCTCCAACACAGTCACGAAATCGCCAACCCTTTCATTCACATCAGAAAAAAACTAGGGGACAACTAATGCTAGGCTTTTCTCTTTTGTATTCTTCTTGACATGTGTCCGCGGTTTCCATTCGGTTCGATATTATAATCTCTAAGGATCGTTAATTGGTATAAAAATTCCCATTACCATACCAATTATGTTGTGAGGTATTTTATCGTAGAAAATTGATGAGTTTGAGTGAAATAACCTTAGATACTATACGGTGTTTAACCATAAAATGATGACGCCGATTTTTTGCGCCCGTTTTTCTCAGGTCTCAGGCATACTCTTTCGAATGGATGGTAGTTTTTAACTTTCAATAATTGATTCCATATCCCATTTTGAGTAAAAATATTTGAATTTGAAGTTGATGACGATGAGATCATTTATATGGTTTTCATAAGGTATAATGTTTAAAGTTATCGATATCAGCCTTGAAGGTTCGGAAAGACTGCAGAGGCTTCTTTGCACAGGATGCCGGCTAGATTATGGGCACTATAACGGCGCCTAATTCTGCCGTGAAGCAGTAATGTGTAAGCATTATTGTGTTTCGGTCTGAAGGGTGCCGTAGCTGATGAAAGTACTGGGCAAATGAAACTTGACATCTTATGTCTCAAGGTGACGAGCGCAATTGTAGTGCCGTTTAGAGTTTTTGGGTTTTTAAAAATTCTAAGAGGCACTGTATTGTAATGGGCAGGGCCTACCATCATCTGAACGTCCTGCTCTTCTCATCCCTTATTGTCATAAAAAAAAATCACAGCTTCAAGATAGTATATCAACTCAATATCTCCACGTGTTTCCGAGATAAATCGTCTTAAAGCAGTAATCTGTAAGCATTAGTACTGTTTCGTTCTGAAGGGCGCCGTAGCTAGTGAAACTACTGGGCAAATGAGACTTAACATCTTATGTCTCAAGGTGGTTTTTCAATAATCTTGAGCGGCTTATAATGGGCAAGGCGTATCAATTACCATCAGCTGAACGTCCTGCTCGTCTCGTCCCTTATTTTCATAATAAAATCCAGGTGAGCGGTATTACATCGAGTGCAACGAGTGCCGGTGCGTGTCAGGGGAGCGTGTTTGCGCCCGGCGCGCCTGCGGGGGCTCCAGCCTGCTCACGGGTCTGCCGTGCAACTGTCCCCCTCATCACCTGCCTGTTCACACCACGCGGATGCTGTACCCCAACGCATGCCTAGCCAAGTAAGTACCTCTATACTATGGTGTGTGAATCAAAACAAAACTTTTCAACGAATTGGCCCAGTACCAACAGTAAGATAGATTTCTGGTTTATTTTGGTAATGTCTAATTTGCACAGAACAACCGTCTAGAAAGTACCAGTCTCCAATTCGGACTTACTATTAACCGAGACAAGACGAAGGTGATGATAGTAGACCGGGCCGAACAAATTGAAACCAACGTACCCTATATAAGTGTGAACTGTGAAGTGGTACAGAACTATATTTATCTTGGTTCTACTATATCAAGTACTGGAGGATGTGGCGGCGAGATCATACGACGGTGCGCCATCACCAGATCTGCAGTGGAACAACTGGGAAAGATTTGGAGGGACAGGAGGATTACCAAGAAGACTAAAGTCAGATTGATGAAATGCCTTGTGTTTCCAATCTTTCTCTATGGCGCCGAAACTTGGTCTCCGGGACTGCAGGACCGCTGTAAAATCGATGCATTAGAGATGTGATGCTGGAGACGCCTCCTAAAGAACCCGTGGACGGCATTTCGCACCAATGTATCCATCCTCAAAGAGCTTCGTATTAAAGACAGACTATCGTCAATTGTGCAACTAAGAATACTGAAGTTCTTTGGCCACGTCTCTAGAAATGAGAACTCGATGGAGAGACTGGTAGTTCAGGGCCAGGTGGAAGGCAAGAGAGCACGCGGTCGGTCGCCAACCCGCTGGATAGACGCCATCGCAAAGGCTACTGAGTCCACCGTAGTCCAGTGTACTCGCAACGCCTCTAACCGTCAGAAATGGAAGCACATCGCCAGGAGATCTACCCTCAGAAAGGATATTGACCCACCGAACACCCCACCATGTACCTCGTTAGCGCAACCACGACCACTCTGACAAGAGTGTTCGACTAAGAAGAAGAAGAATTTGCACCAGCTTCTTTAATATAATAACGTTAGTGTTGAGAAAAAACCCAAAAACGAATGCCTTGGAGAGGATTGTACCTGTTTGCGCCATATTTCATTTGCTCATTTCGGAACGAACTTTTATATGTCAGTGTCAACGTCAGTTGTCAGGTTCTCGTTTTTCACTCCCCGCTTCCGAACCCTTCCTCGCCCTCCACTCTCTTGTTGGTGGATCACGCGCTCACTCGCTTTTTCCACCGACGAGACTCACCTCATCAGTGACTAAGTGATCTAACCACCAAACACGAACTAAACGAAGAAGAAAGGATTTATATATAAAGGCCAATTGTCTCCCCCGGGGGCTGAAGAGTAGCAGCATTTATCGGGTCAGTTCCCTCCGTCCCTGTATATCTTTCCTCACCCACACACCCAGTTACTTTTTCCGCTTGATATCTATATATGCAAAGACAAAACAGTTCAGAACCTTTTTAATTTTTTAATGTACTTACATTGATTCTACTATTGGGATACTTCACAATAAACAATAATACCGGAAGACGTAGTGTTGGTAGGCCCCCCATAAGATGGACCGACGATCTGGTCAATTCGCTGGAATACGTTGGATGATAGCAGCGCAGGAGCGATCGGCGGAAATCTTTTGGGGAGGGCTTTGTCCAGCAGTGGACGTCTTCCGGCTAGTGATGATGATTAACTAATAAATATTTAGATGCCTCAATCTGTATCAGGTGTGGTGGAGCCACAGACGGCGAGATAGAGTTCGGGTCACGTGACGTGTGCGCTGCCGCGTCGTGTCCGCGTCGCCACGTGTGTCTGCCCGCCGCGTCCGTCTGTCTGTCACGTTTGCAGCTCGACTGTCCGCAGTACGTGTGCGGTGAGTTATCTATAGTAGCTATTCTTCAATTTCTAAAACTAGATTTCCTCTAGGACTTTTATTACGCCATGAGATTGTTTCGTCCTATCCCTTCTCTTGGTGAGCTGACGTGAGATTCAGCTAAACCCCCTCCTGTCTACGTGATCTTACGTGAGATTTATCTAAACAATTTGTTATGTTTTAAAGTGATAGTCCTCACTTCTGCGATTAATTACACAAATAAAATTTTATGAACTGAGATTTTATCAACGATGCGTCACTCGAACGGTTGGCTCAGTTGGAAGAGCGCTCGCATGGAACGCAAGAGGTCGCGGGTTCGAGTCCCGCATCGTTTACAAAATTTTGTTTTCAAATTTTATTTGTGTTCGTATATTTAATGTAAAAACACTAGTTTTTTAACATTTTTTTTATTGTTTTCATTTAAGATAACAAATTTTTAATCTGGTAATTTTTATTGCCAAGTTATTCAGAATCATGGTCACATTGCAACCCCCCACTTATAGGATATAGTTGTTTTATACGCTGTATACAGCGGTTTTACCTATAGGTAAAACACCTATATTTAAATACAAAATATATATATATTTATACTAAATTCAGCCGGGGGTAGTGAACTACGTTGTAGTTCTCTCTGTGATATGCTATTTATTTAAATGAACACAATATTTTCTTTTATATTTTCAGTAAATATATCAAGTTGTAGCTCGCAGCCGCCAACTCCAGTCTGCGACACAGACAGACATACACACACGAACCCCTGTCACCTGGTTATGAGTGGAAGGAAGCTCGCTTACTGGGGCAACTGCCTTCGTGGGTGTTCCAACGTAAGTTTCTTCTTTGAGTGAAATTTTAAGATGCGCGCGCATCATTGTAACACAAAAGTAACAGGTTAAAGTTGGTTCCTAAAAATTTCTGACGTTTGCGACATTCGTTATTTATTTTTTTTGGTTTCTTCGTCCATTATTAGGATAGGGTTCAAGCCCGTACAGCCGTATTCGTTATTTAATAATTAATTGTCAAAGCCATCGTTGCAAGATTTTTACAATATTGTTCTTACTACAAACGTAGAATAGCACGAGGAATAAATAATTTTAAGGATTTATGGTTTGTTAGGCCAAAGAAGTATAACTTCTTTAGTTATAGTAAGGGAAAGCTTCAAAAACATCTCGCTGTGCGGTTTTCAAGGAAGTTTCTTCCAATAACAACCAAACTGCAAAAATGATAAGGATTAATATCGTATTTGTGCGAACGGTATTAACATTAGCGCTTTATAGTTGCCAACTTTAAAAATATTATCTTTAAGAGATAAACATATGCCAAACAGAATAATATGTCATGATATAAATTTATTTTATAATTTATACTTTCGTTCATTGATGATTAGTTCATATTTAATAAATAATTTATATTATTATTATATTTTTGTCTTAAAAAACACGAACGTGATAATCTTGTACATAATAGACAAAAATTATGACATTTCATTTTAATAACTACGGAATATAATTATTGTTATTAGATATTAGATAATTTATATTTCTAGATAGTCTATTGCTCTTATCCCAACCGATAAAAACAAGCCAGGAATATTAAATAAATATAACTCCAGAAGCGTGAGGGAGGGAAAGTTAATGGTTCCAAAGATTAAAAATTACTACGGCAAAAGATTGAATGAATATATGGTGCCAGTCATATACAACGAGATAGCGTGGCTGAGGAGTGTTCCCAAACTAAATAAAAATGCAGTTAAATTTAAGAAGAAAAATGCGCTGTTGAATAGCATTGAATAACTCTCACTGAATGTTGTTTAATGTTATTCAACAATGCTATATGCTAATTTAGTATATAGATTTGGTAAATCTTTTCTTTTGTCTAATATTAATAATTCCAAAAATGTTTAGTTGTAAGTCCTAATAGTTTAGATTAAAGTAAGTAGTAGTTAAGTATGTACATATAATTAAATGTTTTTTAAGCGCATTAACTTGCCAACAAACTGTTAAAGTTTGGCAAGATATATTAATAAGTTAAAAGTATACTTTTTTAATTTAAAAAAAAATAAAAAAAATAGTTAAGTGTGCGTGACAAGCTACGTCTTACACTCGCGATTTGTATGATACTTTGTGTTTGTGTGTGTGAATTGCTCAAAATAGAGGGTAGTTCTAACGTCTATATTCATAGTCGTATAAATTGTCTGAGGGTATATGCTTTAACGTGTGATGAGTACTAGTTTTTTTATAATTGCAGGCTGGGACTGTTTGTGGCGTCAATGGAGTCACATACATATCGGAATGCGCCGCGTGGTCTGAATTCGTAAGCGTTGATTACTTCGGGCCATGCTTCGCCGTCGGTCCCATATCCGATCGCATGGAACCAAAATGTGATTTAGACCGTATCTTATGTCCGCCACTGAAAAAGCCAAATTGCCTTGGCTTTACTGCACCAGGAGCTTGTTGTCCAAAATGTGGCGGAGCTCTCCGAATCCTGTATTCGAAGAAACAGATAGACCGTGCACTTTACGGCACCAATATATCATCGACTGTTATTAATCTCAAAAATGTTATATCAGCGCTTGATAGACACGTAAAAGTTGGGGAGTGTGCACTTAGAGGCTACTTAACTATTGAAATAGAAATTTTTGTAACGGTAGAAACAGTGCTAAAGAATCCAACCGATTTGCAACTAAAAGTTTGTGTTTTAGAAGCGGAGAAAATTGCTGATCTTATCAATAGAGATAGCGCTCTCATAACAAGTGATTTAGGATTAAGTGCATTATCATATGCATTAGTTGTTCATACATATCCAACGCAAGGTGCTGCGTCTTTAAGTATTTCTCTTGTTACGATGTTGATTTCATATTTAAGTGTTTTTGTCATAAGATGATTTTTTTATGTTATTTTGTAAATAGTGCCATATTTGTTGATAAGGTTTTGTCACGGATTAGTAAAAAAATAAGGACTCCGTGTCACCTTACACAACAGTGTAGCACCAAAAGAAGCCGATTAACGTGTAAATACATAGCTCCATGCACACACACTACTACAGGCCGATAGGCGGCCATTATGAGAATTGTCATTGTCTGCGACAGATCAGTTTGCGTCTCAATAAAATATTTTAAAAATGCCGTCGTGCGTTGTGAGAACGTGTAAAAACGATACTATACAAGTATTTGTGGCCATATATGATTATTTAAGGGAGAAAAAATACGCACACACACTAAGCATAACGGTGCTTCACTTGCTAATATCACGGCGCGGAGTCCTTCTCTTTTTACTCGTCCGTGGGTTTTGTATATAATTAGACACGTAATACGTAACAATAAATGAAACATTTGCTTTTAATTATGTAAAGTTATATCAGGTTATAAACCAAACAATTGTATAAAATATATTCAAGATTATTTTGATGATTGACAGAATTTCTTTTTACTACTGTATATTTAGTGTTAAACTCTCGAGAACTATTAGAAACAGGGGCGGGTATATCATATAGGTAAAAAGGCAGTGCCTACCTCGTTATAAACCGAAATAAATCTAGCAACTAAAAGTTAAAGTTGATTTAGTTTAATTTGGTTCCATTTTTTTATAACCAAACTTCTATTGAACACCCACTCACAAAATTTTTTCTTACACTATATACTATATACCAACGGTAAGCAATTTTTGCATATCCAAAGATGAACAACCACTAGTTAGATCCACACGTAACTTGTAGAAAACCATTGCACGTCCCTGATTAGATAATTGTGTGCCATCATTAGTATCAAACTTAGCACTATATCTATATAAAATAGACTGAAATGAGCATTTGTAAATAATATATAAAAGACAGTGTAGTCGTTATACCAAAAATATTAAATTGTATTATTTTGTTGAAAATATTTTTTTTATATTTTAAAACAAATGTGATATAAATAAAACGCACATCATTTAAGATGACTTTTATTTGGCGACTAACATTGAGAGATTTAGGAATATAAGATAGTAATGAGAATTAATAAAATATTGTGATTAATATAATATCACGATTAATTACTTATATCACTATCGATAAAATCTCCTTTATCCAGGAATAAGTTTATTCTTTCAAGTAATTGAGGATCGTTAACACTCTTCGCTAACTCAAAAAATCCCGATTGTAATACAGGATAGATAAGAAAGAATCTTTCTAACGGGAAAGTAAGTACCAATTCGAGATATGCCATGACAATGTTTAAGAAACAGTTCCTTTGAACTTCCATATCCTTGTTGATGCTAGTGGCTCTCTGTTGTTCTATTTCTGGTGGAATTGGTTGAGGTGGTATAATAGGATCAATATGTTTATTTTTCTCCAATGAAGCATCATCTTTGATTAGCATATTAGCATCTGGAGGTTTATTATCATTTGCATCAAATACTAAGGAAATTTTTTGTTTCTCAGGACTTATGTCTGAAAATCGGATCACTTTTCTTTCTTCTTTGTCTTCCTTTATATTATTTTCGTTGTCATAATAACTCTTATCCGAAGAATCTATTTCTATAGTATTCTTTTCATCAATATATTCATTTGAACCATTACGAGAAACATCTTTATTTGGATCACTTTGCTTAACATTTGTCTTAAAGTCCGCAAATGTAAACGGTTTTGGTACCTCATCAATTGACTCTTCGTTGACTTGCTTTTGCGGACTCTTGTTCACATTTTTGTTGTTTTCTACAAATTCCGCGTTATGATCTGACAGTGAGCTTTCAATTGAGCTGCAAGAATCACGAACCTTTGCCTCTTCATAATTGTTAAAATCTGACACATTAATAAGATGTTTCAAGTAACTGTTGCACAAAAGCTCCCACGTAGCTTTCAAATCAAATATTTTTGTCAAAAATTGATCATATTCCAATGTCGTATTTAAGGAAGATGTATAACTTTTCAATATAATGTTTATATCTATAGGTTTCATCTTAAATTTTAGAACACCTGTATAGAATATTTCTGTCAGAGCAATTATTTTTATCAACCAAGCCGAAGATGTTTGTTTATATAAATTTGCGGCATAGTCTAAGTTGGAAACTTTCTGTACGAGAAATTTGAGGCCGGGCCTTGAATCAAATTGCATGGCCCTTGTATATGATAGATCTAAACTTTTAAGCAAGAGATCGGTGTTATATTTATTAATAAAAAACTGATAATTACAAACAGTTGTGCCAGTTTTCAAGCTTTCCAGCAAGATACTATTAATTCCTTGAAATACATCTGAAGACGCTTGAATAAGAACAGTAGCGATGATTTGAATAAGTATTTGGTGAGCCAAAAGACCAACAATGAGACTTCTGTTTGGAATTCTAACAACAAATAAATCTGGATTCAAAGAGTTTATGGCCTCTTGTAAATAAATAAGAAATATATAACTTCGATCATCGATTAGCTCTTGAGAAGAATTTTTCGAGTTTTGTTTACTTTCTCCTCTTAATTGTTCTGTTAGAAAAACTTGTTGCGCCATTGCATGGAGTCGTACATTATCATTTACTGTGCAGTCTCTTCGGGCAGCCACTTTCACAATAGCCAAGTCGCCATAAAAACTGTTTGAGTTTTCTTTAAATGCAAATGTTAATTGTTTCAAAGGGCTTAAGCTCACATTGCACGCTCTGTGAAGGCTAGTACACACAATTTCCCATTGCCTATCTGTTAGTAAGTGACCAGATGTTAATATGATATGCCTAATACATGAAGCCCCTAACCTCGCTACTGGCTCTTGTGGTTGAGCAATGCATTCCACCAAAACCAACATCATTTGTTTCAAAGCAAACGTAACTTCTACACTTTCAATTGGCTCACGTTTGTCTTTCTCTTTTTTGTCATTTACTGTTGATCTTTCTATATTTATTTGTTGCAGGTTGTGTAAATAGAAAACAACCGTATCAGTAGTCATTCCACAACATTGTTTAAAGTTGGGCATTACGTTATCCCAATGCGTGTTAACATTAGCTATCTGTCGTAGCCAATTCTGGACAGTTGGCAACAATAGATGGTTAATACAATGCAAACCAAAGTGGGTACCAGGTACATCTGCAATATTTCTTAGTAATTTAAATAAAGTTTCCATTGCCGCTGGCTGGTTCTTTTTGGAACACACAACGGTAGCCGATATAAGTCCTTCGATTAAAACATACCATACTTTTAGAATATTACTTGGTTTATCAAGTTTTAACAAACAGTTATTGGTTGTATTTGAAGGTGGAAGTGATGTTGATAGTTTTCTGTATGAAATGAGTTCTTCAGCACAATTGTCGTTGCTAATGTATTTAGTGACATCTAATGAAGCACTTGGTATTATGGGATCAACTACTGACAGAGGTAAATCACCTTTAATTCTATTGCCAGTGTTAAATATTGGGCACTTAGGCATATTATACATCATAGTCAAGATGTCT
This sequence comes from Leptidea juvernica, assembly GCA_949711755.1. NCBI lineage: Eukaryota > Metazoa > Arthropoda > Insecta > Lepidoptera > Pieridae > Leptidea > Leptidea juvernica. The sequence goes on from CATIXQ010000010.1 coordinate 5,640,062, forward strand.
GCGCAGTTTTCTAAGTGATACAGAGCTTCCTTACACATATCTACCATTACTTTTTCGGTTTTCTCCTCATTCAATGGTATGAACTTACTATTTTTAGAGAATTTTAGGCTTAAAGTTGGCTTTGGTTGTGTTGGTGTCGAAGGCTTCTTAAGTTTTGTTTCGGATTGTTGATCTTCTTCATAATGTAGTCCTTTGATGTGGCTAAGGAGACATAGAATACAGTCGAGTGCTGCGTTGGCAAACACCAAGGTATTGTCTGTATTTAAAAATACTTTAAATATTTCAAGTATGGATGAATATTGGTTGGAATTATTTGCCACGCGTAAAGTGTTGAAAAGTGGGCGCCAACCAGATCGTATTTCCATTCGGTTGGTTTCAACGAATTCACAAATGCAAGATATAATTTGCTCCTGAAACGTTAACAAGTTTTAGTGAGAAATATTTAACAATTAATGCAAGATAAGCTTACTAAGATATCGATTTACCTGAATATCATCATCACAGAGCTCCAGACACAGTAAATTTTCAAAGGGCTTCAGTAAAGCTTCGTTAAAATGAAAATGAGGCAACTCCACTTGTTGATTAAGAAGCGTTGTCGCACAGTCGTGGAGGCACTGGATGGCTAGGCTTGATATTTGAATATCCTTGTGACAGGCGGCCTGCAATAATTGCAAATTTCTTAATTTACTTACGGACATGTCTTTAGTCTATGGCTATATCATTTTGTTACTAACCTATGCCCTATTAGCTTTCGCACTAAATAAGGCCGAGTATTTTTTAATAGTTGATTATGATAATTGATTTTTTTAAAACAAACCAATTGGAAAAATGGTTTAGTAATAAATTTTATTTTTCTCAATGTTAAGCCATTGATTGAGGTACGTCTTCTCTATTTCCCCTAAAAATCTTAGGTCAAAAATCTTCGCTGTGCTTTCTCTATATGAAGCATAATGTACCAAGTGAGAGAATTTTTAAACATGTTCAGTGCTTCCTCTCCACTAATAAACAAACTAATAATAATACAAATAAAATTTGTATATCAAAATTTTCAGACGATGAGGGACTCGAACCCGTACGTCTTGGGTTACGTTCCAGCACTTTACCAACTAAGCCAACCGTCCGCATCTCGTATAATCCGAAAATCTTGGTATGTTGTTCAAATCTCGTGTGGTAGCAAAAAAATAACAATACTTTAACAATTGTTAAAACTAATAATTATAGTATGAAAATGAACTAACTTGCATAAAGTGTGGTCCAACGACAGTCCATATTGCCATTCGGTGGGCAAGTGGTCTAGCGGCCCGGAGACACCTGAGAGCGACATCTCCCGCGCGACACAGAGCTCGGGCGGCCTCGCCGGCGCTGTTTCGACCTCCTGTGCGACGCTTCCACCAGGTGGCGTTGTTGTTTACTACGTCTTGATCCCATTTTGAGAATAACTAAATTGGATATAAATATTATTATCATTAGCAATTAGATATGCTTTAAGCAATTGTCCGTGATATTTTTGGCTTAAGAAAGGACAATGATCACGTATCTGCGTATTAAATTGTTGCACAATAAATCTTCAATAAATGCGACCTGCTCCAACTCATCATGCAAGGGAAAATCCAGGGAAAGCGACCTCCCGAAGGAAAGGCGTACTTCGTGGCTTAAGAATCTCCGGACATGGTTCAACCTTAGCACAGGCTCCCTGTTCCGAGCTTCTGTGTCAGAAATAAAAATAACACTAATGATAGCCGACCTCCGGTAAGAGATGGCACCTCAAGAAGAAGAACAATAAATCTTTATTTATTATAGACTACGCTTTATATTATATTATCAAATAAAATTTCTATATTTCTTTCATTTTGCAACATGAAACATTGCTAGACAACTTTTAGTCTATCTACTTCATCATCAAAGCCCATTTAGGTTAGCCCTGACATACTTTCCTCTGATGAATGCACGCGTAAAACACGATTTTTCTCAACTACAATTCACGGACGAGTAAAAAAATAAGGACTCCGTGTCACCTTACATAACAGTGAGGCACAAAAACAAGCCGGTAAACTTGTAAATACATAGCCCCACGCATACACTTACACTAATACAAGCCGAACGGCCGCCATTATGAGATTTGCCATCTTCTGTGACAGATCAATTTGCGTCGCAATATAATATTTTAAAAATGACATCGTGCGTTGTGAAAAAGTGTAAAAACAATAATATAAAAGTATTTGTGGATATATGATTATTTAAGGGAGAAAAAATTGTGTCACTGGTATACCCCGTAACCACACACACACACTGACATAAAGGTGCTTCACTTGCTATTATCACGGCGCGGCGTCCTTCTTTTTTTACTAGTCCGTGCTACAATTTTAATTTGTTATTGGTTCTTGTATGCTTTGTTCAACTCTCAGGTTGTGACTTTATCTACAGGATCTTCTATACAGTTGATTATCCGCTCAACCCCAATATTTGCATATTAGGAACTTGACTTGAGATGTCGCTCTTGCAAATCTAAACAATATGTTATATTTTTTTTAAAGCAATAACTCTCACTTCTGGGATTAATTACACAAGTAAATCTGAAAATAAAATTTTATGAACGATGCGGGATTCGAACCTGCGACCTCTCACGTTCCGTGCGTAACTTTGTAATTAATCCCAGAAGTGACTCCCACTTTAAAAAAAAAACAAATTGTTTGTTATTAATTTTTAATTAAATTGCAGTTAGTTTTAATTAAGGGTAAGCAAATCTTTCAGGCATATTTATTTTAAAAACAATTTAGTAATTTCAGATTATAAGATAATGGATGCATCGTAGTACCACATCATTATGGGGAATTTTTAGCTAGACCTGTTTACCCCGACTATCAAGTACCTTACAGCTAAATTCTCACCTTGTGGTTGTGTGAGCTCGGGCACAGTGAAAGTTTAGAACGAAATTCCTTTAACAGTTCTAGAACGGTAAAACCTAAACAAACTTTTACTTTCCCCTTAAAGGCTGATCTTGTTAGTCAAAGTAACGGACAGAAAGTTAACACAAGGCGACTACGGCATACACCATCAAGTTTATTTTAAAGACTGCAGACACACCTTTTTGATGTTTAGTCAGAATACACTATAATTGCAATAGAGATCATATCTTTGCCGATTTTGAGATTACAGTTATGAGAATTTTCAAGGACAGCAGATAGTATTTTCTTTGATTAAAGTAGTCCCCTTTAAAACGTGATCTGGAAAGATCACGAAACGTCAGGTTAACTAAAAGAATAATATAAATGTAACTTTCACGCAAAATCTAATGTAGAAACAAAATTACAATTAGGTACACGCGTTTTATTCCTTTAAAAGGTGTTTTTTCTAGGTGTTTTTGCTAGAGGGTAGCAGACAAAAATATTTCTTGCAAAAACTGTATTGCGGATCAGTTAATATCTGGTGGTAAAATTTATCTGTCAGTAAACTCTCGTGTGGAAGAAGATTATTCCTAATCCCCATGGTCTCCCCCATTGGGAGACCTGGGGGTCTCCCATTAATAAAGATAAAAACCTTACCAGTCGGTGATGCTGTGCCACAAGCCGTTGTAAAGCATCTCGCAGTGTCGGGAGAGTGGTAGTTGCTGCCAGTTTGGTATACAGGGCGTCGGCCGCCGCTGTTAGAGCACAGCAGACTTTGGCTGCGTTGGAACCTGATATTATGTTGCCACCCTGAACGACAGAATATAGTTCGTAAGTATAGCGTCTTACCACGGGCAGTCAATGTATTTAGATACTAGCTTTTACCCCCAACTTCGGCCGCGTTGAATAGTTACTTTGAGCAATTTTTTTTATTTTTTAGTATACTTTTCAAATAGTACATATACAAACTGCGCTTTCCGTTGGCAGCGTTCTTCTATGATACAGCGCATATTCCTTGTCATTGTGGACAGTCTCTCTACAAAGTTTCATGGTTTTATCTTCGATAATTACTAATTTCCATACAAACTGCCATCCCCTATTCCAACCCCTCCATTTATTTTTTGCAATAAAAGGTAGCCTACGTCCTTATTAAAGCTCTAGTCTATCTCTGTACTAACATTTATCAAATATGGTTCAGTAGCTCCGGCGTGAAAAGCGTAACAAACAAACTTACATTCACATTTTGAAATATTAGTAGAGATGTCGTTGAAATTGGCAATATAACTTCAAAATAGCGGGGACGTATGCGACTTTTAGCGTTCGCGAACGGAATGTGATTCTGATTCCGCCAGTGTTCCGCCAGGGTGATGATGCTCGCTAACAACACCTCCAGAGAAGATGATATTCAAAGTAAAATAAAACGAATGTAGTTGGACGTTTGATAGTTAAAGATAAGATAATTTGTACGGCTAGATAGAGCCATTTTAGTTTATTACTTTAGTTCACGATTTGTATGTCAACTGTCAACTTGATTTTTTTTCTTAAACCTTTCACATCTGTCACAGTTTATCTGGACGTTTAAATTAGCTTATCTTTAACTATCTATCTATCTTCCCATCTAAATGGAACCAACAACAGAGCTGGTGCGGCTTGTGAAGCGGCTGAAAAAGCTTGCAAATACAGGGGCTCCGAATATGATTTTGTCCCATTCGGTGTCGAGACCCTTGGTCCGTGGAATCCTAGCGCTATAAGGCTTTTTAAGGAAATAGCAAAAAGGTTAGTGGACATCACAGAAGACCGAAGAGCTGGCAGCTACCTCGGACAAAGAATTAGTACAGCTATTCAAAGGGGGAACGCTGCCTAGTATCTTCGGAACCTTAGCTAAGGGACTCGTTTTAATAATATATTTTAGTATATTATATTTTGAAAGGTTTTTAGTTTTAGGTTCATTGTTCTAGTATATTTTTTATTTCTGTATAAATAAATATAAGCTATATCAATGATCTAAGAGTAAAAGGTGTATTATTGACATTGACATGGTCAAAAGAAATTAAAAAAATAAGGAATCGATTATATGTAAGTTCCTTAAAAATTGATTGCAACAGATTACAGGAATGTTGCGATCGGAAAAAGCTTATTTAAGAAATGCAATACAATAATAATTATGGTCGAAATTATAGTATTGAGTAGCTTAGTAAAGTTATCTACTTATTATTTATTTTTACTAATAATAACTTATTATAAATAATAATAAATTAAATAAAAACTTATTAAAAATTAATCAGGGCATAAACAATAATATAACATTGATTTTTAGCTAACAGTGCAGCTGTGGGAAACACAATCCCTTTTGTGTTCGGAAATGAAACAGTTACCGTACCTATTTTAGTATAGTGTTTATGTATGCTTATGTGTAAAAAATATATATGAAATTGCACCTTACCTCTTGGCGACATGTTTCCACGATTGTTGCAACAGACATATCGTTGTTTGTGTTGTTGTCCAGAACGGGTTGCAAGAAATTAAACACATCCACGCTGAAAACACATCGTACATTTTTCTTTATAGATGCACAACTTTACGGAATCTTTCTTGTACGTCTTTCCAAAAGCTATCTTCTTACATTCTAGTTGTACTAAGGCCTAATCCTCATACAGCGAACGACACCTTAACATAGTTCTCCTTATCTTTAGCTCGCCTCGCCACACATAAGGCATTTATCAAAATTTATTCCTCTAGAATTATTTTTGATTTCATTCAAATTCAAATATTTTTATTCAAAATAGGATGTGACATCACTTATTGAAAGTCGAAAACTCGACTTAGCCGAGTAGTAGGCATCATCAGTTTGTCTGTTCCTGGTGTTAACATTATGGTTATGACAGTTTCTGGAAAATTCACTTATGTGCCTATGAACATACATTGCATTATCAAGAATTATTTCTAACACTACCACCGCTTCGGAAACAGATGGCGCTCTGAGAGAGAAAAAGCGGCTCTTCCAGCATTTTTTGCGCTCTATTTAATAACACATGCAGCATTTTCTTTCTCATTCGTATCTTCGGTTTCATTTCCGCCATTTGTAATATCTAGATCCGGTGTAGGTTAAAGCAGTAAATCGTAGGTGAAGATGGTGATGTAACGAAATTATTGCATCAGCAACAACATCTCTGTAGACTCATTAGACATTAGACAGCGCTGGGAATCGAGTTTGTGATGGACCAATCACAAAAACGATTCTTCCATGAGTTTATGAACGTATGACCTAACTTAGAGATGATAAGATATTGCATTTTATCTGCGCTACTAGAACTGATTATAACATGATAATTTGGAGGTTAAGCTTTCCTGTACAGGTTTCCGAGGAACGTTCTAACACGGTGTTAAATTAAGAATGTATAAATCAATAAAAGAAAGCGTCGCAGACATTTTTTAAATATTTAGGTAGATTGTATGTATATTTAAATAAAATTTAATTATTTGTTTGTGATATTAAAATGATTGTTCATTATTAAGTAGGCGCAACTTACACGAAAACTATAGGTACTAGAAAACTTCGATGTAAACTATCCTCTGTCCGTCTGTTCCGGAAGACGTAGTGTTGATAGACCCCCCACAAGATAGACCGATGATCTGGTCAAGAACGCCTGTATACGTTGGATGAGGGTAGCGCAGGACCGATCGTCATGGAAATCTTTGGGGGAGGCATTTGACTGTTCCGGATAATTTCTTCTCACCTATTTTGAACAGACTTTTAATTGCAAATAACCAATTTTTATTTTTATTTTAGAAGATGGTAAAATTAAGCAAGTTTTCTTACCAAGTCTCGTCATCTTTTCCATCCAAGGCAAGTTTGGCATCGGCTTGCAATATGGAAACAGTTTTGTTCCTCCCGATCTGCATGGCAACTATGGGAGTAGCGTTGTTGCCTTGTTGTCCAAACAATGAGTGTTCGAAACTCGACACGTACTGGCAGGCGGCAAATATGTGATCCCAACATTCTGGCGCCTTCGAACCTAACTCGAGACCTCCTAATAAAGATAAAAAAGCAAATTGTAATAAAAAAAAAACTAAAAAACACGCTTTTTATAGAAAACCGTATACACCGTACCGATGTAAATTGAAAATAAATTTTAAATTAACATCTTTTCCTCATAGACGATAGATGAAAATTATATTAATTAAGCAATTTGTACTAAATAGCACTTAGGGATTTTCTAAGAACCCCAAAGGCCTTAGCCAAGTTAAAATCGTTCCATAGATTTTGGTATCGTTTTATTATTACATTTGTCAATTTGATCGTTCTGATACATACGGAACATGACATAATTTCTATTTTTTCTTAGCGCTAACGATAATAACTTGCAGGATTTAAATTTAAAAACTTTTCTTTATAAATTTAACTCTTGAGTGAGAAAATCATAAGATACTTTTAAGTGGGTGACGTGCAAGTGATCCATATTGAGGGTTTTTAAAGTAACTTCTTCAAAAGAGAAGAGTTGAAACTCCTCTCTATTGTCCTGAAAATATTGAGCAAGGAAGTGCATTCGATAGTTTGGTCAAACATAAAAGAATTGATACTTAAAATATTGTTCGAACATTAAATGTGGCTTGTAAAGAATAAAATCTTAATATATAAATAATATATAAATTACATAACACGTTGCTTGTTCGCGATGGACTACTAAACTAATGAACGGATTTTAATAGGGATTACTTCATGGAGTGCAGTTTAGTCCAACTTGAGAGATAGCATAGTTTTTATTTCGATTTGGGACCCATAATTTGGTATGGTTGTATTTTCTATGAGAGAATTTAGTGACAAACGGTTTGACAGTTCCGCTGTGAAACAATTCCATTATAACAACAGGGAGCACTTTTTTCGAATTATTCTTGATGTTTTGAATTTTATTGGCAAATTCCTATAAAACAGTATTTTTTTATTATCTTAATATATATCAATTACGTGACACGTTGTTTGTCCGCGATGTACTATGTATGTATGTATGTCCTAAACTAATGAACGGATTTTATCGGTGAATACTTCATGGAGTGCAGTTTAGTCCAACTTGAGAGATAGCATAGTTTTTATTTCGCTTTGGGACCCATATTGGATTCCAATATTTGTTTTGTATGGAAATATTTTCTATGAGAGAATTTTTTGACGCACGGTTTGACAGTTCTGCTGTGAAACAATTTCATTATAACTAACAACAGGGAGCAATGATGTTGTATACATAATATAGAACGTCATTGACAGGGAGCATATTTTACAAAATAACTCTTGGTGTTATGAAATATTACTGACAAATTCATAAAAAACAGTATTTTATTTATGCACAGAGCAACGTCTGTCGGGTCAGCTAGTGATATTATAATTCAAAATGGTTACTAATCAAATATTTTCGAACCTGATATCAATATGTCAAGCGATAAAGCATGAGTTGACAATATTCTCCCATTGGCCGGTTGAGAAATAGCTGAGTTTGCTAGGAGTGCTAAAATGCTGCTGCATCTGTTCTGCAGACTTAACGTGGTACTAATTCTTGCTGCCTGAAATTTGAACAAAACATTTAATTGTAATTAAAATACTAATCCTGTGCAACGGAGCCTCCCACTCAAAGATATATTTTTTTTATGGAATAGGAGGACAAACGGGTCACCTGGTGTTAAGTGATCACCGCCGCCCACATTCTCTGGCAACACCAGAGAAATCACAAGAGCGTTGCCGGCCTTGAAGGAAGGTGTACGCGCTTTTTTTGAAGTTACCCATGTCGTATCTTCCCGCAAACACCGCACAAGGAAGCTCATTCCACAGCTTTGTAGTACGAGGAAGAAAGCTCCTTGAAAAACGCACTGTGGAGGACCGCCACACATCCAGATGGTGGGAATGATATCCTAATTTGTGGCGTGTCGTGCGAAGATGAAATTCGGCGGCAGGAATCAGGTTAAACAGCTCCTCGGAACACTCCCCGTGATAAATGCGGTAGAAGACACACAATGAAGCGATATTATCACAATACATGCTCAAATTCGATTTCCTAGTGAAAAATAACGAACTAATAATAAGTACATGAACAATTATTCAATTATTGTACCTTATGTAGCCCTTCTAAGCATTCAATGGTAAGTCCCTCCCATGCAATTCTCTTCCGTTTGCTCAATGTGTTGATCTTCTTCGATATGATCCCATGTAGGTTGTGCTTATTTCTGTATCCGGTAAGTGGTACACTTAGCACAGTCACCATTGAGTCCCAAATGCACGTGAGTATTCTAAAATTTGATAATTTTCTCAGAAATAATAATTAATTACAAAAAAAAATCTAAAGATAAAAAATTTAATAAACATTTATAGTAATTTAATATCAAAAATGAATATTGTGTTATAGAATAATATTTAGAAGTATGTTATTCTACGAATTGACCGTACAAATATCAAAATAAAGGATTTGTGATCAGTTGAGTGTATTGGTTTTCTCTTAGAGCCATAGAAATTCTAATTCTGTACAAATATTTTCCATTTAGTGACCTGAACGTTGAATTATTAATTATAATTGAATTATTATTACAATTATTCAGCATTTCAGCTGGAAGTCCACTGCTGGACAAAGGCCTCCCCCAAAAATTTCCCCGACTATCGGTCCTGCGCTGCCCTCATGCAACGTATTCCGGCGATCTTGACCAGATCGTCGGTACAAGCCGACTAAATGTTGTTTATTTTCGGCGTTGTTATCACAATGGTATTAACCACAGATAGATTTAGATCATGCTAGCGTAAGACCGATTATTCATGACCAATTCATCATTTCAGCCGGAAGACGTCCACAGTTGGACAAAGGCGATCTTGACCAGATCGTCGGTACATCTTGCAGGAGGCCTACCAACACTGCATCTTCCGGTATGTGGTCGCCATTCGGGGACTTTACTGCCCCAACGGTTATCTGTCCGTCGAGCTATATGCCCTGCCCACTGCCACTTTAGTTTCGCCACCATCTGTACTATGTCAGTGACTTTGGTTCTCTTACGGATAGCTCTCTCCATTGCCCTCTGAGCGACAATGAGCTTCCTCATAAGGACTTATATTTACTATCAGGAATATTTCACATAAATATAAGTACACTACCTTCTTGCCCATCTAAGACTGGCTTGATATTCTGGTGAATCGTTTGAGTTATTGTAAACCATCGACACCTCCTTTAGTTTCTTCCAATCCGACATAACGTGGTTTTGGTCCAAACCGCCCAAATCTAAAATATTGTGGAAAAAAATTAACAAAACACGGAAACTGTGCAAGTGTCAGTCGTTTTTTTTTAATTTATTTATTTTAAATTTAGTTATTACACTTTTAACATAATAATATATAAACAATATGTTATGTTTTTAAAGTGATAACCCTCACTTCTAGGATTAATACATAAATAAAATTTGAAAAACAAAATTTTATGAACGATGCGGGACTCGAACCCAGTTGATGAACTGAGCTCAGTTGGTTAGAGCACCGGCACGGAACGCCGGAGGTCGTGGGGTCGAGTCCCGCATCGTTCATAAAATTTTGTTTTTCAAATTTTATTTGTATAATAATATATATCTTGCCAAACTTTAACAATTTGTTGGCAAGTTAACGCGCTTAAAAAACATTTAAATAACATTTTTGTCGATCACACGAATGGTTTTTGAAGAATCCCGAGGATCAATCAAGGATCCATTTATCATCAGGTAAAATTTGCGCATTTGATGATAAATTAAAAGGCAAATGAAGAGTTGCCACGAACCTGTCATTCAATGACCATGTTGGCCTATTTTTAGGTAAAAACTTACCAGAAAGGAGGTGAATCAACGGGTGATCTATAGAAGGGACATCTCTCAGCAGATCAGTGGCAACAACTTGTTGGTAAAGCTCTCGTATCCAAGTTGCCGACAAATACACCAGCACTCCACTACCTTGTACTTCTTCAACGAATTCATCTTCAGTAAGCGGTATCTTCTGCATTAAATGAAATATAACTCAGACAAGAGAGAGAGAGAAGTTAAAAAATAACCCTAAAGAATATCAATTCGCTTAATCGATGCTTTACTTATTTTGATTACATATATTTCACATATTTTCTATAGGATTACGGTTGATACAATTCTGATATTTATGCACCTAACAATTTATGGTGAATTCAGGATGGTTCATTATATAAAAAAATTTTAAACAAATGAATAGAGAATTTAATCGTCTACAATATTTATAATGCAAATAGATAATAAAAATAGAATAACACCCATTAGAATGTGTAGAATCGATTTTTCGACTTATGACCTTGGAATTTCTGTAGTAACGCATACCCTACGCTAAGAAGATTTTGAGAGTGCTAAAATTAAAGTTTATACACCTTTATAGCTGACTACTTCTCATCCCGAGATTCTTGCTTGAAAATGACAAATTTTCCTGACCTATAAAGGGTATATAAAGGCTTTAAGGGAACTATAAAGGTCATAACTAAGTTACACTTCTGTACTACTACTCTTTACTCTGTGACATACATGAATGCTATTACACTTATCTTTAAAGCTGTTTTTAAATCAACTCACATTATTATCAGAGTAGGGCGTGCTCCTCTTCTGTCGCAGTGTGAGCAACAGAGCAGCATAAGTTGCCAGATACACGCCGTCCGCGTTCATGATACACGCGGTAGCTGGCGGTTGGCACGCGTTATGTTGGCAGCACTTCGACGCAAACTCCTGCATCGCTTCATCAACCTGATCATCCAATTATCATATTATCCATCCATTATATTTATCAATACCCTAGTGCAAGAAATAGTTCTGAAAAATGTTGTTGAAATGAACTGTTGAAGTGACGATGACCAACTAAACATAAATTAGGAGTGTATATATGATTCCAGAACGTTGGAACAGGAACGTAACCTTTCCATATCAAAGTCTCCGTAACGTCAGAAGGCGAAATACATCCATAGAATCTGAACCATTCTGTGGGTTTCGAACTGTATCTAGTTGCAGGCCTCACTCCCCGTGTAGGTATCCAAATATGTAGATATCGTACCGTAAGTACGTGCGGCGGCCTCTACACAGTAGGCCAGTCAATAGGGACCCACGAGCGAGTAGTGACGATTTGTCACCATAAATAATGTCACTAATCCGACCGATATTTTAAAAATGGAGAAACATAAATAAAGCAAAGCATATAAAAGGTCATTGCGATCCAATTTTAACTATTTTATGCTTTCTAAAGACGCTGAAACAATCTAATTCAAAGTGATTATTATTATGGAATTACCATTCATGATAGTTACCTATTTATTTCCTATATACTAAGTAGGTTTGACTATGTCGTGGTATCTGCTAGATAGGTATCTGCAACTTATGTAGGTTTGACAACGAAAGAATATTGATTTAAAATTACGATTACATACCCATTTATATTATAGAAAAAACTGAGTTATAAGATGACCTTATACTAAGTGGGAACAGTTTTAGGTAAAGAAGTCAACCCTAATGTCGTCAGAAGAGGTAAGAGTCACGAGATAGAAAGAGAGGCAACTTTTAGGTAAATAAAAATGTGGGTTAGTAATGCTGTGCGATCTGAATTACACCTTATTGTATGAACGCAAGAGTCCCTATTTCTTTGATAACGTACCTCAATACAAGTCCTAAGATTGATAAGTTTTGGCAGCAGTGTATTCTGCAATGTCTTGACAAACTGCCGAGCGTTATGTCTCTCCAAATCCACATTACATTCTGTCACAGTACATCTAAAAATAAATGAAAAATTTGGCTACTCAAATAAATATATGTATAACTTGAAATGGTCGTATTCAAATTCAAAATAGGATTTTAAAATCACTTATTCAACATAAAATAATGGTAGATCAGGTAGATTAGATAATTTTACCAATTCGTAAAGGCCAGCAACTGCTTCAAAGCAACCGGCACAGATTTCTCTGGTGTTGCAAGACAATGCGGGCGGCGGTGATCAATTAACATTAACCCCCGGACACGCCTACGACCCGAGAAGAACGGAGTTTAGAAACTCAGCGGGCATCTTTCTTTGATAAAATTTATGCATTGAATAGCCCGGGGGCTTTCGCAAACTTCCCAAAGAGTGAGGTTTTCAAGGAACTTTCTTCCACGTACTACAAAGCTGTGAAATGAGCTTACATGTGCGTTGTTTCCGGGACAATACGACCCTCAAAAAAAGCGAGTGCCTTAAAGGCTGGCAACGCTCCTGTGATACATCTGGTGTTGTAAGAGATTGTGGGCGGCGGTGTTCACTTAACACCAGGTACGCTCGTTTATCCTCCTTTTCCATAAAAAAAAACGAACAATAGGTTTACCCACCTAAAAGGCTGGCAACCCTAAACCAAATTCAAAACATAAGGAAAGGGTATTTAGAAAGTCTATGTTGCATTAGTAACTATTTTTGTATTCTAGTATTAGTATTGCTATATTAGTAGCCATTGCCACACAAACTTAAATTATATTGAATTTGGCAACACATATTTTATTTTATACATTTTTTGGGATCATGTTTTAATCATACCAGTGGGAGGCTCCTTTCCACAGGATGCCGACTAGACTATGGGTACCACAACGGCGTTTATTTCTGCCGTGAAGCAGTAATGTGTAAGCATTATTGCGTTTCGGTCTGAAGAGCATCTTTTGTCTGAAGGTGACGAGCGCAGTTGTAGTGGCGATCAGAATTTTTGGGTTTTTCAAGAATCCTGAGCGGCACTGCATTGTAAGGGGCAGGTACCAATACCATCAGCTGAACGTCCTGCTCGTCTCATCCCAAATTTTCATAAAAAATATGTTTTAATCATATAGGTATATCATATTATACATTTTACCTGCCAAGATTCAATGTCTTCGGAACCACCTTAACAGTATCCATGTGTCGTTGTTTCTGGTCGGAAGTTGGATTGTTAGCTCGACTCGGCAGAAACACGTTGTCTACGTCCGAATCAGCTTCCACCTCACTGCCTGAGCTCAAGTTCTCGGGACCCGATGTATCTAACAAATAATCATTTATAAGAACGATAGATGCTCATATATTATACCTTTTAGGCAGGGTTAAAAAAATAACTTTAACAATAACAAACATGTAAAAGTACCGGTTAAGCAAAAAATTTGTTGCATTTGACAATCTTTTGATGACGTCTTAACTTTAGATGTTAACCATAACCGCCCAATCTTCGCCGGTTAAAGCTATTGTTAATGTTGCTTAATACCGATCTGTCAAAAATTTCAAATAAATATTCGATATTGACTTGATATTTCACTTTTTTACTTTACTTTTAACTATGCCAATTTGAGCCAGTGGGAGTCCCCTTTGCACAGGAAGCCGGCTAGATTGTGGGTACCACAACGGCGCCTATTTCTGCCGTGAAGCAGTAATGTGTAAACATTACCATGTTTCGGTCTGAAGGGCGCCGTAGCTAGTGAAATTACTGGGCATGAGACTTAAGATTTTATATCTCAAGGTGACGATCGCAATAATTATTGTAGTGCCGCTAAGAATTTTTGGGTTTTCCTGAGTGGCACTGCATTGTAATGGGCAGGTCGTATTAATTACCATCAGCTGAACGTCCTGCTCGTCTCGTCCTTAAAAAAAACATCCAACTTAAGGCACAACTATTGGATGAACTGATGTCGGATGTTGTATGTCGAAATATCTAAACGCTCCCGAATCGTGGTAAATATTCCGGCTTAGGTTTTTGTCCGTTATAAACAAGAAGTCTACCAAAAGTCTTTAATAAAGTGTCTATCAAAAGTATCTCTATCCCAAGATAGCTAGCTATCTCTACTATCGCTTAATTATTGCAACTGTATGCAATTTTTGCAACGAGGTTGGTATAGTGCGGCAATATGTGAATTGAGTTTAACAATCCCGATATTATTTCATTTAAAAAAAAATTACAGAGTTTATATTGATAACTAGCTGACCCGGCAAACGTTGTTTTGACATATAAATTGTATTGATCTTTTCCTTGCTAGTTGATAAGAGATGGCGCTAGTTGTATTCATTAGTAACAATCACACTTCTTTTATATTTTGTATAATTCACACTATAGTTTTATAAATTATAGCCTATTTGTTATTCTGGTGTGTAAGCTATATTATTGTAAAGTTTCATCAAAATCTATTCAGTAGATTTTGCGTTAAATAAGTTCAAACATACATCCAGACATACAAACTTTCACATTTATAATATTAGTAGGATAAATAGAATATATTTGACGGCGCATCCGCCAACGTTGGACGTCAGGTTGACTTATAGCTGTAAAAGTCAGCCTAGCGAAGCGTCATTGTCGATGGCAGTGCGGGCGGACATCTTGACTTCACTTTTTGTTCGAGATGGCGCCAACGCACCACGCTTGTAACGAATCGCTTTGCATCCGAGTGATAGTTTAATCTAGTGTTAAAATTAAGTTGGTTTTCGTGTTGCTTAGACTGTACATTGTTAATTTGACTGTGTATTTCGATTATTTAACCCTGTGCTGATTAAACAACTGTGGTTGTAACAAGAACTTGTGATTTTTCTGCTCACACCCACCTGCCTGCCTACCTACTCACATACATCACACAAGATGAGTTCTGATGCAGGCCCTCCTGCCTCTTCATATTCATTAATTATTTACCATCATAGAATGAGAGTAACATAACATATTGCAACAACACTTGATAAACGTCATGAAGCTATCTATATCAATTGGTCTTTACCAAATGTATTTTACCTTTGAACTTTGATATGTGGAGAACTGATAAGAAATTCCAAGCTCATCTTTTTATAACAACATTTTTTACGGCCGTTCCCAATATACTATTTACAGATAGAGATAAATTACTACCTTCTACTGTCAGTAATTAGCTGTCAATAATCTGAAGCTGTCCCAATATACCCGATAAGTCATTCTTATAGCCTTATATTGGGATGCGTGAATTGCAATTTCCATACAAACTTCTAATCGCTGGTAAGCTATACGTCCTCCCATTGACAGACAGCGTATACGGATAAGGTGAGTAACCGTCGATAAGTTTATTGGGACAGCAAAGTCAACGATAGTTACGATTTTTATCTCAAGTAAGAGATAGACTGAATATTGGGAACGGCCGTTAGCCCACTTAACATCTAATAAATAAATTTCTCGTGTCGCGCTGTTTGTTACCAAACTCCTTCGCAACGGCTGAACCAATGTGTAAGAGTATTGTGTGCATATCAGGTAGGTCTGAGAATCGGCCAACATCTTTCTTTCATACCCATATTTTTTTAATTACCTTTTTTTAAATCATTTTTTGGCAGTTTGCTGGGTCAGCTAGTCTAATATATAAAATTCTCGTGTCACGGTATTTGTTACCAAACTCCTCCGAAACGGCTAATCATTTATGAAATTTTGTGATCATATTGGGTAGGTCTGAACATCGGCCAACATCTATTTCTTATAGCCCTTTTTTTCGTATTGTTTTTATTAATTTGTATCGCAAAACAACGTTTGCTGGATCAGCTATAATAATTTATATAGATCCTCGCCGGAGTAGGTTAAAAACTCACCAGAAGAATCATCCTTAGAGTCGCTACTTTGTAGAACTGCAACTACATCCCTGAAATAATTAAAATACTTAATAAATAAATGAATAAGTTATTTGTATCAAGTTATGTATCACTTTACATCATTGACGTATTATAAAAAACTAAACTGCCAATTGCCTATTAAAAGGTTATAAATACTTCACATTAACTTATACAGATAAAATTAAAACCTTAATTCAAATTAACACCATATTTATAACTCATTCGAGTTTTACCGTGTACGGAGGGTCGTCGGAGTAAATAATATTATTTAAATTTAAAGTCTAATACTTAATTAATTATAAAAGAAAAGGGAAACAACTTAAAACTACATACAAATATTAATTATGTAAAAAAAACAAAAGCATAAACACTTAGGTGCTAAGACATATTATGAACAACATTACAAACTAAAGAATTTACGAATACCCTCAATATTAACAATAAACGTATTGATGCTTTCCAATACAGAGTGAATATTTTATTAATTAACACTATAACACTACAAGAACGACGAGGAACGTGAAAAATAAATATTATATATTATATATGTATATGCATTAAAACATTCATTGTGTTTTGACAGAAAATAATGTTTTAATTTAAATTACAGATATTTTTACTGGTATTTTATTTTTTATTTCGTGGCAGTTATGTTCAGTCTATTGTATATGCTCATTAGATTTTCTTCTCGAGAGTTTGATTACGGTGCGAAAGAAACATACGCGAACATGAGCCAAGAACATTTTGTTAGCAATTGAAATGTTAAGATTTAGCAAAATGATTAAAAACGTCAAGTTAGTTACACAATTTTATTACTTTAAAGGGGCACTCCACCTGAAAATACTTCATTCTTTATATGTTTGGAACAGTTATTTGGACAGTTTTTCACTGAACAATTTGTCATTGCGAATACAACGTATTCAAAGTGCGGCTGGGACACAATTGAACGTAAACCTAAAACCATGGCGTTTGCACTTAGAGTATTTCTTGATTCAAACAATACCATCACATTAAAATTTATTAGTCAACTTGTCTATAGAGGGCACTGATTGATACACAGACTCGCTTCGCCCGCCTACACAGTAGGTAGCCGCCAATCGCCATGTTGTTTATTAATTTATTTGCCGCCATCGCCTTGCTTATTCATTATTGTTGTTGTTTGGTGTTCGTTGCGTGTTGAGTATAAACTGTTTTCCGTTTATCTCCTTAAAATGCAAAGAGTATAGTTCCGAATTTACTGACAAGATATCTACTATGATATTTATACCTATGTAATTGGTTCAGTACATCAATAAAATACTTCGAGGAGCAATTTCGACGCACGATGAGGAGGATGTAATGCAAACATTCGCTATACAGTATTACAATAAAAGAAGAAGGAAATAATATGTTTTTTATTGTAACTTAAGTTCCTAATGTCTACATTTTAGTAATTCTGCCATTAAATTTATGGAGGAATTCCTGTGTAAAATTAATATTACAATTAAAACAACCATAATACAGGTATTTATGTTATACGTATATGTAGGTATAACCGAGGAAAGTTTCGTCAACTTCCCACGCGATGTCGCTTTCGCCTTGAAATTGACTGACAACTCTATACCTATATTATATAATGTACTCTGTGACGTAAACTCTGTAGACGCCTAGGCAGAGTTTTTGTTATAGACAATTTTTAGCGTGAGTTTTGTGAGTTTATTTTTTTGACAGTTAGGGACGAGACGAGCAGGACTTTCAGCTGATGGTAATTGAAACGCCCTGCCCATTACAATGCAGTGCCGCTCAGGATTCTTGAAAAACCCAAAAATTTTGATAGGCTCTACAATATTGTGCTCGTCATCTTGAGACACAAGATGTTAAGTCTATTTGCCCAGTAATTTCACTAGGCATCCTGAAGGGAGGCTCTTCTGCACAGGATGCCACAACGGCGCCTATTTCTGCCGGGAAGCAGTAATGTGTAAACATTATTGTGTTTCGGTCTGTAGGGCGCCGTAGCTAGTAAAATAAATACCATCAGCTGAACGTCCTGCTCGTCTCATCCATTATTGTCATAAAAAAAAAACATTCAAATCTATCTATCTCGAAGGAGATATTCCATCAACTAAATTTAAAAATCTATCAGTCTCATTTAAATAATATAACTTGACTTTGACCTCAGGAAGTGTGTGGACTTGATTCGGCTTACCGATATGGACTCGGTAGTCTTGCTAAAGTCTGGTAAGTCAGAGGTCCTGTGTAGTCAGCGTCCTGTAACTTCACCCAATACTCCAGTATGAGCTTTGCGGCATCTTCAGTTATAAATTCAGCCGGGCTGGAGCAAAGTTTCTGCAGTGCATCCAGCAGTGACACCACACATTCCACTGCAGCTGCCACTACTTCTGGATTTCCACTTCTGCCACATTCTTCGATACCATCCATTATGCTAAAAAACAGTTTATAAATTAACTTCTCATCTTAATTATCGGTACCTAATCCATCCAGCTCGAATTGTCGGGGACCCAGTGCTATGTAAACGGCTGGATCACTTGGCGTTGCGTAGAGATGTCGCTTCATTGTGTGTCTTCTAGAAGACACACAGCTCTTCGGAACACTTTCCGAAGAGCTGTTTAACCTGATTCCTGCCGCCGAACACCACCTTCGCACGACACGCCACAAGTTAGGATATCATCCCCACCATCTGGATGAGTGGCGGTCCTCCACAGTGCGGTTTTCAAGGAGCTTTCTTCCACGTACTACAAAGCTGGAATGAGCTTCCTTATGCGGTGTTTCCGCGACGATACGACATGGGTACC
Source organism: Leptidea juvernica (assembly GCA_949711755.1). Classification (NCBI taxonomy): domain Eukaryota; kingdom Metazoa; phylum Arthropoda; class Insecta; order Lepidoptera; family Pieridae; genus Leptidea; species Leptidea juvernica. Next base: position 5,659,315 of record CATIXQ010000010.1, read on the forward strand.
TTCAAAAAAGCGCATACTCCTTCATTAAAGGCCGGCAACGCTCCTGTGATTCCTTTGGTGTTGCAAGAGATTGTGGGCGGCGGTGGTCACTTAACACCAGGTGACCCGTACGCTCGATTGTCCTCCTATTCCATAAAATAAAATCCATACTAATATTATAATTTATACATAATTCTAATAGTATACATATATGTCATAGGCAAGAATGACAAGCAGAAGAAACGAGTTAGTAGTTGATTCGATATTCATCTTATCTCGGGTATAATCGGCGCACGGTGCGATTGCGGGCGAGAGCGGGCGCCGGGCGAGCGCTGAGCACGCAGTCAGGGAAGAACTATTGATCGAGGCGGTTGTGTCGTACGCGCATGCCGGGAACACCAAGTTACCATCTAGTATAAAAAATTCTTGTGTCCCGGTGTTTGTTGCCAAACTCCTCCGAAACGGCTGAACCGATTTGTATGAATTTGTGATGAAATTATAAGGGTGACACACCCTTTTAATGATTTTTATATTAATCTGTTCCATCCACAGGTCCCCAACAGGGTTGTTAGGTGGCAATCGAATATAAAAATTATTGTAGTACGATAAATTTTATATACGTTATATTTGGTATGTCTGAGTATCGGTCATCTATTTTTATATCCCAAATTATTCAATTTTTTAAGCTATTGCATAGCTGCTATCGCGGGCCTTGAGTGTGGAGACCGAATCCAGAAATTCCGTAACGAAAATAACCTAACACTTACTTACTAGATGTATATAGATATTTCGACACGGTCATTACAGTTGCCGTGGAACAGCAGTTATCACGTATGCTTTTTGTGCAGAAGGTCCCAGGTTCGAGCCTGGGTTACATCTCGATTTTTTTATCACGTTTTTTTTATTTCTATTATTACAAGCATTTTTATTTAGTTTCACCTGTCCTGTTGTCTGTCTGTAATCAAATCTTGCAAGTTAAATTTTGCTCACTAACCCGTTTGCTTTTTTTTAAATTAATTTTATCAAAAAAAAATACTGCTTAAATAAAATAAATAAATAATTATAATTGCATAAATTGATAAAAAATACTACGCAATAGCTTTACCGCGGTAGTCCCCGTTTAATTACTTTTATTGGCAATACAACGTTTGCTGGGTCAGCTAGTGTTATCTAATATTGTAAATTTCAGCTTGAATTGTGGTGACATCATAATTATATTTAAGAAATTAACTCACAGCCGTACAATAGCCATATCGTCACTGTGCTTTTCAGGATCAATCTTTCTGACGAGCACCAACTGACACAGTCTCTTTGGCTGCTGGAGAAGCTCTCTGACACTCCGCAGGGGCTCGATCCTGTGCTGTATCGGAGGGTAGAGCAACATTCTGTGATACAATGCCTCCAGTACAGGACGTAGGGTCGATGTTGATCCCACTAAGCGAACGAGTTGGTTAGCAATGCTGAAACAATTAAAAGATCAGGTTGAAGAAATTGTAGTCTTATCAAGCAGATCGGTGAAGTATTAAGGCGAAGGGTAAGCATTAAACACGCAAATAAGGTGTTTTTAGACAAATTTCAAGGTTAAAATATAGCATTTGGAGCTATGAACACTACTTAATCCTGTTATAAATACCCTTAAGTCTTATTTGTAGGTTTCTAATGCTTGCTCTTCGTTATAGTTAGCACTTGAGAGCCTTTTTGAACTACCACTTTTCTTTGCAGTTAAACAAGTTTTTTCGCATTGCATGACGCATTTGTTTAGTACTACTCTCAGAAAAATTATTCTTATAGCTTGTATTTTTTTGTGCAGGTAAATTTATTCAAATTAGTCATGAATAACGAGGATTGTAGGCATATAAACTGTTTAAATGTTACGTTTTCCACGCAAGCATTTCGAAAATATTGGCTTTGTTGTATAGATGGCGGGCCGACAACCGTGTACTTATATCGCTCAAGGTCGCTGGCATTTAGCGTCAAATTAATATCAAATACAGATTTATATCAAATTTTGAATGTTATAGGTGATTATGTACGGTGTGTGTTGCACCATCTGTTACTGTTCTAGTGTACTAATTTTTTTGTAAATTAGCTTTTATTTTTTTAATTTTATTCGCGTACGTTAGGGTCGTTTTTGACGAAATGAAGCTATGAATGTTGCTCTAACATCTCCTCCTTTTATGCCTCTCATGTGCTCCCATGTACAAGCGTACACGGCAAGCATTTGTATGTTATGCCACCGCAACACCAAAGGAATCGTCACAGGAGCGTTGCCGGCCTTTAAGGAAGGTGTACGCGTTTTTTTTAAGGTACCCATGGCGTTTGTTAGTGCTAAATACGAGTTGCGACAAACTTAGCAGATTATATTTGCAGATTAAAATCTGTGGTGCCGCTAAGTTCGGTGTTATAAAACGTAATAAAACATACCACGCTATGGGATCACTAAAGGAAAAGGAACTATTAATTGCAGGTAATAACAATTTATCTTTTATAAGGTCTTATTGAATTTCCTATGTTCGTTGTTGTAGGCAACCTAGCGAAACTCTCTAAGAAAAATGCGATTCACTCGATTGTATGAAACGTGCAGTCATTGATAGACTGACAGATGACGGCTATAATCTTGTGAAAAATGTAGATAACCGGAATCCAGTACGTTTTAAGCAACTGTTCACTTTCAAACTTAGTCGGATTATACTTCATTGCCAATCGCGATACTGTAATTACTACTATTTCAAACTTGTGTCAAATAACTGCAAGTTTCATTCTAAACTAAATTTCAATTTTTACTTAGGCAGTACCGCCTCTTATTACGTAGTATTTACATACTCTTTGATTGTAGGGGTTGATGCATGTAATAACAAACGTTTAATAATAATATTTGATTTTGAAAACCACATCGTCCGGTACCTACATAGCGAGTCATGGTGTAATTTTAGCATGCTAAATGTAATAAAATATTCAAATTCAAATAGTTTATTTCTCAAATTAGGATAACTGCATCACTTTTTGAAGTCAAGAAAATATACAAATAATAAAATAATACAGTCCTACTGCTTATAAATTAAAATAGTATGCAGACCTAAAAATTATTTACATTGCTTTAATCCCATGCACTTTTATCTGTTATATAATCTTTAATTGTATAATAAGCTTTTTTTTAAAGTTTCTGTTTTAAACAAATATTTTAAACTTTTTGAATTGTAGTTTGCAAATTTCTTCAGGGATTTTATTATAAAAACGGACACATTGTCCCCGGAATGATTTGTCTATTTTCGTTAGCCTTGTGTGAATCAGAGCAAGATTATGTTTATTTCTAGTGTTGCAGTTATGAATGTCACTGTTTTTTTTAAAACAATCTATATTTTTATGCACAAATATTAAGTTTTCAAATTAATATTAAAATTAATGTACCTGTATATAGTCTTTGCCTGTTTACTGTTGAAGCTGGGAGCGCAAGACAAGGCCCCGGATCCTCGGCCGGAATCATCAACTAAATTTCCATCGTGTTCTCTGCAAGATAGACATCAATATTACATATAATATAATCATAACATTTTATATATTTGGGTTCTTTTGATAGTTTTAGTCGTTCTGATAGTGTCACGCATTTTTCTTTAGCGTTGTCTTTGATTTGATATCCAAATCTTTGTAAATGTTTTTATTAAATCGGTATTTCTTTTAACTAAAATGGCGGTTAAAATTTAGTATTCCTTAGCACGAGGGAAAGAGGCAGGAGGAGGGGAAAGGGGGAGTGGGGTGCCCCCTCACCCCTGATATTACCCCCATTACAAGGTAATGCACCGCTCTAGAGAAAAAAACATTATAGCTTAACCTCAAACTATGACATTTTTATGGGTTGAGAAGCCCCTCCCTAACTTGTAAATGGTGAGGAAAGTAAGAGAAACGCCTACAATTCGGCTCTGGCACTTGCCAGCCGCTACCGCGGCACGCTACTCTCGGCAGTTCTGTGGAAACTGTCCTAACATAACCTAAAAAAATTTTATAAATTGTAGTTGATAGAGCTTTGGTCCACGATTGACAAGAAGACTACAACTACTTAAGGCAAATATTGCCTTTTGCAACATATACCTTCTACTTGACTATTACAGGTAAGTTTCTAGTCTAAAGTAAGTCCCAGATATTTTACCTTGTCAGAAAACGGTATATATTTATTATTCAGTCGCGGGGATATGAGGCATTCCAACTTCCGCTTCCTAGTAAAAGGCACCAGGACGGTTAGTCAGCATTAAGCGCCATTTCATTGTCATAATAAAAGTAAGTATTATAAGTATTAAAATTAAAGTATTTAAAAACTTTTCTTTACGTACCTTGATCTAATGTTCTTATCAACGCGCGGAGTACCCAGAAATGATATCAGCGATGGACAAAACTTCTGCCAAAGAAATGTTGTGAAGTGTGAGTTTCCACATACTCTCTCCGATAGACTCGACATGAGAGTCAGTAGACAGTCCAGGAAGAAGAGTGACAGAGCGTTCTGTTTTGGGATTCTGGAAGGCGGAAATAATATTAAACGGTCTGTAGAACAATACAGTGGGAGGCAAATTCTGTAAGTTATGATGTTAAAATAAATTTATCGACATACTTATAATTATATTAAAATCAAAATTATTTTTAGGCCAAGAATTACAAAGAGTAACTTCGGAAGCACCGCTCCTATTAAGGCGCTATAGTCTAAAAAAGTAACATTTTTGAAAATCTACTTAAAATACTTCTACAAATACAACAGCTCCAGTTTTTTGACATGTTTATCATCATTTCTTTAACTCAATTATTGCAGTTTCGAAAACACGATTACGAATAAAAATCTCTATATATTTATTTTTTGAAAAATACAGTTTTATTTTATTTGAATTATTTATATTATTTTTAAAGTATGATAACACAAAACTTATTTTATTCGATAGTTTGTTATTTTATGGTAGTTTACGCACTAGATCCGGCTTCCGTCATCCGATTTCTTTCCGTCAACCGTTAGAAATAGTCCTACGACTACACCGGTCGTAATTTCACGGATTCGGATCAGACGTACTGCGAAAGCGCTCTTTTAATTTTATATAACAACATATTATTTATATAGCAGATTAGCTAACCCGGCAAATGTTGTTTTGCCATATAAATTAGTATTTTTAGATGTAGATCGTTTCTTGGACATTACTTTATTTTTCTAAAATAAGAGATTTTTTCTAAAATTAACGTATCCTATGTTACTCCTTATTACATCAGCTACCTGCCATTTCAGAAAGAAGACGGAACAAACAGATAGACAGACAAAAACTAAAAAAAATGTTATTTTGGTGTATGTACCGTTATTTCAGAATTACAAACAGACACTCCATATTTATTTATATGCATAGATTTTTTTTATGGAATAGCAGGACAAACGAGCGTACGGGTCACCTGGTGTTAAGTGATCACCGCCGCCCACATTCTCTTGCAACACCAGAGGAATCACAAGAGCGTTGCCGGCCTTTAAGGAAGGTGTACGCGCTTTTTTTTGAAGGTACCCATGTCGTATCGTCCCGGAAACACCGCACAAGGAAGCTCATTCCACAGCTTTGTAGTACGAGGGAGAAAGCTTCTTGAAAATCGCACTGTGGAGGACCGCCACACATCCAGATGGTGGGGATGATATCCTAACTTGTGGCGTGTCGTGCGATGGTGAAATTCGGCGGCAGGAATCAGGTTAAACAGCTCTTCGGAACACTCCCCGTGATAAATGCGGTAGAAGACACACAAGATTTGGATATATTTTGGAACTCTGCATCATTTTTCAAGCGCAAATTTAAAAATAATTTAACTAAATAATATCATTCTTTGTTTTAGATAAGTATAGTTAGTAATAATAGATGCTTTATATTCTTAATTTTAATAGTTTTATATGTTAATATATTATATAAATTACGTGACACGTTGTTTGTCCGCGATGGACTCCTAAACTAATGAACGGATTTTAATGGGGATTACTTCATGGAGTGCAGTTTGGTCCAACTTGAGAGATAGGATAGTTTTTATTTCGATTTGGGACACATAATTGTTTTTATTTTCAATATTTGTTTTGTACGGACATATTTTCTATGAGAGAATTTAGTGACGCACGGTTTGACAGTTCCGTTGTGAAACAATTTCATTATAACAACAGGGAGCATTTTAAACGAAATAATTCTTGATGTTTTGAAATATTATTGGCAAATTCCTATAAAACAGTATTATTTTTATTATCTACAGAACAACTACTGTCGGGTCAGCTAGTGTTTTTCTATTTTGTGTAGGTAATTTATAAAGTAATTTAGATAGTAAGTAAACAAGGAAATTGTCTTGTTTATAATGATAATGTTATTAAGTACTTTTAATTTAATTAATTGCATGTCGAGTTAGCCCGTAAATGGGGTATACAATGTAAAATAAAATAAGTTATTAATGTGTAAATATACCATAAGGCAATACATTGTATACAACATGGGCTTCCTACTAAATAAATAAATAAATTATACATACGGTCAATTAGTTCTTATTATCTGTGTTTAAGAATAACCCTCGCTTAAAATTCTAATTCAAATTATTAATATGGTTATTTATAATCGTAGTTTTAATCAAATTACGATTATAAATATCCTATTGAACGTCAGAAATAACATCCCATTCGAAAATGTATGCCTCAGACCTGAGATAAACAATTATACGATTTATTCCGGTTTCGTCCCACACAAAAAATTCTCTTTTCGACCTAGATTTATTCCTATTTCGTCTCGAAAATAAAAATAATGAATAATTTATTATTTTATTCTTGTTTTGTCCCACTTTTTGTTCTTTATTCGCCTCGGGTTGTAATTTAAGTGTTTTACAACACTACACTATTAGTACACTGAGCGGGCTTCTTCCTTTTAAATAAAATTTATTAGTTAAATAACCTGGGGTTGGTTGATCATTCCCAATCTGTGGTATCATTATAGTACCTTTGTGGTACCTTTAACACCAGAAAAATACAAACATTTCACCAGCAATACAGAAATAACTATGTATTTATTTATTGAAGTTGGCGTTACTTTGCGGAAATCCATAATTATACAAATGATTTGAGTTTTCTTTGGTGTTAATTCCGCCAATATTTGTCTTCAAACAATTCGACACGTGTTTCGCCTCTACATGAGGCATCCTCAGGACGTGTTGTCTCGCCAAAAGAGTCTCGTGCCAGATTTTGGCGAGACCACACAGCCGAGACTAAAGAAAACTCAAATCATTTGTATAACTATATATTTGATAGCTGATACCCCGCGACGTCGTTCGCGTACGTATTTTAACACCTTAAGTTACATTACTAGACCTTTAGTAGGGATCGCTAATTTTTTGAAAATGTAATATAGCCTTTAACACTCGGGGATGATGTAGCTTCCCATCAGTGAAAGAATTATTCAAATCGGTTCAGTAGTTGCGAAGCCTATTCAATACAAACAAACAAGCAATCAAATCTTTCCTCTTTTTAATATTAGTATAGAAATATAGATTATTTTTCGGTCATAAATTAATACGTTTTTTAATTAATGTAAAAGTACTTCATTTGATTAAACCATATAAATATTTGTAAGTTTCCTAACAATTAAAGGCATAAAAGGCATTTATTTTCTCAAAATTGATTCCTTTAGAATTCTTTTTGATGTCATTTCTTATACTACTAGATACTACTACCGCTTCGGAAACAAATTGCATGCTGTATCAGCCTTAAAAGATAATGCATTTAGAAATAATTTTAGATTGAATATTGAATTGTTTTTTTTTTATGAGAATAAGGGACGAGACGAGCAGGACGTTCAGCTGATGGTAATTGATACGTCCTGCCCATTACAATGCACTGCCGCTAAGGATTCTTTAAAAGCCTCAAAAGTTCTGAGCGGCACTACAATTGCTCTCGTCGCCTTGAGACATAATATGTTCAGTCTCATTTGCCTAGTAATTTTACTAGCTACAGGGCCCTTCAGACCGAAACACAATAATGTTAACACATTACTGCTTCACGGCAGAAATAGGTGCCGTTGTGGTACCCATAATCTAGCCGGCATCCTGTGCTAAGGAGCCACCCACTGGTAGCTTGTATACTGGCAGGTTGATACTTGTATTAATGTAATTATCAAACCATAAAATACGATTAGTACACAAGATTCTTTAATCTGCATTTAAAAAGCATCGATCAATTCAGAAAACTTCAGCAGTGTACAGGGGATAGTATCTAGTTTATCAACTTTTCTGAAAAATAGTGTTTTTTGAGTTAATCGCTGTTTAGATCTATGTGCGACTTCTCTTCCATCAATTCGACACGTGTTTCGCCTCTACACGAGGCATCTTCATGAGATGTTGACTTGCCAAATGCTGGCACGAAACGGTTTCGTTTGGATATTTGTGGATTTCTGCAAAATAACGACTAGTTATATTATACTAGTGGATACCCGCGACTTCGTCCGCATAGATAAAGGGTTTTTAAAAATAATAAGCAGGTTTGGAATTGAAGATTATCTCATGTCCTAGACCAGTTCTGGTTCCCGTTTTCGCTCCCGTTCCCAACATATTATATGAATCTTATTTCGACGAAGATTGCTATAGAAAACTAAACCTACTATTGGTATAGTTATAGCTCATCGAAGCGAATTTTAGTTTCGTTATAAATCCCGCGGGGACGATGGATTTTCCGGGATAAAATGTAGCCTATGTCCTTTCGCGAGCTCTAGTCTATCACTGTACCAAATTTCATTAACATCAGTTCAGTAGTTCCGGCGTAAATGCGTAACAAATTTACATTCACATTTATAGCATAGGGATATATCGTTAGTTCACTATACTTACAATTGAGTTTCAGCTAATCTACTGCATAAGTACTGAATGACTGGAATAACTTCGCTGTAACATCCAACAGCAACGATGTGGTTCCCTCCTAGAGGAGATCCCTCAGTGAGGAGCTCTTGGCATTCATCATCTGTTGAAAACACCTTTTTATAAACACAATGTAGTACTTCAAAGTAGTTTCAATATATATAGTACTAGCTTTTACCCGCGACTTCGTTCGTGTGGAATAGTTACTTTGCGTAGCATTTTTTGAAGGCTTTAGGGGCGTTATGAAAAAATTATGAGAGTGAAATTTTAAGATGCGCGCGCATCAGTGTAACACAAAAGTAACAGGTTGAAGTTGGTTACTAAAATTTCTGACGTTTGCGTCATTCGTTATTTTTTTTTTGGTTTCTTCGTCCATTATTTTTTATTTTCCTTTTCCTAATGCAACCTGTTCAGACACGCTGGCCCCTTCACATGAACATGAAACCAACAAGAGAGCTGGTGCGGCTTGTGAAGCGGCTGAAATAGCTAAAGTATGCAAATACAGGGGTCTAGGCTCCGAATATGATTTTGTTCCATTCGGTGTCGAGATCCTTGGCCCGTGAAATCCTAGCGCTATAAGGCTTTTTAAGGCGACAAAAAATGCCAGCGACCTTGAGCGATATGAGGTCACGGCTGCCGGCCCACCATCTATGTAACAAAGCCAATATTTTCAAAATTCTTGCGTGGAAAACCGTTTATATGCTTACAATCCTCGTTCTTCACTACTAATCTGAATAAATTAACCTACACAAAAAAGTACAAGCTAAAAGATTAACTTTTCTGAGAGAAGTACCAAAAAAAATGCGTCACGCCGTGCCAGAAAACTTGTTTAACTTAAGAAATGTGGTAGTTCAAAAAGGCTCGGCAGTGTTAACTATAACCAATAGCAAACATTAGCAACCTACAAATAAGGCTTAAGGATATGTGTAACAGGATTAAGTAATGTTCATTGCTCGAAATTTCACCACAAAACTTGTCTAAAAACACCATGTTTGCGTGTTTTCTGCTTACTCTTCGCCTTAAGGAAATAGCAAAAAGCCTAATGGGACTCCTTTTAATAATATTATGTTTTAGTTATTATGTTATATTCTTTAAAGTTTTAGGTTTTAGGTTCAATGTTCTAATTTTTATTTTATTTCTGTCTATTATTATCTATTATAATTACTGACCTGTATATATACCACTGGACAGGCTGTTCCATATGTTTGACAACAAATTTTTTGTGCCTATTTGAGGCGCCACTCGCGAGCGTCCAGAGAACTAATTTTGACGTTTAATACAAATAGCTGCAAAGGAACGTGCAATACTCTGAAATATTTTTGCATTTTGAATTCATTTCGTTCGTTTTTCCGTGTTATTTATGCTTCGAGAATCAACATAATAAAGTACACATTTTTTTTTTTGTAAATACTTACCCACCATCTATCGATGTTTGCTGAGGTTGTCTTCAATAGTTTTAGTACCGCAGACTCTCGCTACATGGCCAACAGCGCCAAAATGGCGAATATCAAACAGGCACAAAATCACTTTATGTATATTGTATATCAAAAAGGCACAAAAGCACTTTATGTATATTGTATATCAAACAGGCACAAAA
>CATIXQ010000010.1:5669777-5683694 GCA_949711755.1 Leptidea juvernica
TTGTATATCAAACAGGCACAAAAGCACTTTATGTATATTGTATATCAGACAGGCACAAAGCACTTTATTAAGGTCATTATATTATTATTTATAGGTCCCGGGTTCGAATCCAGGTACGTGCAAGCATTTATATGATGAATATGGATGTTTGTTTCCGAGTCTTGGATGTTTAAATGTATTTATGTATGTTTACATGAGTTTATGTATGTTTAAGTAAGTGTATTGTATTAAATATATCATTGTCTTGTAACCCATAACACAGGCTATATATGCTTAACTTGGAGCAAGATAATTTGTGTAAAAAGTGATATTTTTAGAAGTGAATATTGACAATATTATTATTATTATTATTCTCTTTATTACAATTTTATCTTATTTTCTACATTTATATATATAACATATTTATAAAAAACAATATTACAAATATAAATATAAAAAATAGAGTCCCGCCGGCGTTGGTTCACGACAATTCCGCCGGTGGTTAGGGCGACAGACTGAGGAACTTCCGCACGATGCTTGCCGTTCCCAAAACAGCTGCTTTCTATAACTGACCCTTTATCCAGTTATTAAGTTTATGTATGTATTTATTATTGTTATTATTATTATTATGTATATTGTAGAGGTGAGTGATTATGATATATATAGTATTCCTTTTGTTAAATAAATAAATTGACTTAATAATCGAGTAGACGAACCAAGTTGTGCGCAGTAAGCTCTCAGCATCTGTGCCGCAGCAGCTCTCGCGGCTGCTGCCACATGTGGTGCTGAGTTGGCTGCTTCACCACATCTTCCGCACGCCCAGACACACAGGCGCCCATTAAGAGTGCGTCGAGGGGACAGAGCCAGAGATAGGTAGATACGGAAGATTTGGACCTGCGTACACAATACCAATTATCAATTCAAATTTATTAAAGGATTAAAACTGTTCCGTTTCCGTCGTTGATATTAATTTCGAAATTGAAATTCGAATCGAATAAAAAATAGAAAGATTTCTCGATATCTTTTTCTTCTAGTCTTTTAGCAAAGCGACCAGAAAATTTAGTAATAACTCTTATAATAGCAATAATTACAAAGAAAAATTGAACCCATAAGAGTTGATTCTCATATTATATTATAATAATATTCCAAACGTCTTGTACTGTACAAATTTTTGTATGAAAGATGCGGGCCTCGAACCCGCAACCTCTCGGGTCCAGTTCGAGCGCTATTACCAACTGAGCCAACCGTTCGAGTCTTGGTATATCATGTCTAACTCTCAGGTTGTGGCTCCATCTACAGGATCTACTTTACAGTTGATAGCCCGCTATATATATTCTTTGGTTACACACACTTTGTCCCATCTCGTGCGAACGTACCGGTGATTAAAATTGTGTTTCCTAAAACATGATTTGTTTGTTTGAATATTTCAAAATTTCAATTATTGAAGTGAAACTTCGTTAGAATCGTTGTGATTTCAAACCGGATGCAACGGAAAAAACGACAGGTAAGAGACACAAATACAAAAATGTGTAGGATGAAGCCGGCAAAGAATGAGACAGAAATATGCACTATTTTTTTTATGTATGACGCGAGTAGGTATACCTTAATATATTCTTATGTCATACCCACGACTTATAACTGCATAGACACCAGGGGAACATAAATATGGTAGAGGTGTTAGTAATGTCTTTCATAGCGGTTGAAATCATATGTCATCCTAGCAACATGTACCAGGACTTCATATTATGCAGTTTAGAGGTTCATGCACAATGCAGGTTTCACTTCTGACATGTGTACTTTGTACACACGCAATTTTTTTTTAATTAAAAACATTTATAGTATAATTTAAGTTCCAGATCCTAAAAAATCATTAATTTTAATTGACTGCGCGCAAATATCAAGTTTATTTTAAGAAATACAACTTCAAAACAGGTGATAGGTAAATTGAACATAAAAATAAACAGAAGTAGGTACTTAACTCTCCTTAATGTATTTTAATTGTAATTATCAGAGCATGGAATAAATTTATTAGTATTCATAATCAGTTGTTATTTTTATTTAAAAACAAAACAAGAAACAAGTAAATTAATAAACATTTTTATCATCTATAAACTAGAACACTAGACTGATCTTTGTCCTGACTTCTAAAACAGTTAATAAAATATAAAATAATCACTTTTCATGATTAAGGGCAGTAATGTCTTACTTACTGTGTTACGGTCTGAAGGGCAAATAAGACTTAACATCCTATGTCTCAAGGTGACGAGCGCAGTTGTAGTGCCGCTCAGAATTTTTGGGTTAGAAAGAACAAGAACATAGATGTAAGAAAGTAAAATACATATTATATTGTGTTTTAACAGTAGATTAAAAAATATCAACACCGTTGGGCAAGGTTAAGTTATTATTTTTTTTAAACAAGATGGCCGCCGCGCAATGTTAGTGATATTAACAATATGGATATCTTTTACAAGGTTTTTGATGCGGGTGAGATAAAATTCAAAATTATTATACTGTCATTTTTCAATGTCATATGGATTATATATACGTACGTATTCTTAGGGTTCCGTACGAGTGAGTGAAAAAATTTGCAATAATCGAGGGTTCCTCAGGTGTGATCTGCAGCAGATCATCTGTTTGCCTAATCACCAATGAAGGTACATCTAAATCGAGGCCAATCATACCAGTGAGCTATTGTTTTTTTTTAAATAATTTCTTCTTATTTCTTATTCGTTTTTTGTTTAGATAATATGAAATTTGAAATGTCATTGGGATGTATCACAGCGGCCATATACAATGTGAACATATTTTTTAAGCCTTTCCGAGAGGCAGGCCTTTCAGAAAAATGTTTATAAAATGAAAATTATGGGGCCAAATTATGTGAAATTTGAATTTCCTATTCCGCATCAATCTATAGTAAAATCACGAAAATCGGTTCATTAATCACAGTGTAGTCGGTGTACATACATAAGTACATTTTTGAAGTGAAGAAAGATTTACACAAGTGCTTACGCAAGTATACGAAAGAGCACAGACTTACCTGAGTGTCGGGTGATTGGTGAGTAATGGAAGAAGTTGTGGAGAGGAGTTGTGAGGGAGTCCAGAGGGAATCATCTTCAGGCTCAACCCCACTATGGAACCGGTCGTCGCGTAGAATTTTCTGGAATCATTTCTCACGTTATAATGCAAAGCTTAACAATTGATTAATTAAAACCAGTAGCCCGTCCCGAGTTCGATATTAATGTTGACACCGGACAGACAGTAAATTCTATTTTAGAAAACTAAAAAATCTCCTTTTGGAAAGAAGCCGGAGGAAATAATAATAAAGATCTATTTATTCCGAAATTGTTTTAATATTTCAATTATCTTTAATATTAAATAAGGTTGTAAGCTTGCTGCTAATAACTAGGTAATTATAGTTAATATAGTGATATTTATTTAATACGGACCCTTTCGTGTTTTATTTAGGTAAATCAAGGCTTTTTACCTCCTCCACCTTTTTTCCTAGCCTGTTTTCATTATTTCCTTTCCCGCTATCGGTAGTATGTCATCGACCGATAGTCTCTTGTGTCTTATCGTTACCAGTCCCTTTCGTTTTGTTAATTTCAATGTCCTTTTTTTGTCTTTTGCAGATATATCCAGCCCAATGCCATTTCACGCTCACTTTTGTTGCGCTGTTTTGGCGCCAAACCCGGCGCTGCTACTTGAGACGTTAAAGCCTTTGTTTGTTTACATTAGCCTAAGTATCATTATGCGGTTTATGTGACGGATTGCTAGATAAACAAGCTTATCCATATGTTATATACAGTGGGAGGCTCCTTTGCACAGGATGCCGGCTGGATTATGGGTACCACAACGGCGCCTATTTATGCCGTGAAGCAGTAATGTGTAAACATTCCTGTATTTCGGTCTGAAGGGCGCCGTAGCTAGTGAAACTACTGGGCAAATGAGAATTAACATCTTGTCTCAAGGTGACGAGCGCAATTGTAGTGCCGCTCAGAATTTTTGGGTTTTTCTAGAATCCTGAGCGACAGTGCATTTTAATGGGCAGGGCGTATCAATTACCATCAGCTGAACGTCCTGCTCGTCTTGTCCCTTATTATCATTTAAAAAAAACTTTGTTATTTACAAACACTTGTTTACACTTTACTTTGTTTTAAACAAAAACCGTGATTTATGATGGACTCGGACAGTGATATCGCAGCTCTTTCAAATTTGTACGATTGTGACTATTTTTCTAAATAAAGATTTACAAAGGGTAACTATATATAGTTACTAAGTACCTACCTACTTACCGTTCTATGGCAAAGGAAGTACAACTGAAAACTTTGTTACCAATTTCAGGTACTAATGTATTTATCTTTCAAAGCTATAAAATTGTATCCGTTTCAACCGAGACGCGACCTTCCGATGACCTTCCCACAACAAGTCGTTCATTCGTAATCCATTTCAGAAACTGTTTTATGAAGCTAGAGACCACGACAATGTATTTGAGAATGCAATAAATTTATTATTGCTATCCACAATGGCACATACTATCGTCTGTGTTTCGTTTGTTATTTTTTATTCATTCATCTATGAAATGATTACAAAACAAGGATTGTGTGGTTTTATGAAACCACGGTAAAAGTGAAACTTTTTTTTTACTTTATAGACATTTAACTAAAAATTTTTGGAATAATAGTCCATTAAGGGTATAAAAATCGCTTTATCAATCTTAGTTTTATACTTGAAAAAATCGGAATGATAATTAGAAATAAAAAAAAACAAACAAAATAGCGTACTAGCGTAATAGCAACTGGCACAAATGAGTAATAGTCTATACACTACACGGTCAGCTGCTGCGAACTATAGGCGCCGCCCGACCGTCACGCGACATGCAACACACAGACGAAAAAGTTTGAGACGATGTAATAAAAGTTTCACTTTAATAAAATAACTTATAATATTATTCCATGTACAACCAAGTTGTTGAATGCGTGGAGTCTCCAGGATGATACGACATGGGAACCTTCCAAAAAAGCGAGTACACCTTCCTTAAAGGCCAACAACGCTCCTGTGATTCCTCAAGTGCTGCAAGAGAATGTGGGCGGAGGTGCATCCGTTTCCTCTTCCATAAAAAAACTCCGCAATATGAGGTGAATGTCCTGCCACTTCATTCGAGCTAATATTTGTGAACATGGAAAGAAAACTGAAACATTATTTGGTAGTGAGCATTTGCAAATAAACCTTCTGATTTCATCTTATCAATATTATTTTATGTTGAGAAAACCACTCTGTAACCAAGTTGAAATGACAATTTCTTTAGGCATAAAACTCGCAACACTTACCGACACCTCTGTTTATATTTTATGTAATATATAGTTTTTTTTTTATGAAAATAATGGATGAATGCGTCTCTTTGATTAATCCAAGATAGAAAATCCGGTTCATTAAATGGTTCAGTAAACAGTAATTGGTACAAAAAAGTTTACAGGAAATAAAAGATGCGAAATTTTATTTTCTACAATAATGGTTTGCATAACTTTTGCCTTAAAGTGAATAGATGCTGGCTAGATTATGGGTACTAAAATGCTGCCGTGAAGCAGTAATGTGTAACCATTACTGTGTTTCGGTCTGAAGGGCGCCGTAGCTAGTGAAATTACTGGGCAAATTGTAAATTGAGCGCAGTTGTAGAGCCGCTCAGAATTTTTGGGTTTTTCAATAATCTTGAGCGGCATTACAATGTAATGGGCAGGGCGTATCAAATACCATCAGCTGAACGTCCTGCTCGTCTCAACCCCTTATTTTCATACATAAAAAAACCGCTGTTGTTGAGGTCTCTTGCTGACTGTCTCACTTCCTAGAACTGTCATTCGAGCCAGGTCCCAAGTTAAGTTGACGGGCTTATTATATACTTTAGGTGGAAGTCTCTTTATTAAAACATTATGGACACTGACATGACAAACACACGCATTCTCTAAATGGACCCAATTAAAGGTCTAAATTCAAACCCACATGCACACACTCACTCACACACACACACACAGTTTTCAGACTTGTTTTCATTGTGCGATAATTGTAAAATTTGGTTTTTAATTCTGTTTATTTCTGTTTATTTCTATATTGTTTATTAAATACAATGTATCTACTAAGGAAGTTACGAGATATTCCCATGTACCTAAGACAACTTACTGGGAAGTCTCAACCACTAAAAATGTATATGTAATCTTTGAAATAAAACGAAATTTATTTAAATACTAACATGCAGACCCTCGAGGGCGAAGGCGATGAGGCGGGGTCGCTTGCTGTCTAAAGCGAGCTGCAAAGGCAAGAAAAGAGCGCGCCGGATCTCGTGAGCCGGCAGGCTCAGGTTGTGACGGGTCGAGCGTAGGCCGCATTCCTGCGCACGCAATAGGTCTGTGGAATATGGACATCGAAATCAAATTCAAATTATTTATTTATTTATTTAATTCAGAGAGACCTCCATATATATTAGTAACAATATTTCTTATGTACTACGTTTGTATTATTAGTGGAATACATTTATAAACATAGAGCTAACTGTATCCAGTGTTTCTGGAAGGAACAGTCAGCTCTGGCAGCAATCATCTTTAGGATGCTGTTACTGCTAACACGAAGACGCTGCAACATGGAAACCGCTTTTTTGCGCATTGTGGCATGGAAACGATCCACAGATGCCTCAGCAAACATTCCAGAAGCGCTACAACGCCATGGTAGCCCCAGCAGCCTCCTAAACGCACTATTATATGTGACACGTAGAACGCTATAAGCCCCGCGCGAATATGACACCCACAAGCCGCTCGAGTAAAAAGACTGGCAGAATGCTTTGAATAATTACGCTTTAACAATATTTGTGCTTCGAGCAAACCTGCGGGCGAGCATATTACCCCTCACTGACAGCACTCTACGCCCCCTCTTTATGTCATAGTCATCTCTTAAGTCATTCGAAATGATGTGACCTAAGTATTTGAACTTATCAACTATCTTTAGCTTTTTATTTGCGAGAAATAAGCAAGGATAATTTCGTGACTTGTGTTTTCGAGTTCGATTATTATAATTATTCAAATTCAAATATTTTAATTCAATATATGATTGATAGTCAAAAAAAATACCGCCCATTCCAAAATGAATGCCTCATACTTGAGCAGAATGGGTGCAAAAAACTTTTTCATCAAAAAATATGTTTAGAAAGTAATATTGCACAATTGAACTTATTATTTGATCGCCTGAGGACGGTCGCTCCATTCTCAATCTGTGGTATCATTAAGAATTTATTATGCTATAGAAATCTTTGCCACATAAACGTTTTTTAACAATTCTTTTGAATAACGTAATACTTTTCTTTTGAAAATTTTCTGGGATCTTGTTGTAAAAGCATATACATCGCCCCACAAAAGACTTACTAACAGGACTTAGCCGAGTAGTAGGCATTATAAGCTTATTTCTGTTCCTGGTGTTAACATTCTGGTTATGAAAATTTCTAGAAAATTCACTTATCGAGTCTATTAAACACATTATAGGGGCATCATCATTAAAAGGCAAAATAGGCATTTATTTTCCCAAAATTTATTCCTGTAGAATTCTTTTTAATGTCGCATCTAACACTACCACCATTTCGGAAACAAATGGCGCTCTGAAAGAGAAGACGCTCTCCCAGAAATAATTTTTTGCGCTATTTTTAATAAGATATTATATATAATATTGTATTGGATTTGTTATCGCTATAAAATAATCATAATCTAGTCCCAGGCTGTCCGATCACTTAGATATTCAGCTGTGGTGCACTAGGATATACGACAGAGCCATTTTTTGATAAAAAAATTAAATTTATTTATAGCATTAGCCTGAACAGTAGCTGGGACTATATTATACAAAAGTGTACATTTACCCTTAAAGCTATTATGTATCTTATGACGACCCATATAGCCGAATGGTTAGTGACCTTGACTACTAAGCTAGAGGTCCCGGGTTCGAATCCCGGTAGGTGCATTCATTTATATGATGAATATGGATGTTTGTTTCCGAGTCATGGAATTTTTATAAGTATTTATGTATGTTTAAGTTAGTATATTGTATTAAATATATCGTTGTCTTGCAACCATAGTACAGGCTATGCCTAGTTTGGGGCAAGATAATTTGTGTAAAAGTGTGTCAATATTATATTATTATTATTATTATTATGAAGCCTACTAGAATTAGTTACAAGCAATCCCTTATTTCTAGTGTTATAATAATGAAAATCACTATCAAGAGCAAAAAGGTGAAGATTTTTGTGAACGAATATTAAATATTCATAAATATACTGACAATGAACAGTCATAATATAAATTTCTTTAGTTTTTTTTTACAGTGACTGTCTATAATCAAGGTGTACACAGCACGAACAGCTGCCCCCTGAAAACGAGATCTGGAAAGGTCTTGAAACGTCGGGATAACTAAAATGAAAATATAAAATGTAACTTTAACGCAAAAATCTAATTTAAAAACACAGTAACAATTACATACGTCTTTATTTCTGAAATATGTATAAAATCTTGTATTGACTCATCCATATATCTCTGTAACCATAAACCGTAGATACTTGCCCTCTTATTCATAATGGTCCGCAAACTTTAAGCAGCCGCTAAGGAGCTGTTTTTTCTCATTCTGACTAAGGTCAATAGAAGAAGACAGAGTGAGAATTAGCAATGCTCTAAGTTAGCGGACTATTATGAATAAGGGGGTTGAAGTTTAGTAGGAATATTACTTTCGCCGAGCAAAGGTTAGAACGGATTTTTCGTAACTTCACCCGCAAAAGTTTTTTTTTTTATTATGAACAGAACTACGTCTGTCGGGTCATCTAGTTATGAACAGAACTGCGTGTCAGCTAGTTGTAATTATTATCTACCTGCAGATTCTGTACATAATAAAAAAAAATACTTACTGGTTTATAGGAATTTGCCACTAATATTTCAAAAAATCAAGAATTATTTTGTAAGAAATGCTCCCTGTTTGATATAATGAAATTGTTTCACAGTGGAACTGTCAAACCGTGCGTCACTAAATTCTTTCGTAGAAAATATGTCCATACAAAACAAATACAAAAAAAACTATCCTATCTCTCAAGTTGGACTAAACTGCACTCCATGAAGTAATCCCCATTAAAATCCGTTCATTAGTTTAGAAGTCCATCGCGGACAAACCACGTGTCACGTAATCTATACTATATAATATTATAAAGCTGCAGTGTTTGTTTGTTCGCGCTAATCTCTGGTACTACTGGTCCGATTTGAATGATTCTTTCAGTGTTGGGTAGTCCATTTATCGAGGAAGGCTATAGGCTATGTTTTTTTTCAAAATAAGGGATCCGTAATAAAATTGCTATTTTGTAACACAAGGTGTAAAATCGAAAACCTATTTTTGCGTGCGCTGCAAAAACTATTGAGAATAGAACAAAATGATGTACAGGCTATAATATAGGCAATATTTTATTACTTCTAAAACTATCGCGTGAATTATATTTTATATGGCAAAACAACGTTTGCCGGGTCAGCTAGTTTATATATATTCAGATAGCTGACCCGACAGACGCTGCTCTGTCCAAAGGCAATGATAAGAATTGATATCGTATTAGCGCAAACAGCTTTTAGATTACCTACAGCTTTCTAATTGCCAATTTTTTTTAATATTAAAATGGATATAGTATAGCCTTAAGAGATAGACATATGCCATCGCACAGTTCTGTAGACCTACATATGATGCACAATTCCGCCATACATTATTTTGTTATACGATCTCAAAGCTCCCAGACGTCTTATTTTTTCCGACACCTACAAAAAATATCGTTAATGATAATTACAAAAATGAATACAACAACTTAACAAATTATATACTACAACCTTCCTCGAGAACCGCACTATCCATTGGTGAAAACCGCATCTAAATGGGTGCAGTAGTTTTTGAGTAGCAGAGGAATTTAATTTATATTATTTAGAGATTATAGTACGCTTACTTTTGAGATTGTGATCAAACAATAGGTCAGGGAGAGATCGGGGAAACGATGTATTTCCAATTACGTCTTTTTTTTTTCAAATTTAAGAAATATTTTTTTTAGTCCTGATAAATTGGATATATTTAAACAATTAAACATACAATAATAAATTACTTATCATTAAGATAAGGCGCCTGCGAGCGCTCTTTCCAACTGAGTTAACCGTTGAACCGGTGAACGGAAACCGCGAGGTCAGCGGTTTGAGTTGAGGTTTCAAGTTTAGTTAATCCCAGAAGTGAGGGGTACCACTTTAAAAATAACAAATTGTACTGTTAGGTATGAGTTTTTTGTGCAGGTGAATCCCAAGGACCCATCACCTCCAACCCAAAAAAATCAAATATCTTCAACGAGTGATGATATTTCCTCCGGCTTAGGTTTTCGGCAGTTTCGATATGTTCTCAATTTAAAAACAAGTCCCATGCCACACCAAAGGCCTTCCACGAATCCAGGGCATATATAACGTCATAAATATACATTATAGGTACTAGCCATTCCCGCCCGCATTTAAAAGGAAATAAACTAATGAAGGAACGTTGGAATTCGTAGTAGAACGAAATAAGTTGCCATAAACCATCTAGGATACATTTCGGATCGAATGGTGGCAGTTTTATGTTGATACGATCAGTGGTTTAGGCGTGATTGAGACTCAAACAAAGACCATTTTCACTATCTTAATATATATAAATTACGTGACACGTTGTTTGCCCGCGATGGACTCCTAAACTAATGAACGGATTTTAATGGGGATTACTTCATGGAGTGCAGTTTAGTCTAACTTGAGAGATATAATAGTTTTTATTTCGATTTGGGACCCATAATTATTTTTATTTCCAATATTTGTTTTGTATGGACATATTTTCTATGAGAGAATTTATTGACGCACGGTTTGACAGTTCTGCTGTGAAACAATTTCATTATAACAACAGGGAGCAATGACTATACATAATATAGAACGTCATTGACAAGGAGCATATTTTACAAAATAATTCCTAAATTAAAAAGAAAAAAACAGTATTTTGTTTAGTATGCACAGAACGACGTCTGTCGGGTCAGCTAGTTTATGTATAAGATACTGTATAATATAATGTCTGACAGGTGAATGATCGAACCGAATGAACTAAAGTCCATATTTCAGTAAGCCTCTATCTACGTGATCCATTATCAAGTGCTTTCTTGATTGTATATTTTAAGCGCAAATATCAAAACAGTGGCAGTACACACTTGAATACGGATCACGTAATGAAATACTTTCTGGAAAAAGTTAATATTTTAGATCGATATCATTCGCTATCTCATAGCGGAACCGCACAAGTGTGCTTAAAGAAAATGTAAGCACATTTTTCTATTTATAGTTGGGCCATTACAAACGTGCGAACTGAGTCATAAAACATTACGTCACAGGGATGTGAGTGTGACAATGCCGCACACCTCGTTATCGATAAAGGGATGCCGCTCGGACGCAGGGGAAATTGCGTTATAATTATCATTAGACTTTCTTAAGCGAACCATGGATTATTCTCCAACTTAACTTTGTTAAAATTAAAATATTTTGCATTATTTCGTTAACCTTAATTACCTGCTAATGACTATCGACAAATCCATTCTTTGTTGCACACAACACTAGCAGTGCAAGCGAGAGTTCCGATATGCCAATAAGTGTGAGCGAGAGATCTGATAAAATTGATTTATGACTCAGTACGCACGTTTGTAAAGGTCCAACTATAGTCGTGTGTCAAATGTCGCTGTCCGAATCAAATCGGAACTATTATTGTTTTACATTGCTGCTTTTTCACCAAGATTATTTTAAACAGCTGGACTAAATGCGGCAATGTATAGATATAGCAGCCGAAGCTTATTATTGTGTAATTTGTAGCATGTTCCATGTTTCGACTTTATTTTCATATGACCACCTCATATGTCTACAAAATGTATACTATTACACAGATAAAATTTGAAAAACAAAATTTTATGAACGATGTGGGACTCGAATCGTTCGAGTAGCCTATCGTTACCAAATCTTGTTTTCTTTGTTCAACTCTCAGGTTGGCTCAGTTGGTTAGAGCACCGGCACGGAACGCCGGAGGTCGTGGGTATACGTTTGTACGCTATACGTTTTTCGCAGCATAAACGGTCGTATCTTTTTTGCGTTAAATTAGACGTTGCATTGACCAGTGGGAGGCTCCTTTGCACAGGATGCGGCTCGTTTATAGGTACCACAACGGCGGCTATTACTGCCGTGAAGCAGTAATGTGTAAATTATTGTGTTTCGGTCGGAAGGGCGCCGTAGCTTGTGAAATTACTGTGAAAATGAGACTTAACATCTTATGTCTCAAGGTGACAAGCGCAATTGTAGTGCCGTTTAGAGTTTTTGGGTTTTTCAAGAACCCTGAGCGGCACTGTATTGTAATCAGTAGGGCGTATCAATTACCATCAGCTGAATGTCCTGCTCGTCTCATCCCTTATTGTCATAAAAATAAATTCACAGCTTCAAGATACTGTAGACCTGAGTATATCAACTCAATATCTCCACGCGTTTCCAAGATAAATCGTCTTGACATACGGATGGACAACAAAGTGATCCCATAAAGGTCATTCCTTTTGAGGTACGGAATCCTAAAAGAAGTTCTAGATAATGGTGGATGACACAAATTCATCAAAATAGAACAAGGTATGCAAACCTTATGAGTAGAGTTACCAAGCTCGAAACGGAACTGGAAAAACCAGCCCAATGCGTCTTCATTTTTTATTTAAAGTGTCGCCTCTATTCTTTTCAACAATTATTATTCCACAGGTAGGTATGTGCAGCACTAAATTAAGTATGGAGAAAAGAAATACAGGTGAATCTTTATCGAAATATTTATTGGATAGATACTGATTAGTTATCAGTCTTAGAAATAAATCACTACTACAAAGTAAACTAATACAAAATTGAACAATGCGGGAGGCTTCAGAAATAATGATGGACACCTCACTGTCTCCCAACAGCTCGTTTGTAAGTTTCTGCATCTGTATTTTGTATACTAATTTGTGGTGGTTCGGGATACATGTTGTTGACATACGGGGATTTTTATGGAAAAGAGGAAAAACGAGCGTACGGATTGACCTGATGTTAAGTGATCACCGCCGCCCACATTCCCCTGTAATACCAGAGGATTAACGAGAGCGCTGCCGGCCCTTTCAAAAAATGTACTCGCATTCTTTGAAGGTTAGCCATGTCGTATCGTCATTCCACAGCTTCATCGTACGTGGAAGAATGTTACTTGAATACAGCACTGTGGTGGAACTCCGCACATCCAGCTGGTGCGGATGATATCCTAATTTGGCGTGTCGTGAGAAGGTGGAATTCGACGGCAGGAAAGGGTGAAACAACTTTTCGGAACTCTCCCCGTGATAAATACGGCAACGCCAAGTTATCTAGCCGTTCACAGAGCACTGGATGTTGTTCTTCTGGAATATAATTTTGTGGTCGTTCAAAATACGCTATACAGGTATTCTTTCTATAAACTATATAACATAACAGCGGTCCAGAATAGTCGAGAAAATTGAGAAGGTGGAATAATTAATGTAGTGTTTGTAAATCTGTTTGAATCTTTCGCACGGAAGCGCTTGATAATCATGTCATGTTTCTAGACTGTTTCTTCACTGAATGCTCGCAATTTCGTCGCTAACCCTATCGCATATATTTCACAGTTATCCCTTTTTAGAGCTTTCCTGAAAATGACTTATTGCTTTCTTCTTATACTTTCCAACCTCTTTCACGTCACACTGAAGTAGCGAACTTGAAACACCCGTAGCGAACTTGCAACACCAGTAGCGAACTTGCAACACCAGTAGCGAACTTGCAACACCAGTAGCGAACTTGCAACACCAGTAGCGAACTTGCAACACCAGTAGCGAACTTGCAACAC
>CATIXQ010000010.1:5683704-5838039 GCA_949711755.1 Leptidea juvernica
GCAACACCAGTAGCGAACTTGCAACACCAGTAGCGAACTTGCAACACTAGTAGCGAACTTGAAACACCAGTAGCGAACTTAAAACACCAGTAGCGAACTTAAAACATCAGTAGCGAACTTAAGACACCAGTAGCGAACTTACGACACCAGTAGCGAACTTATAACACCAGTAGCGAACTTAAGACACCAGTAGCGAACTTAAGATACCAGTAGCGAACTTGAAACATCAGTAGCGAATTTAAAACACCAGTAGCGAACTTAAGACACCAGTAGCGAACTTAAGACACCAGTAGCGAACTTAAGACACCAGTAGCGAACTTAAGATACCAGTAGCGAACTTGAAACATCAGTAGCGAATTTAAAACACCAGTAGCGAACTTATGACACCAGTAGCGAACTTAAGACACCAGTAGCGAACTTAAGACACCAGTAGCGAACTTAAGACACCAGTAGCGAACTTAAGACACCAGTAGCGCACTTTAAACACCAGTAGCGAACTACCATTTTTATGTACAGTAATAACGATGTTTCTTTGTATATACGATATAAATGTCGCCTTAATACAATTATTCATCCCGTTTAATACGCTTCCAACACGTAGGTACCTATTACCTCTTGTGGCAGCGGTTAGCGGTCACTGAGACTGTCGATTAATTATTTAAGACGCTATGTAGCTTCTTTTAATCAAAGCGAAGATGCACTGCATAAGTTTAATTATGTTGAAAATCTTGTGATTGCTAATGCATCAAAATCTTCCTGAGCGGAACTGCATTATAATGGGCAGGGTACCAATTACCATCAGCTGAACGTCGTGCTCGTTAAAAAAAAGCTTGCTGTCAAACCAAAATATGATTACTAACTAATTATATTTAAGTACCTAATTATAATTAAGTACATCTTCTTCTAATATATAAAATTCTCGTGTCATGGTGTTAAACTTTGAACTCCTCCGAAACGGCTTGACCGATTCTCATGAAATTTTGAGTGCATATTGGGTAGGTCTGAGAATCGGACAACATCTATTTTTCATCCCCCTAAATGTTAAGGGTGGTCCACACGAATTTTTTTTTTTTTAATTTTTTGACATTCTTTTTTAATTTGTTTGATTATGAGTCATACAACTTCAAATTTTCACCCATCTAAGATCAACAGTTACTTTTGTATCGCGATTTTAATATCGGCAATACATCGTTTGCTGGGTCAGCTAGTAAATATATAAATTAATACCTTCATTAACCTACGAAATTTGAACTTAATATTATGTAGTACGATTTATTTTGTCTATCCCGCTTCACTGTGACAGACTTTAACTTTTTCAGCTTATTGTTGTCAACTTGTATACTCGGCCCATTTTTGTGGTCTTATACGAGGCGTTTTTAGTATTTTTTTTTTAAAAAATAAGGGGCGAGACTGGCAGGACGTCCAGCTGATGGTAATTGATACTCCCTGCCCATTATAATGCAGTGCCGCTCAGGATTCTTGAAAAACCCCAAAAATTCTGAGATGCACTACAACTGCGCTCGTCACCTTGAGACATAAGATGTTAAGTCCCATTGCCCAGTAATTTCACTAGCTACGGCGCCCTTCAGACCGAAACACAGTAATGCTTACACATTACTGCTTCACGGTAGAAATAGGCGCCGTTGTGGTACCCATAATCTAGCCGGCATCCTGTGCAAAGGAGCCTCCCACTGGTAACTGGAGTGGCTGGTAATTGGAGTAAGTATTGCCTAAAGTAATCTAGCACAATAACAAAACTATCAATAAAGCAAAACAGAGAGACACGGACAATAGTAACAAGGATGCCGCAGTCGCTCGTCGTACCGCCTCGCTGTGGCGTATATTTGAGCGAAGCGAGGTTAACTAAGTCTGTGTACAAAAACAAAACAAAATAATTTTAATAATTAGCAGTGTTACAATTAAAACTTATTGTGATTTGATCAATAGGCTCAATTTTTTAATAAATATAAATAGCGCGTGCTAATTTAGAGTAATATGTAAATCATGTTTGTTTTTATTTATAATAATTGAATCAAGTCGAAATTCAAAATACTGCCTGTGTGCCTATGTGTTCAAATTTTTTTTAAATCAGTCCAGAAATGGCCGACAAATAAACACAGAAATAAATTGGAGTCACCCGGCGGGAGCTTCGCTTCGCTTCGCTCAATGATCTTATTAAAAAAATATTCATCTAGGGCTAAAATCCAAGGAGAAAACATCTGTGAACGTTTATATGGAGAAATTGTATTTAAGTACTTCCGACTTCAACGTCCGCGTCGTAGAAACTACGTCGTAGGAAATTGATTCCATAGAGGTCGTTGTGGTTATTATGTATATAGATAATATAATATGGAAAGATTGTTTGAAGCGAAGATCAAATCGTAGGTACTGCAGGCTCAACTTATTTCAAATAATATGCTTATTATAATTTTTAAAATTTGCATTAGGTAGGTACTGGCAAGTGATAGTTTTAATTTTATGCCTACGATTCTGTGACCTAAGTACCTACAAAGTAAAAAGTCACTCAAAACCTAAAACACCTCCCCAACGTTTTAAACACGGACGAGTAAAATCAGAAGGACTCTGTGTCACCTTACATAACAGTGAGGTACCAAAACAAGCCGGTAAACATGTAAATACATAGCCCCACGCATACACTTACACTAATACAAGCCGATCGGCCGCCATTATGAGATATGCCATCGTCTGTGACGGATCAGTTTGCGTCGCAATAAAATATTTTAAAAATGACGTCGTGCGTTGTGAAAAAGTGTAAAAACAATACTATAAAAGTTTTTGTGGATATATGATTACTTAAGGGAAAAAAAATTGTGTATCTGGCATACCCCGTAACCGCACACAGTACACACACTAGCATAAAGGTGCTTCACTTGCTAATATCACGGCGTCCTTTTTTTACTAGTCCGTGGTTTTAAATAATATCTTTTCTTTCGTAGGTCACACATCATATTTAAATTTTGTAAGTATCTAAATAGATTTTTATAGACTTTAAATAAAGCCAACATCAAAGTTCCTTAAATGTGGTAATATAGTAATAGACACAATGGTAGATGCACAGCACAATTCGCCAATAATTCCGCATACAAATATTTGATTGTCAATATTACAATTATTATATTTATACGTCTGAAATCTTAATACAAATAACATAGCTATAATTCAATAATATAATATAAAATATAGATTGTATGAAGTACATGTAAACAATTATTAACAGGTTTCCAAGATTCAATAAAGCAATAAGACGAAATATGTAAAATAAATGAAAATAATAAAACTTTTGTGCAAACTAGATCTTGAAAGCTGCAATGTAGGTAGGTTCCTACCTACATATTGGTAATCGATTATGCACTCACCCAAGCCAGCCTGACATGATGTCTTCAAAACGTTTAGCTTCGGGGAAGTAGATTCTTTTATTATTTCCTGCAGCAATTCTTCCATTTATGCAATCACACCGGCAAACATTTTGTATGTTTGCATTAACACAATTGCTTTGCGCGACGTTAAAACTACCTACTCGTTGCAGAACTGAGTAGATACTGAGGATGAAGACTGAGGCCCGGGGCGAGGGGTGGGGCAGAGGGAGTGAGTCCTCACTCCTCACTGGGTGTTTGTCTGCTTGTTATCTACAAACGCGCAGCATTCGAGCATGCTCGGAACAACAAAATCAATAATAAAGTACCTACTATGTAAATGTCGTCATTCATATTCTCTATAAATTGGAATCTACATTAAAACAGTTTTGTTAGGATTGTAAGTACTAAGTCCAAGGATTTATTGCGCTCCTTTCATGTGCACGCACGTCCTTTTTATCCATTCCCGACTCCTGGTCACACCAGTGTGACTACGAGTAAATTTTTTTCCTCGTCGTCACACCATGGGTTTTACTACACCCTGTTGGTAATTGATATTATAAGTGATGTGTCAATTTCAATTCTCATGATCTCGACATTCTCGATAGTTTAGATAACGAATGACTACACACGGAAAATGTTTTTTTCCTCGTCTTCAAACCACGGGTTTAACTGCACCTTAATTAAAGTAGTATTTCCGTAAAATGGCCTAAATATATATAATTACTAGCTGACCCGGCAAACGTTGTTTTGCCATATAAAGTATAATTCACGCGATAGTTTTATAAGTAATAAAATATTGCCTATATTATAGCCTGTACATCATTTTGTTCTATTGTCAATAGTTTTTGCAGCGCACGCAAAAATAGGTTTTCGATTTTACACCTTGTGTTACAAAATAGCAATTTTATTACGGATCCCTAATTTTGAAAAAAAAAAACATAGCCTTCCTCGATAAATGGACTACCCTGCCTACCCTACACTGAAAGAATAATTCAAATCGGACCAGTAGTACCAGAGATTAGCGCGTTCAAACAAACACTGCAGCTTTATAATATTAGTATAGATTAATAAGTTTCGTTTGCGTATTAATAATCAAATTATCTTTTTAAATTTCCTCTATTTCCTTGGGCTTTTTACAATGACAATGTCCACGTCATCTTTTAAGACAGTTAATAATTTAATAACTATCAGACAATTTTTTTTCATTATATTGTTTAATGAGGAGTGCCTGCAATGAAACTTTCATGTTTCAGCCAGTATTTCTTCATGTTCGTTGAAAAATCTTTTACTTTGCCCATCGAGGAACTCAAATCTTTTTATAGCAGAGGAAGTTAAAAGAGAATACGGAGCCATCTGGTAGAATGTGATCACCTCATACTCTTTTGTAACACCATAGAATTGCGACTTTATAAACCGTCGAATAAACGTACGTTGCTTCGTTTCGGCGAGTATCGAACGGGGGTTACCGTGGTGAGAGTCAACTGTTCTACCTATTGCGCTATCGACGCCTTAATTCACACTTTCGTGGAAATTTGTAGAGGCTTCTTCTTGGGGATTAGGCTTTCACTTGTTCTTCTGGAATCATACTGCACCAAAATTACTAACACAAGGCTTATTCAAATTCAAATATTTTTGTTCAAAATAGGATATAAAATCACTTATTGAATGTCAAAATTTACCACCCATTCCAAAAGGTATGCCTTAGACCTTAGGAGAACGTACTAACTCAGCGTACTTCTTTTTTTTAAATAATTTTTAAAATCCTGTGGGCGGTCGCTCTATTCCCAATCAGTGGTATCTTTAGTCACCTTTACAACACAAACGTTTTTTAACAATACTTTTGAATTTTGGAATTCATTTGTTTTGAACATTATCTGGGATCTTCTTGTAAAAGTATATACAACGCCCCACAAAAGATATACTAGCTCGATTAGCCGCGTAGGCATTATAAGTTTATGTCTGTTACTGGTGTTAACATTATGGTTATGACAGTTTCTAGCAAATTCACTTAGGTATGTGCTTATAACAGAAGATACATTATATTATCTATACGAATATTATAAAGAGGACAGATTTGATTGTTTGTTTGTTTGCATTGAATATTCACCGCAACTACTGAACCGATTTGAATAATTCTTTCACTGTTGGGAAGCTACATTATCCCCGAGTGTTATAGGCTATATTACATTTTCAAAAAATTAGGGATCCCTACTAAAAGTCCAGTAATGTAACGCAAGGTGTAAAAATACGTACGCGAACGACGTCGCGGGGTATCAGCTATCAAGAATATATTGAGAGGTAACAGTGATGTTTATTTCCTTAAATTTTTCTCTCAGTGATATTTCTTGCCTTTAGGAGGCGTAGAAACCTCAGGGGATACAAACTGCATATGAGGAAAATTTTCTAGACCCTTAGGCACAAAACACAAATTAGAATGTACAATATCCGTATTACTATATTATATCAGAGTGTAAATTGTTTATGTGGCTGTTTGAATTGCGAAGTAGCATTTTCTGTAAAATGTATATGTTTATAAGATTAAAAAAGAAAGAAGTCGGTTAAAGACTTTTCAAATTTAGACAAATTATTCCGGAGTTTAGCTGAAACAAAGAGATAAATAGACAGACAAAAGTTTTAAAATAGATTTTCTGTATAAGAACGATGGCTGGTCCATGCGTCAACTCGTGAACATGTGCTGCTTGTGGTGCCAGGTCGACCTGTTATAATGATAATAATAATATTGACACACTTTTTACACAAATTATCTTGCCCCAAGTTAAGCATAATTAGCCTGTGTTATGGGTTACAAGACAATGATATATTTAATACAATATACTTACTTAAACATACATAAATTCATATAAACATACATAAATACATTTAAACATTCATGACACGGAAACAAACATCAATATTCATCATATAAATGCTTGCACCTACCGGGATTCGAACCCTGTTGTAGTTAATGAATCATTGTATTTGTTGGATGCAATTACTAATTGTGACAGTAATCACGACCATCATGTTCAAGAAGCATCTTCACACAAACAATGAGTTCAAGCTCTAAAGGTTGATGCATCCAATATACGATAATTTATATTTATGCATCTTTATTAGTTTTCATGAAATAGTTAAAGCATTTTGTTATGTTTTTAAAGTGATAACTCTCACTTCTAGGATTAATACACAAATAAAATTTGAAAACAAAATTTTATGAACGATGCGAGGCTCGAACTGACGACTGCTCTCCCAACTGAGCTAACCGTTCGAAGTTAGCCGTTAGCAAATTTTATTTGTGTATGAAATAATTTATATTATTTAAACACGACTCATATATTGGATGCAGCACCTTACAAACTAATTTGTTATGTATATTACAGTCATTGTAAAATACTCTGTTTGATTGAAATGAGTGGCCGTTGAGTTTCTATATATGTTCTTCTCACGAGCTCAAGTTATAAAGTTTATTTGACTTTGACTAAGTGGAGGCATTCGTAATAGGTACGTGTTTCACATAATATAAAATAAATAAATAATATACTGTTTTTACTTCTCGAGTTTTTTTTTTATTATTTATTTATCATATTACATATACCGATATTAAACTAGGTCAAATTAGCATCTAAAAAAAACCACAAAGGTTAACAACTAATGCTAATAACACTTAATAATACGTCACAACTCAACAACAACTTATGCTATAAATTAAATGAACACAGTGAAAATATTTTAAAAGACTTAAAAACGAATAAATATAACTTATAAATATGACTTAGCAGGTTCAAATTCTCTTAGCTGCTATAATTTATGTAATAGGTAATCCTTTATTCTATAATTAATGTTTTTAGTATTTAAATTTTGCCGCTCACTGAAGGTTAGTTTGCTCGCATCGATTTCGCTTACAGCTCTTATGACTGACGGATAAATTTTGTTTTTTTTTGCAATTTTCTTAGTTGTTTTTCATTCATTCAATAAGATATTCCGTATAAGAGAAACTGTTGGTTATAACAATTAAAAAAACACATGTTTTGAAAATCCAAAAGTTCGCGCACCAAAAACAAAATATATATTACATATCGTATCACTTAGATTAAGGATTTGTGTCCGCTGCGGTCCAACTAGATATCGCACTACTAAAGAACCTAACCAAGATGATATCGCCTTTTACGAGTAATTACGGCAACTATTAGATGTTTGTGTGCGTGGCATCTTCACACTCAATGGCATCTTTCAAATTTTGTTACATACTCGTATGTTTCGTGTTATTTTACATTTATTTTAATATAAAATACGAAATACTTACTGATGATATGTGATCCCAGTGTCTTTCTTATTTCTTGTAGTATTATTTTTACAAAGTTTTACTACGCAACCCAGCCTTTTAGTTTTAATTATTATCAAACTGTTCTAATATGTGCTATCGTGATTAAATACCCAACTATTTCCGTCATACATATAGCAAAGAATATATAATAGTACATACAAGTTCATATATAGCATTAACAAAATTAACGGGTCACGGTCAAGGAAATGACACTTGTCAAAAATTTACTATTCTTTTTACATTTACGACCAATTCGGAATAGGTTGATATTAAATGAGAAAAAGTGGCCAGAAACTCATTGGCACTCTTTTAACACATCATTTTATAAATCATTTCAATTACAATATATTATTATGTTACATACATGATACAAGAAAAATACTCAAACGTCAAATAGGTACCTACTCAATGCCTTACACGAGTAAGTAGAAAAAATAGTAAATGTCAAAAATACCTAAGTAAAAACAACAGTTATATTTAAGAGAGTGCAGTAGATGCAGCAATACAGACACACCGTAAATAAATAAAGGTATTTTGCGAGCATTTCATTAAAGCGATTATAAGAAATGTTATAAATTTAATTTTAAAACATAAAGCTTAGTTTCTGGTATTAGGATCATCCTGACACCACAAGAGGCAGCATAGCACAGTACAGTTTTTGCAGGGCATGGCAGGCGAGGCAGACATAGGCCACGAACGTATACTGCGACGCATCAAGAGTAGACACCAAAGATATTATAATATATAGGGAAAAGTGAGCCCTCTCTACGCATTATGAGCTGTCTATTTGAAAACTAGCGCCATCTGGAGATTGGCCCCGAAAAGAAAATATGCTCGAAATTATAAAATTCATTTTTAATGTTGTAACGCAATTAAATAACAAGCTCTTCTTTTTAATGTAGGTATTGCAATTTTTTACCATGTTGAATTGTTATTTAAATTTGTCACAACATAGAACATAAAGGATAGATTTAGTAGTGTAAAAATGGAACACGAGAGCTACATACATGCGCAAACGCTAGAAGTAGCCGCCATTTTATGACCAGTAGGCAGTGACACAAACAAAGAAAAGTTGAAAGGTTTCAAAGCGAGTGACAGCTGACAAAGCTTTTAATTTCGGGCCAACTAACAGATGGCACTACAGGCTTCTGAAAACGTCACTTTAAGGCGTCTGTCCCACCCCTGGTAGACACTTTTGCGTAGTCTAGTATAAAGAATAGACTTGTTCGAGTTGACGAGTAAAATCAATTCATAGAAATAGGATGGCAAAACGTATTAAAAGCAATTATAGTCGTATCTTGTTATTTACAATGTCAAAGTCAAAGTCAAATAAACTTTTTTAATTAGCCTTAAACTAAGCTCTTTTGAATCTTCACTACAAATATTGCTTTTAACTTGCTGAGTTTACCATATCTTCGTAAAAAGTTGAGCTCGTGAGAAGTATATATAAGAAACTCAATAGCCACTCTTTTCAATCAAATGGAGGAATTTACAAGGGCTGTAATATACATAACACATTAGTTTGTCAGGTGCTGCATCCAATATATGAGTCGTCTTTAAATGATATAAACTAAGTAATTGTATAAATATAAATTATCGTATATTGGACGCATCAACCTTTAAAGCTCGAATTCATAATTTATGTAATGATTAATAACTACGATCGTTCTTTATGTTAATTTATTTATCACAATATGACGCAGATTTCAGATTGTGACAGCAGTATTGATGACGATCAAGGAAATAGCAATCAATTAAAAAAATTGTGAAAACTAAGACTAATTGAGATGATACTGCAGTCACCACTGAAAAAGCCTGTATGTTTAAGATGCGGTTTGATATTTCACTTACTGATAACCTTGCTGACACCATATGATTAATAATATTTAATGTACAAAATGTTTCTGAAAATGATGATTAAAGTAACCTATGATGAACTATATTTGTATGTAATCAAAGTCCATGAACCAGCTGCAGTGGCGTTATCGGAAATCTCTTCCGGTAAACATCACATAATAGCTCTGCTGGATCAGATAAGGGGTTTGTTCCTAATGCACTGTTGCTATTTACCACAAAATTAAAAATAGCAGATTATAATGATGACATGACATGAATAGAAGCAATTTCATGAAACATTAATACCCAATTTGGATAAACCCAGTGTGTATATATAACGTATAGTAATGGATAATGCTTGTTATCATGTGATACAAATGAACAAACCTTTTATGTTAAAAAATTTAAAATCTGTTATTCAGAAATGGCTTGCTGAAAATAATATACCATTTCGAGGAATGCTTTACTTAGGCTGAACCACAACGCTTTGTTAAAGAGAATAAAACAGCACTTTATATGAAGCAGAAGAACTGTTCAAACAGTATGGTTATGAAGTGACAAAATTACCGCCTAATCACTGTGACCTCAATGCTATTGAATTTCAAAGAAAAATAGCAAGCAGAAATTTAGGAGTGGACACTGGACAACGCCAAAATAGAGCAGTTAATAAAAGACTGTTTTTCAGATGTTACTCTGGTCTCTGCTGTAAAAAGTATACAGATCACGCAAAAATTGTTGAAAAAAATATAAAGAGAGGGATAGCATACTCGTATCAGATACTGCATTGGAACCGTTTATATGCAACTGGGTTGATACTTATAATTCATTTTCTGGAATTAAATATTTGGAATCTGAAGTTGTTTTATTACTTTTCTTTTTTTGATCCTACCTTTTGATTGACAAGGTGTTTATGAATAAAGTACGTATGATACAAGATAAGAAAACTCAGAAATAAACATAGTATCAAAACTATTTTCCACATAATTTTCAGTGTTGCGAGCTCAATTTTTGTTAAATTTCCCGCTTATTTCGACTGCCACTGGCCAGACTATAGCTATTGGTCTATGGCACTCTATACCCTATGGCCTTTTATTGCACTTAATAGTTATCTTTGGAACATCTAGAATTGTCATACGCATTTATTACTAATTTAAGTAAATCTTTGGTTGATGCAATTCGGTGGTTACAAGCATTTTTAAAAACACACTGACTTTTATCTGACTAGAAGAATATGTTGGCTGGTGTTACCATCGTTGTACTTTTATAATTGAAATTGGTTCTAGAATCTAGTTGAACAGAAGTAGGTGTGTAACATTTTTATTCTATTAATTTAGTAGTACTATATTTATGGCAAATGACAAAAGGTAAGCATCAGTGCTGCTTAGAACTTTAAGTAAAGCTGTTGTAAAGTTTTTGTGTGTGTTGCTTTTTCTTTTATTTATTCATTTGTTCAGTTTCATTTAACAAATAGTGTAACGGTTAGTTTAATTATTATATTTCATTATTTGATAATGTAGAATACGTACGTACCGAAATTATACGAAACCCATGAATTTTAAAATTAATAAGACGTGATATTCATTTTTAGGAAAATTGATTGATAACCGACCGCGTAGGACTGCGACTGGAGGTAGGTAGCTAAACCCACTTCCACGATTCCGCGCGCCCGTAGGTATGTTTAATACCTAAAGCGTGGAGTGATACACGCCTGGCAATGACAGCAGTGTTACCAACGAAACAAAAAAAGTAAATTAGCACAAGCGCGACGTAAATTCCTTGACTTCTCTTTTTCCATACGACGTCGTTCCGAACATAAGCGCGACATGAAAAATAGCGGTGGGCGATTATAAGATATACTACAAAAACGTTCGATTATAAAAATCTCAAAGTAACTGATTAAGTACGTCATTGTGTCTGCGAGTCGACGTAGATCAAAGCAAGCAAACACGATTTTGGTCGGGTCAACCACAGCTGTGTTGGCTGAATGCGCATACTGTGCAGTGCCAAGAATAAAGAAAAAAAAAACACAGCTGTCATTTAAGTTTTCACATTTGACACTTGACATCAGAGTCAGACATTGTAAAAATGGTGTCCTGGAGTGCGCTAGGCCGAACTTTCGGCATTACATTGTTAAAAAATAATAGTAAATCACCATTTTTAGTGCAAAATGTAAAATTTAATGTAGGTCAAAATCTTAAAGGTGACCATGAGCATAGAACGATGGCGATGCAGCCATCTAGGTATGGTGTAGTCTCAGTGATTATCTAATCAAAGCACTGCGCCAAAAGGTGACAGAATAATACTTTGTGTATTATTTACAGATGGCAATGGCATAAATTCAAGGATATGTTTCATTATTACTTAATGATTGGCATAATACCTGTGGCTGGTATAATCTTTTACACCAACGTGTTCATTGGACCTGCTCAGTTGACACCCATACCTGATGATTACACGCCAAAACACTGGGAATATCATCGCCATCCCATAACAAGATTTATAGCTCGTTACATTCACAATAACCCTCAACAGGTAAGCTAAACTTCAATTAATTAATAATTCACTCAAACTAGATGAAGTCTGTCTGATTTTTTATAGATCATCATTTTAAGGTGTCATATTCTATCTTTGTTCAAGCTTTCTCCGCTTCTTTGGGCGCTTCCGCAAGTGAAGACAGGCTCACTTGTATTCCTGTCCCACTTAATTTGACAGTCAACAACAAAGGATCATTTTATTAAGATGGTGTTACTATGGATGGTCTTACCATCTCATCAAGATGGTACTTTAGTTTGTTGTGCATAGCTACAAGATAATGGAATTAGGGAGCAAGAATCATTTCATATAACTCTGTGATTCTTTGGTAGAAGACAATGGCGGAGTTTTTCTAAACCATAACACCAACCAATTATTAAAACTCACTACTATTAGCATTACAGTCAACAACAAAATTGGTTTTATATGGTGGTTTTATTTGTGGTGTCTAGTATATTAGAAATGACATCAAAAATAATTCTATAGGAATCAAGTTTGAGAAAATAAATGCCTTTATATGCTTTTTTACACTAATAATATTGTTTCATTACCTGGCCAGCTCAATAAAAACTTATTATGTCTTCAACCCATGTTACTTTAAGAAATTTTTATTTCTTATGTATATTATGTCTTATAAATCTATATAGCTTTATTTACAATTGAGTAATTTACATATGGCTCAACACATCACCAGTCCTCAAGGTTAACATGCCCATTCTGTTCATTCTAATGGCTCGCTCACACATAATGTAGGACTAACGAGCATACATACGGGTCCCTTGATGAAATTAAAAGAGTGTCGCCAACTTTAAAAAGTGTCGATAAACATACACATGACTCTGAATTCCAAAATCACATTGGTATGTGGGAGGTGAGGATGTAACCAGGGGCACCATGGTGGGACTCCATAGTTCTATCTATTGCACAGGTGTTGCCACCAATTGACTTCAGTTTGACATTTAAAGGGCAAACAAAATAATTTCAGGTAATTGTTTCAGGATTATGAAAAGTTTATGCATTACATTGATGAAGAAGCCCAAAAGGCAAAGTTGCGGGGACTCGAAAAGGATGTTTTAAAGAAAATGTCTGAGAGGAATGATTACCAGGCATATTACTACAGGCCCATGGTTAACAAATACCTCCGTATCAACAAGAAGACAGGTGATGAACTGTATGACAGATTGGGTGATAACCATTCAGATTAAAGCTATTGATATTTTTGGGAATTATGCTTAGTGTATTTATCATACTAGTAATCAAGTGGATTGTTAAATATTGTTTCATTGTAGATAAATAAATGTTTTATGATCTTCCCTTTTTGATTAATTTTTCCAATGAGCAACTTCTTGCACACCATAATTTACCTAATGTTCATGTATACAAAGCAAACCCACATATATGAAACATTTATATCTAAAAATATATCTCTTACTAAATCAAAGTAAAATACAAATCATGGACAAAGTTAGTTCAGTTCTCAATTTTACTCAAAATTGCCACATCCTCCCTATACACTATGTCAGAAAAAACATAGATATTTACAATCTCTTATCTATTATAGATTCCCAACCTTTTTTCATGATAATCATCATCAGCCGGAAGACATCCACTGCTGGACAAATGCCTGCCCCAAAGATCTCCACAACAATGGGTCCTGTGCTACCCTCATCTAACATATTCTGGCAATCTTGACAATATTATCGGTCCATTTTGGGGGGATGGACAACCAACACTGGGTCTTGTGGTATGTGGTCTCCATTTGAGGACTTTACTGCCCCACCAGCCATCTGTCCGTCAAACTATGTGCCCTGCCCACTGCCACTTCAGTTTCGCAAGAATTTGAGCTATGTTAGTGACTCTGGTTCTCCTTATTTCTGATTCGATCGCATGGAAAGTCCCTGCATATAGCTCTCTCCATTGCCCTCAGAGCAACCATGAACTTCCTCATCAAGCCCATAGTTAGCAACCATGTCTGAGTCCCATAATTCATCACTGGCATCACACTGGTTGAAAACCTTTGTCATCAGACACTGTGGTCTTTGGAGCGAGAAGATTTTATGGAGCTTCCCGAACATTGCATCCGAGTTGGATTCGACGAGTGACCTCTGTCACGAGATTGGACCTGCCCAACTGGATTATTTGTCCAATGTAGACTCTACTCGTCAACAATTTAACCTCGTTTACAATTTCGAGAGTGCAGTTCCAAATTGTTACGGGAGTAGGTGCTACATGGATATTTGACATGATCTTCATCTTGTCATTTTGAGACCTACTCCTTGGGAAGCTTGGCGTTTCGATACAAACACTTGAATCCTTCGATATTGACACCTCTGGAGAGACTGAAACTTCACCCAGGTCTCGATCGAATCATAGGCTTTCTCAATAGTTTTTGGAGGATCTTAAGCACAGGAGTACCACCAATTCTCAGAAGCTATCCCTAATTCCATCATCGCCCGACGCCTTGTTGCTTTTAAGCTATTTTAGGGCCATACTAATCTCACACAGGCTGGGATATCTTCGGTGGGTCTTCAGCCTTGTTGGTAACAGGGACCCGCGCGGTCGTGTATAACTTCTCGACTTCCATCAATAGTTCGGGCTTAGACGAAACGACCCCGCCGTCACCGGTCTTCAGCTTAGTCAGTTGGCTCTGCCCAATAGACAAATCTCGTGGGAATACTTTGGAGCCTTTGTTACGCTCTATGGCCGCCTTCACACAATCTGTATTGTGGCGGTGTATGTAGCGAGTCAATAAATTGGAGATCTGTCTATTTAGCTGCTCATACTGGGAAGCATCGTCCGGAGACTGAAGGGTCATTTGGCGTCTTACACCCATCAATTTAAGGGTATAGTCTGAGATTTTTCCCGTTCTTTTTGAACGGCTGGCCTTGAAGAACTTACCTTAACTTAACTTACTTGCTTACTTACCTTAACCTTAGAACCAGCCGTTTGAACTGCCACGAACCTGTTATCATACTCATTCACGTCTACGCAGCCACCGAGACATCAGGCTTCGGGCGTTCCGATTTCCATAACCAAATTGCCCCACTCTTAACTCATCGCCGCTTCGTTTGCCCAGTTTTGCGTTGAAGTCTCCCATACCAACATTGAAGTGGGTCTTCGGAGTGTGATTGGCTGTTGAGATGTCCTCATACATGGCCTCCACCTCCTCGTCTGAGTGTGTCGAAGTCGGAGCGTAAGCCTGTATGACCTTCAACGATACTGTTCAGTAATTCTGAGTATTAGGTACCTACGCTACCCTAGTCGACACGCTCCCCACCTCAGTTCGTTTTTGACGAGAGACTTGTGAATAGGAACCCGACACCACCCTGGGACAGTTGGTCGCCCTCCCGGTAGTTGAGCAGGTGTTCGGAATTTAGGATTTTCGAGTCTTCACCCTGTCTCTACAGACCTCAAATAACCCCACGACATCCCATCGTAGTCTGCTCAAAGCTTCCTCCAGTTCCTCCACTTCTCGACGCCAACGGTCTTCGTTTGTGGTAGCGTTACCGAACCCGGGGGTTCTCAGCACCCCCTGCCCCGCTTATGTGGCTGATACCGTGGGAACCACGTGCGGGTCCGCCGGGGCTGGGGGCGGAGGCCTTATATTATCGGTGCTGGTTTTTTTATTTTGGGGTTTTGCCATAATGGCAAGGTGAACCTTTTTTGGTACGTAATAATTTGTGTTGCTTATAAATTTATGCTTTATCTGGCTCTATTTTATTTGTTTATTTTAAGTTAAAGCTGTTGTTTTTCTCGTTA
The DNA here is from genome assembly GCA_949711755.1 of Leptidea juvernica. Lineage (NCBI taxonomy): Eukaryota > Metazoa > Arthropoda > Insecta > Lepidoptera > Pieridae > Leptidea > Leptidea juvernica. The sequence goes on from CATIXQ010000010.1 coordinate 5,699,533, forward strand.
TGTCACGTCGACATCTAACAATAGAAAAAAAATATTAGAGCTGTGGCCATGTTGGAAGGAGGCGCATGCTAACGGGCAGTTGCTGAGGCTTTACAAACCAGAGAAAACGTAATCTCCAGGCTATGGACATGTTATCGTGTCGTCGTGTCACAACTCCCAGATAGGATCAGTTTCTTCATAATATAGCTAGAAGATAACTTAACATTACGGCCAAACAAACAGTGCGAAGACTATATAGGTACCGACTACCGGAGAAGATTGCGTGAAGTTCGTTTTCACCACTAAGAGTTCCAGCTTTTAGCGTGGCAGTCGCGGACGAAGAAGTTCCGATATGCACTGCGAGCACTGCACAGTGCTATCATTGTAGAAAATTTCATTCCGTTATGGACTGCCAGTATACTGCCGCAGTACCCTAGGGAAATATATGACGTCATAAATCGCCGCCATATTCTACTGTGAGCACTGGCGTTTTCAAGGTAAGGTACTCGCAGTACTTTGATCACGTGATCAGTCAAAACCACTCGAGTGCCTAACGTTTTATAAACAATACCTATAGTTTAATCCCAAATATTTTTAATTTGACAGTACTCCAACAACAGTTTTTTTAATGAACTAGAAAACTTTAATACACTCATTTGAATGCTGCGTCAATAAATTCGGCTGACAGTATACGGGATTGCGTTCCGTTTTTAATAGTAACCAGTATAACTGGCTATAAAGGAACGGCTTCACAGTATACTAAATTGACGTCACACTGTACAGTGGTCGCAGTACAAATCGGACCCTTAATATTGAGTATGAACTACAGATGCCGAACTCTTATTGAATTGAACTATTAATTTTTAAGAATATAACCAATCGGCATTTCTTTTTTTTTTTTGTTGAATTTGTAACATTATAATGTTACAATATATTGAAACTTGAAATTTTCGACTACCCCCGGTAGTCCACAACGTTAAACGTCCCTTAATTCAAAAATTATGGACGTTAGAAAAAAAGTTAAAAACAAAAGTTGTAGACAATAAACAGGTCTATAAAAATAGGTAGATGCATTTGTTTAATTAATCCAATATCTTAGGAGTTATTCGCGGAGATAGAAAAACCGGTTTATTAGGCCATAAATCGCAAATAGTAAGTTTTACAAAAAAGTTTACAGAAAATAAAAGATGAGGAATTTCATTTTCTATTATAACTTTTGTCCTTAAGTGCATAGTTTCCGAGATATCGTCCAAAAAACATCTTTTTAAAAGCTCCACCTGGATCTGCCAGCATTTTGTGATTATATACTCAGTGAATGTAAGCTACAAATAAAAATTTATCGAAAATTTAGTGCGAGTTTAAATTATACATTTACTGGCCTATAATACTTGATTTAAACCGCTTTTGTTGGGTTTAAGAGAATTACTGTCATTCGAACCAGATCCCGAGTTAAGTTGACGGACTTTTTATATTATATCAGTATGGTGAATGGTTGAACAATTAATATCTTTGTGGCATAACAACTATGGATGACTTTTTTCTGAGGTATGGAAGCTGAATTTTTGTTTACTGATAGCCAAGACCTACTTAGTTCACGTAAACGCCTGAAAGTCTTGCAACAAACAGGTCTTGAGCTTTGGTTACTCTTTGGCGATTTTTGCTATGCCATGTACTGACTGAGCGAGCAGCCTTGCGAGGAAGGCTCGGATGTTTGCCGCGGGAGGCCGCCTCGGTCTATAGATTTTTTGCATGAGGCTGCCGCGTACGGGAAGTTTGAGCCTTGTCAGGCTGTGCCAGCATCGAGCTCTCAGCTTAACATGAAGTCGAACAGAGACTGCACGTGCCTAATGCGGCTTATATTATAGCCAGTTTTGCATGAGACCTTACTTTCGGAAAGCTATAGCCACCACTGCCTTTATATTAATTCTTTGACTTGTACACAAACGAAAACAAATTATAGGCCGTCCAGAGCAAGAAGGGTTGTAGAGAACGCCTTTGGCATTTAAAGTTCAGAATATTGAGGAAACCCGAACTAGCGCAGCAAACATACCGAGACGCTTTTGAGCATGGACAAATACCGACAACGTTCGGCTACGACTATTTGCCTCGCCAGGCTGCTAGCTCAGTAGGTACGCAGCTATTGGTAAGGTACCTATAGGTATGGTTGCCTTCTGTGTCGGAGGTGGTTCTGTTGCACGAAGATTTTTTTGTCCTCTGAAAACGGATGTCTTAGGCCTTGCAAGAAACATGGTATAATATCTGACGGCCGAGCCTTGCTTGGATTTTTAAGAATGTACATAACTTGAACAAAATAAAAACTAATAGGACATCTGGATTCAAACCGGGGTTTTCTGCTTTCCGGATCACCCAATGGAGCTATGTTAGCTATTATAGTGTATATAGTGGCGAAATTTAAGTTTCTTATTAAAACACGGATAAAACTACATTTTTTAAAAATTGAAAACTAGCTAGATAGATTTCTCGCCCCCGAAACTTCCTGTATACTAAATTTCTTTAAAATTTATTGTGATTATATATATATATATATACAAGAATTGCTTGTTTAAAGATATACGATTTGATAGTGTTTATTATTTTATTCAAATTTATTATCATGAATTACTTTGCTGTAGAGCTTTTTTACTTGCATTGTATATTCACCATTAGATCGTACATAAGCCTGATGGTAAATAAGTATTTTTGCTGTTAGCATTCCAATAATTGCTAATTTTAAGATTCTAAAATAAAAACACATGTATATGTAACATTGTTTACTTTAATAATGATTTACAGAATATTTCTAACGATCCACAATAGATTCCGATGTGGAAATATTGTAAAATAAAATGTTAACACTTACAATAAATCGCTTACCGCGTTTTGATATGAACTATGTCATTTACGTAGCTACTAGTAAGTTTAAATTCATATTACGGTGATGGCGAACATTGACAAGCTTCCAACTCCCCAAAATTGGGGAAATCATGTTCCTTAGAAGGAAAGCGTACCTACGTAACGTAAGAGAAGGTTAACTTTATTATTCAGAGGAAAATAAATTTTATTACATACATAGTATTGAAGAGACCAAAAAATTAATCAGGTCCGATCGCAACCAAACTACACCAGGTCAAAATCAGTCCGTAGGTATCTATTTGAAGTGAAAGTCGATGCTTTTAAAACATGATACAGGTTTTATGTACATTCTATCCTCCATATACATCGCAACAAAAATAAAATGGCGCATTTATAAGAAAAAAGAAGAAAGCTACAGCCTTATATTTTTAATACGTCTAGATTGAGCCTCTTGCTGCTAGACAACCGATGAAAACAGGCCAGGTTTATTACTTAAGTGTGCGTGACAAACTATGTCTTACTCGTATGTTAGTGTGCAAGCATTGCTCAAAATATAGGTTAACGGTCAACTTCAATTTCTTACGACGTTTTGACAGCTGTCGATCTTTGTCACTTACAGACTTTGTGTTACTATCCATGAAAAAAATCCGAATCACGCTTTGCGCAAGTATCTTTTACCTACGAAAATTAAAATTGCCTCAATTAATATTATATTATAACGTATAATATATTTTTCTCCGTATCACTTCAAAGGTACTAAACAAATATGTTTCGCGGTACTTAACTTATTATTATTATTTGGGGAGATTTGGAACTTGTCAAAGTAGAGCTATCACGCAAAAATTCATTATTCAGGGATCTATTGCAGATTAAATATTTGAGTAATAGTTTCATAGGCAGTCAACTAATCATCTAGAAATACTTAATTATAAAATGTGTCTTCATAGACTGGTGACAACAAGAAAATAGGCTGAATCTATATTAGTAATTATTACAAAGAGTAGGTAAGTAATAAACTAAAGCGTTAACGATTGTTTTCTAATGTTACTTAAATTATCCACACAGTGCTTTGCGGTACGCACTTTTATATTATAATTAAAATGTAGGTATTTCTACTATAACTAACTTCTAATTTCTCTTCTAAGAGCTACCAAGATATTGTTACATATACTTGTACTTAAATTAATCGGTTTTTACACAAATAACCATAAGCTACTCCAAGCTTTGAAGTAATTCACTTGCTGTAACGTAACTTCTTGTTTTTTTAGCAGCTACCGTCATTCTCATCACGTTAACGTCGCTTCTGTATAAAAATATTTTGTCTGTTCCCACTAAATGCATAGTAGTTGACAGCAATTTGACTAGCAAGAATTCCGAAAACAATGAGAACAACGTGGTAACTCTTGACATTGACAATGACATAGGTCTAAATTCATGGGCTAATGTCATAATTTTCTTATAATAATAAGCGAGTACAGCTAAGCTAGTAATAATAATGATTTTGATCCTTGACTAAGCACTTTCGCACCGCATCGCGACCGTGTGATAAATAATAATATTTTATTACACAAATAAAATTTGAAAACAAAATTTTATGAACGATGCGGGACTTACCCACGATCTCTCGCGTTCCGTGCGAGTGCTCTTCCAATTGAGCTAGCCGTTCGAGTGACGTATCGTAATAAAATATTTTATTACATAATTCTTATGTAGCCAACTAACTATGTTTTGCGCCCGCTATATCTGACAGTTTAATCGGTAAAATTCATACAGGCCTCATATCATATCTTAACAAAATATTTTTAATCCATTATTATTAGCTATTTGAAATTTTCGATTTAATTAATAATAATGTTAAAACGTAAATATCAAAATTATATTTCATCATGTAAATGCATATTTTTCCCGTAAGCAAGCTTCTAGCATATCCAAAGTTTCTACTTCAATGATAATAAATTGATAATGTAATATATAGAAGATTGAGTGATCTTGTGTGATACTCTATGTAGGTGCCTTATAGCCTGAACACATGGTCGGATTTGGTACGGCCGAACCATCGGATGCGGTTCGTTGCACAGACAATCTAAACTAAATCAAAATAGATCTTTATGATTCTATGGTTGTTGCACTGACCATCGCACAAAATTATAATAATTGAGTACCGTCTGGACGCTATTGCCTACGACACCGGACCAATATAGCTGTACCTGTATATTTTAGTTACTTCCACAGCATTATGAGCTATGGTATCCTTTTATGGGGTAATGCTGCTGAGATCAATACGATATTTGTTAGAGCCGTTAGAGCCATTTATAACATGGGATCTAGAATTTCGTTAAAGAATAAGTTTAAAGAAATAGGTATTATGACAGTGGCCTCACAATACATTTACGAGAATTTGATATTTATACAAAAGAATAAAAATAAGTTCACAAAACTAAGTGACTTACATAGTATTAATACTAGAAATAAGGGTAATTATTTAAATGATAAAGCAGCCTGGAATTGAATTGCTCTACTTAAGTGTGATTTGTTTTATGTGATTTTAATTGATTGATGTTATTTATATTACTTATTTGATTTTAATTTTATATGTTTGTTATTATTTATTTATTATTATGAAATTAAGTGTATGACTGAACTTAAGCCATTGTAAATCAATGTTATTAGTTCAATAAACGTTTTGATTTTGATTTTACCGTTCGATTGTCCGGCCGTACCAAATCGGACCATGTGTTTTGGCTATTAGCTTTTACACGTAGTAATACAATAGGATCCCTAAACATAACATATTCTGCACTATGAATTCTGACAGCCGATTTGATATATAAAATGTTTTATCAAACTATCACAGCCATGTAACAAATGACAGGTTAACTATTCTACTGTAAAACAACCGATTTGATAAAGGTTGACTCGATTATTAACACGATACTTATAGTGGCGATGCTATAATGCTACGGACACACTAACTTACCACCTACCGCCAATGTTACAACAATAAATAAGTAATTAATTTACCGCTATTCCCGCGGGAAATAATTACACCTAATATTACCTACTTAGATGTAGCAATGAATTATTTGAAATGAGTATTTCTTTCTCCAAGGTGGTGGTTGAAGCTGCAAGCTGCGGGTGTTGTACATTATGAACGTTTATTATGTTATATTACTTTTCAAAGAAACCAATACTCGATGATTATTCATTATTTTTATTAAAAATAGGATATGAAATCACTTATTGGAAGTCAAAAACTACTAACCATATAACCTGAGAAGAAGGGGCGCAAGAAACAAAGCGGGTTTCTTTTTTTTTTAAATAAAATGTCAATACAATCAAATTAATAATTTAAATAGCCAGTCGGCGGTGGCCTCAATACCAATTTGTGGTATCATTACGAAAGTCATTTATATTATAGTAACTTTTACCACATAACTAATTAATTGCCACATACCTATTCTAAATTGAACTGAACATTAAAACAGAGGTCAGTTTTGAATATATAATTTTAGGAACTCAGGGGCCTTCCTATTCACCCCCCACTCCACAGAGCCGGATTCAGGGGAGGGCAACCGGGGTTATTGCCACAGGGACTCCGCAAAAGAAGAGACCCCATAATAGGGACTTCGGAAAAAAAATAAAAATTCAGACTAGTATTTTGGTGGTATCAAATTGCACTGGAGGGCGCTCATTTTCAAAAATGAAAATTATAAAAACAGGGTACATAGACACGATGAGAAAAACCATCTCTATTAAGGCCTTCCCTCCAGAGCATTGAAAGAGGTTTATTTTGGGAACTGGAATTCAGCGAAATTTTCAGAAAAATTTTTTGGCGAAAAGAGCTCGGATGGTTCCGTTCGTTAACTCAAAAAAATACTTTCATATAATTCTTATTTCCGTTTATATTTATGTTTGTTAAATAGTAAAAGAATTATGCTTTGTTATTTCACAATAAATTGTTTACTGGAAAACTCGACTGAATTTTTTTAGATTTTATTTGGAAAATAATTTGGGGCCAGGAGACATCTTTTGTTGCTCCGGGGCCTTCAGACCTCTAAATACGACATCGCGGCTCTATATCGGCGTACAGGTGCGTTATTTCTAAATTCGTGTTGCACACTGGACAAACGGTAGGCTATCCAGTACACACCCATTGATGACCACACAAATTTTCTTTGATAAGCGCAGCTGGAGCCTATCGCCCTATGCAAAATTGATTGGCATTATCAAAGTATGTGTATAAATCATGGCTACACCTAGGTATTGTTTCAATTATTGATATAAATATTGCGGAATCACGGTAGTGTGTCCGTAGCATAACCATCATAACGTATCAAATATGTCACAGAATTCCAACATTCGCTACAAATTCAGAATGCTTCAAATTATTAGTTAATGCTAAGAACTAACTGAACTAGCCTTTACGTCGTTTCCGAACTAGCGCTGTCTAATAAGACACAATTAAGAATTACATAAGAAAATAAAAATTTGTGTATTTAACACCGTAGGAGAGTATGGTGTGAAAAAATACTAAAGTGAAAACTTCATCAAGGCGAAGTAAATGACTTACGGCCGTTTCCAATATACTGTTTCCTGATAGAGATAAATCACTACCTTCTACTGTCAGTAATTAGCTGTCAATAATGTAAAGCTGTCCCAGCATACCCGATAAGTCATTTATATCGCCTTCCATACAGACTTCTAACTCTCGTAGGCTATACGTCCTCCCATTGACAGGCAGCGTGTACGGAAAAGGTGAGTTTATTAGGACAGAAAAGTCAATGATAGTTACGATTTTTATCTCAAGTAGGCCACAACCGGAGATAGACTGAATATTGGAAACGGCCGTTAGATAATTTATGCGTCTAGAAAGACCCTCCTACTTGACGCATGACAGAAAAAGTCTGAGAGTTCACGAGCCGTTGGAGCGATGGCGTGCCCGTAACTGGGGGGCATAACACTCGCGAAATGCTAATCACTTTGTTTTAGTGCGCGCGCGGTCGAGAAATCTAGCTATAGGGTTACAGCCAAGTGAGACAATTCGACATAAAAGATAGAGCACCATGCAATTGTTATTGTGAATTAAATATGAAAACATTTAAATAAAACTATACATTAATGCTCATAGCTCTTAACTACGTCAGTAATTGTATACTGTATAAATTACATAACGATATGACTTCATTAATTAATCATTCTTTCAGTCTTCGGTACATTAAAATATTTCCATTTATCAAATTAATTTGAGTGCCGTTATATTGTTTCAAAAAAAAAAGAAATAAAATAACATTTAATCTATCCATATCAACAGTAACAATACGTCTTTTAAATTATATAATATCTACAAAAAATGACGAAATATTTTCTAATCTGCTCTATATACCTATAGTAATAATGCACTATAACTTTTAAAAACAATTTTTATAAGTAAGATTGTTTGTATTTTTCCCTGAAAAATTTTAACTTTAAACGCTAAAGACGGCTACAAGTTTCTACGATGTAAAAAGCTTAACAACTATGTACTATTTATTTTTCTCCTTTTCGGCTTGTGCTGCTAACTTCGCTTCCTTTTTGGCTTTTTTCTTTTCTTCTTTTGCTAACAGTTTTGCTTGTCTTTCTTCCTCTTTAGCTAACTGTTTGGCTTGCATTTCTTCTTTCTTAGCTTGAAGTTTAGCTTCTTTCTTCGCTTCTTTTTCCGCTTTTAACCGAAGTTTTTCTTCTTTTTTTCTCTCGGCTAATTCGTTCTTTTTATTATCACTGGTTTCATCTTTTTTACTTTTTTCATTTTGTTTAGGTGTCTCCGGGTCTGACTCTTTCTTTTTATTATCTTCTTTATTAGCTTTTGCTTTGGGGGTTTCTTTTATTCGTTCAGTCTCTTTACTTTGATCTCTGGATTTGGGAGGTTCATCTTTGCTTTCAGGTTTTAAAGGACGAAAGAAGTGCAATTTTTCGTGTTGAGGTGATATTTCCAATTGGGTAACTATCTTGTGGGCGCATCTGAAATTATATTTTGATTATTTAATAGTTAATAACTTTTATTTTTGAATATTAACCAAACTATTAAATAATCACAGTAAAAATTTACGTTAAAACATCTTGAATAGACCTTGCAACGCCAGGAGAATTACAAGAGTATATTTTTTTTATGAAAATAAGGTGAGATAATTAGACGAGCAGGACGTTCAGCTGATGGTAATTGATACGCCCTACCCATTACAACGCTCAAGATTATTGAAAAACGAAAAACTGAGCGACACTACAACTGCGCTCGTCACCTTCAGACACAGGATGTTAATTTTCAATAAGCTGTTAGCGTGCTTAAACTGTAAATAAAGTAGGAATATTCATTAACCACGTGTTTCTTTTAGAAGCAGTAGAATTAACAATATAAATGTAGGTAGCAGTCTATTGTCGCTGGATATGAGATATTTCATTTTTGTCATAAAGATGCCTAGGAGTCTTCCGGCTGATATGATGATGAATGATGCCTATGGTTAATGAAATGTAAGACCCAGCTCCATCTCCGTCGCTACCACAGACAGCAGGGAGAACTAGATGCCATTGCCGGGGCATAATACATGGAGCTCAACCATCATTTATTTGCATTCACATCATCATCATTTTAAATTTAATCATTGATACTGCACCACATTAACCTTGGTTATATTTTACGACTCTATAACGCAGAGAGAATATATGACGCTGCTAAAATTTTAATAAACTTTTTTGTCATTTCTTCCCATGAAAAAGTAAGAGAAAATCATAGAATTATTTACAAAAATATTTAGCCAGGCGTGTTGACAATATGGTTTAGGTTCTTACTATTAATTTATGATACAATAGATTTTTCTCTTATATTATCTATCACGTTCGGTACAGCCGAATTCATCAAAAAAATATTTGACCAGTATACCTTATCCTAGTTGAGGTCGAAGCTGAAATAGTGCTCTCTCTGCGCCCTTCTCGAAACTCTCTTTGAAATTCCCTTATAGGTGGAAGCCAGCCAGAACTTTCTGGGGCTGGTCCACCAGTGTAGCTATGAACTTGGTAGTCCGGGAGACGCGCCTGAAATAACAATATCGACAATACAATTGTGATCAAATAGTATATGATTTTGCTACAGGAATTACAAAACATTTTCAATATATTTATACGCTTGATATTAGCTTCACTTGTATGTTTGTAACTGACTCGTTTAGCCGCGATTTGACCCACTTTAAACGGCCAGATTTCAATCAAACTTTGTAGATTTATCGAGGACCGATGACAATACACTCATTTGATAAGGTTATTCCATTATTCAATCTGCAAACTAAGATTTTTGTCAATTTATATAATTTTTATCTATAGCCGATAAGGCAGGAATTGATGTTAAAGTACTTAATAGTTTTAAAAATACGCTTTTATAGAAAAATTAACTAAAAAATGAAAAATAATTAATAGTTAAAAAACACTAAAAAGCACGCTTTTTATAAAACTGTTACTATTATTTTTGATAGTTCAGTCTTATTTAAGTTTAATCAAGTTTAATAAATGCATTTTATCAACGCTATTCATTAACGGGGCCCACAAGAATCGGCTAACTGACATTATAAGGAGACTCATCTGATTTTGTAAGTTTGTTTTTTCAAATCAAATCAAATCAAAATATTTTATTGTAGGTCACATTTTTACAAAAGGGTGGTACAAGATAGGTAGACAATATGTGACGCCCTGCAAGGGCACAGCAATGTTTTAAATAAAATAACTAAGTTTTTCTATGTGGTAGTATTTGGAACCAATTTTGAAAGTTTTCTAGTTAGTTTTGACGACGAAATAACCGAAGTCGTCAACTGTGAATTGCGTCTTATGTCGAAGTTTTATGACAGTAATGTAAAGTTTAAAAAATACATTTGACAACACATGGCCTAAATTTTAGTTAATTCAAATTCACAATCCCAAATTTCGGATATCAGTATTTTAGTTACAAAACTTGTTAGTAAAATACTAACAGAAACTCACATGAAATTGGTACCCAATATTATTGGAACTATATAATAATATAATATATAATATTGACACACTTTAACACAAATGATCTTGCCCCAAACTAGGCATAGCCTGTACTATAAAGGCCGGCAACGCTCTTGTGATTCCTCGGGTGTTGCAAGAGTATGTGGGCGGCGGTGATCACTTAACACCAGGTGACCCCTACGCTCGTTTGTCCTCCTATTCCATAAAAAAAACTAAGGGTACAAGACAATGATATATTTAATACAATATTCTTACTTAAATATACATAAATACATATAAACATGCATGACTCGGAAACAAACATCCATATTCATAATATAAATGTTTGCACCTACCGGAATTAGAACCCGGGACCTCCAGCGCAGTAGGCAGGGTCACTAACCACGCTATATAGGTCGTCATATCAATATCATTAATTATTTATTTGACCATAAACTAAGCGAGCTACCTTCATACTGTGATGTTCAGATCGCCTCAGCGACATGGAAGCGGGTTGCCGAGTTTTTGGCGGCGCTGAAGTGGATGGGACCCTTGGCACTGCACCTAGACAAGCTCCACCACACCTTGAACCACCGCACAGTTTCGCTGAACACGCGTTCCCCAAGTTCCCACCACTATTTGACGACACTGAAGAAACACCTGCAATGTTTTACATAAGGACTACATTCCTAATAAGAATAACCTAATGAATAAACATAATATAATTTTTATTAAAAATATTGTGATATGGGATTTTATGGCTGAAATAAAGATTTATTATTATAAATGACATGAATGTTGAATATTGTACATTATCTAAATTTTGGGAAATAAGCTCAGAATAATAATCAGAATTAATTATTGAATTTATCTAATCAATCGCGGTATACGAACTGATGTATAAACGAGTAAATTCTCGTAAGCACCTATTCATTTGCAGCATAACATACAGCCTCAAGAGGATTTACGATCAAAACGAAATTATCATTCATGTAATCCTGGAATGTACAGTAGTGGCCGACAAACGGATTAAAATCCTCGGAAAAAGGTTGCTAGGAGAAGTCTGTGAGAACTGTTTTGAACTTCTGGAGAGAGATGAGGTAGTTGGAGTAACCCGCTAAAACTGCACGCAAAATTGATCCAATTAAGGAGTTTAATTGCGGAAACAGGAGCCCATCACACTATACCATTGTTAGCTCGTAGATTCCATCATTGGATTCAAAACACGACAAAGTTGAGTTAACCAAACATAAAAAATTCACATTTGATAACCTTATATTTTGTAGTTGGTTAAAGAAATACGTAAGAGTAAATAAAGATATTATGCAAGCATAAAATATTAAAAAGAAAGTATGAAAGTATGAGAGTGATATTGAAAGAAGAGTGAATGCAGGAAACATGGTGAATGGAGCTTTGCAATCCTTTATGAACAGGCAGAAGGTGTCTAATAAGGCTCGTTTGGCTGTGCATGACGGGGTGTTGGTTCATGTACGGAAGTGAAAGTTGGGTATGGCAGAAGAATAATGAAAGCAGAATAAATGCAGTTGATATGAAAGCGTTGAGAAGGGTGATAGGAGTTAAACTGAGTGACAGGATAAGGAATGGTGAGATAAGGAAACGTTGTGGTCTGAAAGAAGATGTTGTGACAAAAATTGAGAAAGGTATGCTGAGATGGTTTGGACATGTCGAGAGAATGAATGAAGAACGATTGACGAAGAAAGTGTATAAGGCCAGTGTGAATGAAAGTGTTGGAAGGGGTAGACCTAGGCGGACGTTTCAAGATCAAATCAGGGACGTCTTGAAAAAAGGCCAGGTCAAGAGTACCCTAAACCGAAGAGCATGTATGAAAGGAATATTAAAAGTGGACGAAGCGAAACAAGTATGTAAGGATCGTAGCAAGTGGAAAGAAATGATCTCTGCCTACCCCTACGGGAAAGAGGCGTGATTTTATGTATGTATGTAAAATATTACCAGAAATTGATGATTCTCCGCTGGTGACTGAATACAATGAAGCTGACGCCGGGACTGATCTTGCACCAACCGAGTACGAAGACACCGAACCAGGTACGCCCCATGTTCTGCTGCTTGTATTCGACAACTGAAATGAAATACATGACATAGCTATTAAAACGCAAAATTAAAATGTCTCTACAACTTTTAATGTTTTCATATCGTTCCATAAATACGAAGGGTAAATACGAGATATGAGGTAACAAACAAACACAAGAAGTTGATCATGCAGCAATTTGCACACATTGTAAATACATAGATTTAGATATTATAATATGCAAACCACGTCGTATATTCCATTTGTAATTTATTACTAGGTATATAAGTTAATAGTCTCTATGTTTCTATTTAGTTTTCGCAAGTTTGCAAAATTGGTTTAGAAGAACCTGGGCGTTATTAATAGAGCACTTCAAACCGGCTCACATTCTAGCGCTCTACAAAGCGCAAGTCCGGCCACTAACGGAGTATTGCTGTCATCTCTGGTCTGACGCACTCCAGTATCAGCTCGATCCTTTTGACCGCGTGCCACGCAGAGCATCTCGTATTGTCGGGGACTCACTGCTCTGTGAACGGCTGGATCACTTAACGTTGTGTAGAGACGTCGCTTTATTGCGTGTCTTTTGTCGCATTTATCACGGGTAGTGTTCCGAAGAGCTGTTTCACCTGATTCCTGCCGCCGAATTCCACCGACGCCCGACACGCCACAAGTTAGGACATTATCCCCACCATCTAGATGTGTGGCGATTCTCCACAGTGCGGTTTTCAAGGATTTTTCTTACACGTACTTCACAGCTGTAGAATGAACTTCCTTGTGCGGTCTTTCGAATACACCTTAGATAAAGGTCGGTAATGCTCCTGTGATTCCTCTAGTGTTGCAAGAGAATGTGGCCGGCGGTGATCACTTAACACCAGGTACGCCCATTACTTCTTCTTTTCCATAAAAAAGTGCGTGTGTCAGCTCCGACGCACCACGATTGTCTTTGAACAGGTACTAAACAAAATCAAGTCCAATGGAGTCGGTTACAAACAGACTTACAGCAGAATTAAAAAATATATAGATTTTTAAACTTACAACAACTTAAGCTGTAGTGGTAACTTTTAACAAAACTTTTAACGTCCGTAGTAGTGGTGGGTGCTAAAAGTTATAACAATTAATATTAACTGTCAACCAGAATTAACATTAACAATGCTTTTAATAAATGATATATATGACTATTTTTAAGTGATTTTTCTTATGGTCAGGTACCTAATTATTAAAAATCTGTGACCAGCGCCATCTATCGAAAACCGTTAGTTGTCGTATTACTCGATAGATTCAGTGTTCGATTTGGAAATACGAAATAGTTTATGAATATGACACTAGATGACGTTTAATCTAGTATTATTTGAACTTAGATTAGATCTGTGGTTCAACGCCATCTAAATAGAGTTCAGGAAACTAAAGTACATTAGCCAAAACACTTCTTGTTACAAAATAAAATAATTTTCAAAAGTAACGCTAGGTGGCCGACAGGAAAATACAATGCTAATTGTTGCCTTATTTGTATGTACCTACGTTACTATCCGATTTGATGAGTAGATTTTACTGTCCATATTTTTCTCATACCGGGTGCCTTATATGAAAATCGATTCTTATGGAGTTTACTCCAAAAAATTTTTGTCAAATTTGTGTTATGAAAAAAGTGCTTTTCGATATAATAATATCAACTATCATCGTCCACATTCATATTTGAGTGCCTTTGTATATTAACTACTATTATATTTAGTGCTATTTTGTTTAATGGAGGGGGGACTTAATGGGACAACCTGAATAATTACAGTAGGTAAGCTGTATATAATATTAAGTTTTATTTTGTTTAGGGCTTGGCACTGACTTTAAACCTTTCAATAGGTAGCACATACAAATAATAGTATTTTATTAATATTAAAGGTAAAGTTTTGCATAAGAGGTGTATTAAATTAAATTTCTAGTTATTTAAAACTTTTCAGTATTTGAAGTCGGAGTTTTTAATCGTAGTTTTTTTTATTTTTACATTTTAGTGCCAGTTAATAATAATACATAATCAACCTATTCAAGCCGAACACAGAAAACAATTATGTCATCTAGGTAGACGAAAATTTTCATATAAATGTTCGAAAAATGAAAACTACTGGGCTAAACTATGTAAAATTTTTATGGGACCAAATGGCATCTATTTCACATCAAATCATCAAAAGAAGAATTAAGTAAAATTAAAAAATAATACCGATCGAATTGATAACCTCCTCCTTTTTGAAGTCGGTTAAAAACAAAATTTTATGAACGATGCGGGACTCGAACCCGCGACCTCTCGCGTTCCGTACGAGCGGTCTTACCAACTGAGACAACCGTTCTAGTGACGTATTGTTGATAAAATCCTGTATGCTTCTTAACTCTCAGATTGTGGCTTCATCTACACGATCTACTTTACAATTGATAAACTTCTCAACCCCAATATTTGCATATTAGGAAATTTACTTGAGATGTCGCTCTTGCAAATTTAAACAATTTCTTATGTTTCAAAATAACCTTCACTTCAAGAATTATATTTATTACACAAATAAATAACTTGTTTATTCTTTTCCTAAAAACAAAATAATGCCCCGTATTCGGTTACTCTCCTCTAATAAGCCATTCAATGTTTGACCTGGTTAACAAGTAATAAATTTTATTGGTAACAATTTTTTTGTATTGTAGCTTCATTACCTGCCAACTTTTGCTGGTAACAAGCCTCGGCGCTTGCCGCAGCCGCAGTATCTTCGCTCGACAGATGACACATCGCAGTGGAAGCAATCTCTGGCTGACTGCCATTTGAATGGTCTTCACGAAGCAACGGCGGCAGACGACGCGGTGGCCGCACGGTGATGTTTGCATGGTGGCTTTGGCGTTGACGCAAATGACACACTGGTGACAATATCCTTTATAAACTATCTATCAGTACCACAGAACAGTTTAAAGAGATTAGAATGGCCTTGTGGGCGGGGCAGACGCGCCGCGAATATGAACAACGGATCATATTTCACCGAAATTAGCTTCACATATTGTATTCTTCATATTGTAATAACGTATGAAACTCCATGAAAACGATGAATTTTCCGCCTTGCACTTTAGTAACGTGCCAAAAAAGAAGCCTGGTCTGTAGTGCACCCTGATAACGGATTTCTTTTCACTTGTAAGTCCAAAAACCTTCAAATACAAGTAATATTTGTGATTATTAAAATCTTTAACCTGTTCTGTGGTAAATACATCTCTACTACTTTAGACGTAACACACGCACACACACAGTATAGAGTTTACACACTTATAATCAAGAGGCTTTTACCTTCCGAAGACTTATGTCTTCTCTCTGCAAGTCACCCTGAGATCCTACCGCAGATGGAAGAATAAATGATTTTTTATTATTATTTTCTCTATCTATCCGTACTCTGTGCTATTATTATATTGCTGTTACTGTATAAGCCTAAACCTTTTCCTTCGCATTCAATTTACGACATTCAAAATGACGACCTTCAAAAAAAGCGCGTCCACCTTCCTTAAAGGCCGACAACACACCTGTGATTCTTCTAGTGTTGCAAGAGAATGTGGGCGGTGTTGATTAATTAAAACCATGTGATCCGTACGCTTGCTTGACGTCCTTATCCATGAAAAAATATAAGATTTTTTACTTCTAGTCAACACTAACATAGCAGCCGTCACCAGGGATTGTAGCACTGGATTTGACTAGAATGGTCGAGCACGTATCTACCTTTCACATCATATTAATTATTTTTGCAAAAGAAACTGCACCTAACTTTATGCTATTTAAATACATAGAGTAATTAACTAACTGTATTCCTGGCACTCTTTATTTTTTTCTTATCTGAAGCTTATCAGAAATTACAGACTTCTATAGGCCTTCATCCCTAAATAGTAAAATTTCCAATTATCTCTTATTATTTATAAGTATTTATTTTTCAATGTTCACTTATGATAAATATGTTTGTTTCCGATTAGATGTTTATATGTACTTATGTATGTTTAAGTAAGTACATTGTATTAAATATATCGTTGTCTTGCAACCCATAACACAGGCTGTATATGCTTAATTTGGAGCAAGACAATTTGTGTAAAAAGTGTGTCAACATTATTATTATTATTACTTAATGTAATTATCAGCACTGTGAAAAAGTGAGATTTATTACATCATTGTTTTGTCCATAAGCGAAACTATAACACACACAGGCATAATATCTAATATTACGCACTAGTGCATAATGGAATAATTCTCCCTAAAAAGTTAAGTAAATACCTAACGGCTAATTATTTGGGGGTAATACTTTTTTTGTAACAACAAAGAGGTTTCATGCCGCTGAAAATCCATTTACATTTTTAGAATAGATAAATGTTTTGAAAATTGTACATTCAGCAATTGTTTTAATAATTAAACAGTTTATGTAATACATGTTTGTTTTTTCCTAGCAAGTGTGTTGAAATTGTGCGTATGAAACTCATGAGCATCTTGCTGCCAGAAAATACTTACTTCTTCTTCAGGTGACGTCGCCAGTTCGGGCTCATTTTCTTCAAGTTTGTTGAGCAATTTATCCTGAAACAAGTAGAAAATATTTATAAAATTAACATACATTCATTAACCTTTGAAAATAAATTATAATTCATTTTCGTAGAAAATGATGGCTGTTGATAGCTGCTAAATATATCGTTATATAATTACAAAAGGAAAGTTGTCTCCCAGCATAGCTTAGGTTGTTCGTGCCTTGTTGGTACATTTCTGAAAAGCGAATAGTTAAGAGGTTTCACAATATGATTTAAAACTGTCTCTTTTTATACTGTGGCCGAGCTCTTTCCCATAAATAAAGGTTTTTGACTCCTTGGTATGACACTCTCACCAAACCATGAATGATGATCACGTTGCATTTTTCCGACTACTTGAGAAGGTTCTTTAGACCTATGAGCATACACTTTATCATTTTGCTTGGTGTAGTGCTCGTCAACCGCATATTGGTAGAGCAACCATTTAGATCAAGCTATTATCCTTAACTGTAGGTATTGATTTAGGGCATATCCTATATACCGACGATAAACACCAAGCTTCATCTGTAATGATACGAGAAAGTATTCCTCATCCGTTGATGAGGAACGAAAACATGCAACAAATTGGAGTGATTGCCTTGCACAAAATGGAGCCTGGGGATATTAACAAGAGACTTCAAAAGCTAGATATCATTCGAAGACCATAAAAGACCGGGACATCCGCATGCTGTAAGAACTAATAGAGCTGCTAATGCTGGTAAATCCAGAATTCACCAAGGAGTATAAGGAAAAAAGACCGCGGGAAAATAGAGTCTCCCTAGGACTCTCTTAGGTATCATTGACGATGAAGTTTGGTGTTTATCGTCGGTATAAAGGATATGTCCTAAATCAATACCTAAAATCAGATATATAGAATAGCTTTATCTAAATGATTGCTGTCCCAATATGCAGGTGATGTGCACTACAACAAGCAATATGATTAAGTGTACGCTCATAGCTCCAAAGAACCTTCTCAAATGGTTAAAAAAAATGCAACGTGGGCTGTATTACCAAGAAGTCACAGATATTCATTAATGTGGAAAGAAGAAGATTAACGGGGAAAAAATTTTTGCACAAAGTATAAATCGCTTTGACTACTATTTATATGTGACTGGATTTGATGAAATTAATAAGGGTAACATTTAAAAGAAGAAACAAATTAGTAAACCAAAGAGCAAGATGCGTTGTAAGCCGATAGCTTAGACTGATTGTGACTCTTTATCGCTTGTTCCTCGCTCTCGCTTGCACGCTTGGCTCAGTCTGAACGTGAGACTTTTTCATGCGTGCAGCCGGCATTCATCAATTTATAAGACATCACGTCAAAAAGTTAGTTTTCATGTGAATATCAAAATGCAATTATATTATGTGCAGTTCTAATAGATTAATTCAACCATATTCATAACACTTAGGTTTTGTGTATTTCCGTCGCATCTTCTTCATGTGAATGTATACACATTTGTTTGTTACGCTTTCACGCTTAAACCACAGAACCGATTTTGATAAAATTTAGTACAGAGATAGACTAGAGCTTGAAAAAGGACATAGGCTACCATTTATTGCAAAAAAATAAATGGATGAGTTGAAATGGATGGCAGTTTGTATAGAAATTCGTCATTGTCGAAGATAAAATCATTAAACTTTGTATTTCCAAATGATTTGAGTTTTCTTTAGTATTAATTCCGCCAATATTTGTCTTGTAAACAATTCGACACGTATTTCGCCTCTACACGAGGCATCCTCAGGTGTCGAATTGTTTAAAAGACAAATATTGGCGGAATTAACACTAAAGAAAACTCAAATCATTTGGATAATTATGGATTTTCGCAAAGTAACGCCTACTTCAATAAAAAAAAACTGTATTTATTAGGCACTTGATAAGAAATAATTTATAAACATTTGTTTGAGCATTTTTGAAACTTTGACCTACATGGGGATAAAAGTACACAGAGAAATATTTTTATAGAGGCTGTGCACAATAACAAGTTATATGCGCTGCACCATAGAACAGCAGTTTGTATAGGTATTGTGTATTATTTGCATTTGAAATACTATCCTAAAAAAATGCCTAAAAAACTATTCAACGCGGACGAAGTCGCGGTTTAAAGTTAGTTTATATATCAAAAATTAAAATAAAGCTTACAGATAAAATTGAAGATAAATTAAGGATGTGTAAATTTGATATTCACTAGTGTAGTTTATCTACACGAATAAACGTTTTTAGTGTTTAATTTTTCTGCAAAGGTCGGCGGCGGTGATAACCTTATAAAGGTGACACGCAGACTCGTTTGTTTCCTTATTCCATAAAAAGGGTTTAAGAAATTATTTAAAAAGGTACATGAGGGATGATACCGTTTTCATGAAGTCCCCTGACTTAGACCATTAAAAAGCGGCCGGACTCGCCCATGAAGGGTTCCGTACCAGTAAGTAACATTATATAAAAGTTATATAGAAAGGAAATGATATTAAATTATTTAGATGGAAAAGGCAAAAAATCGTTGTTCAAAATCATACAGCGTAAATGAGCTCTCATCATTTGTATGAATTACAAAAAACTACTTACTAGATCTCGTTGAAACCATTTTTCAGTGGAAGTGTGCATGGTAATGTACGTCATATATATTTTTTAAGTTATCATTCTCGTATTTTAGAAGTTACAGGATGGGGCAACACATTTTACCACTTTGGAAGTATCTCTCGCGCAAACTATTCAATTTAGAAAAAAATGTTATTAGGAACCTCAGTGTCATTTTTGAAGACCTATCCATAGATACCCACACGTATGGGTTTGATGATAATTTTTTTTTGGGTTTTAGTTCTAAGTACCCCCAAAATTTTAGTTTATTTCTATTTTTGTATGAAAATCTTAATGCTGTTCACAGAATACATCTACTTACCAAGTTTAAGCAGTTATAGTTCTTATAGTTTCGGAAAAAAGTGGCTGTGACATACGGTCGGACAGACCGATAGATATGACGAATCCTTAAGG
Organism: Leptidea juvernica; assembly: GCA_949711755.1. Lineage (NCBI taxonomy): Eukaryota > Metazoa > Arthropoda > Insecta > Lepidoptera > Pieridae > Leptidea > Leptidea juvernica. The sequence continues at coordinate 5,719,938 of CATIXQ010000010.1, forward strand.
GTTGTGTTTTTTATCATTTGGCTAAGGAACCCTAAAAATAATAAAAACGCTCACTTTCATAAGATGTTATATTCTCAGGGGTTTTCAAGGAATCGCTTCCACTTTAAGACAAAATTACTTTCATTATAATTTCAAAATAACTCTAGAATTTATGTTTTAATTAATCAAATGAGAGCCTCCGACGTTTAAATGTTTAAGAAATTACAAATTTCTTTAATTAAGAAATGAAATAGTTAATATGACTAATAATTATAAAATGTTTTTATTTGTTATCTTGGATAATGGTTTAACCCCGATCTGAGGACAACACCACTAATCACTATAACAATTTTCGCGGTTGTAAATTGAAAACTATAATTTTTTTAGTCTATGCCTAGATAATAATAGTCATTTTATTGAAAAAAAACAGTATTAATTAACGATTCTCGCAGTCCAGTGTTAGGCGAGTCAACAGCGCCTGCAGATGCCTCGTGTAGAAGCGAAACATGAGTGATTTTGTGAAATAAGAGATATCAACACTTAATAATCTTAGATAATTTATAGCGCCTCTTGCTGCTAGATTTATGAGTTATTTATTTATTTCCTTAGTGTGCGTGATAAGTTACGATTTACACTCGCGATTTGTGTTGTGTTGTTATTGTTAGTGTGCGTGCTAAAATTGCTTAAAATAGAGGTAAACTGTCAATCTCAATTATCTCGACGTTTTCACAGCTGTCATAGTCTACCTAGATATATAAATGATTTAGCTAAATATTTATAACATTTTAAATTAAAAATATCTTGTTAATTGATTCCTGTGTATGTATAATATGCGTGTACCTACCTATAAGCATTAGTGTGGTTTTATAAACCACGATGCAACACGGACGAGTAAAAAAAGAAGGACTCCGTGCCGTGATATTAGCAAGTGCGACCTTTATGCGAGTGTGTGTGCGGTTACGGTGGATACTAGTTACACAATTTTTTCTCCCTTAAATAATCAAATACTTATAAAGTATCGTTTTTACACTTTTACACAACGCACGACGGCATTTTTAAAATATTTTATTGAGGCTCAAACTGATCTGTCACAGACGATAACAATTCTCATAATGGCCGCCTATCGGCCTGTAGTAGTGTAAGTGTGTGCATGGGGCAATGTATTTACACGTTAATCGGCTTGTTTTGGTGCTACACTGTTATGTAAGGTGACACGGAGTCCTTATTTTTTTACTAGTCCGTGCAATGCAAGTGAAATTATGTTTCACAAAATAATACAATTCGAAACCACGCTCGCGATGGAGAACCTCGTTAATTATCACTGAAGATCATCATTTACAACATACAAGTTTAAACTCGCGACTTCGTCCGCGTGGAAAAATAAATTTAGGAAGCATTTAAATTTTAATAATTTACTTTGCAAATAATACACATACAAGCTGCTGTGTTTAATACATTTATTTAAACTACTTACTATAAAACTTGTATCCCCACTCCGGTCGGGGTGTGATTTTAATGTGCATGGTATTACATGGTCGTGCGATAACATTTCCCTTCCTCGTCTGTGCCCTAGTAAAGCCTACGATACCAAATCTTCGCTACTTATTGATCTACTGGTGGTGGGTGGCCTGTCGCAATATAATTATGTTCGCAATTCAAATAATCGTACACTTGACCTATTTATGACAGATCTGACAGACGTAACTTTATCTGAGAGTTCCCCATTATCTGTGCCCGACCGACACCACGCAGGCATTGAGATCGATGTGCCTATTGGATCTAGTATTTAAAATATACAAAACAAATCTATTATGGTGCCTAACTTTCGTAAATGTGACACAAAAAGTTGTATACTACAACTTAATAATAACACATGGGACAGTATTTTTAGCCACAGTGATGTCAACTTGAGTGTTAAACGTTTTTATGAAATACTTAACGACACCCCATTTAAAAAAAAAAACATAAATTTATTTATTTCTTATCAAGTGCCTAAATACAAAATTTCATGATATCCATCTTCGATGATAACGAATTTCCATTTTCCAGTCGCTATTTCAACCCCTCCAAGATCTTTTTCGCGAATAAAGGTAGCCTATGTCCTTTCCCAAGCTCTAGTTTATCTCTGTACTGTATTTCATCAAAATCGGTTCAGTGGTTTAGGCGTAAAAGAGTAACAAACAAACTTACATTCACATTTATAATATTTCTAACTGACCCAGCAGACGTTGCATTGCCATATAAAGTAATTAAAAAAATTCAATAATTTAAATTTTGGTATAATTAATAGATGCAACCGATTCCCAGACCTACCAAATATATCGTACTACAATTATTGTATTCGATTGCCATCTTGCAACCCTATAGCGGTTTTGTGGATGGAACAGAATAATATAAAAATCGAGATACAAAAATAGTTGCAGATCGTAAAAGAGAGAAAATTTGAAGTTGTATTTATTTTTCAATACTGAATCATAATAAAATAAAAAATTGTCAAAAAAATAAAAAAAAACATATTTAGGGGTGGGTCACCCTTATCATTTAGGGATATGAAATATATATGTTGGCCGATTCTCAGACCAACCCAATATGCACACAAAATTTGATACATTAGGTTTAGCCGTATCGGAGGAGTTTCGTAACACGGGAGGGACACGAGAATTTTAGATATTATAAGTAGGGATAAAATCACAATAGATTTCCGTAAAGCAACAGGTAATTCTACTAATTTTCAGACAATTTCAATGTCAAAACGTTGCGTGTTTTCGAATGATTGCTCTTAAGGCGGACAAATAATAAAATTGTTGATGTTACGAAACATTACTGCAATGATCTTTAATGGTACTTAATCAATTCGTTAGAGCATTATTTCGAACCTAATCATTACAGAGCAAAAGTATTGCACAAAATTATCAGAGGGAAAACAGTCTATCGATAGAATTACTAGTGCACTGTACTATTCAAATAATTGTGATTATTTAAATTATGATCTCTATAGAGTTGTTGCGTTTATGTCAATTGTTTTACGTCGCATGAAGTGTTTATATGTGATAAAATGTTATTGAGTGGTTTTTTCTCTTCGCGAATGGATGTTTGTGTGATAAAAATTGAAAATGTTGCTATATGACAACTCGGCTTGTAAGCTTATGTCTATTTTCATTGGTAAGTTCTTGAGTTAAATCAATGAATAGAATTTCTTTATATTTCAGGGGTTCATGTAAATCGTATTAACGGATAATATAATCTTAGATAGCTATTTATAAATAAAAAGCTTTTAAGGATATCAGAAAAAATATTATGGCCCATGTTTTGCAGATTTATATAAAAATACTAGCTGACCCAGCAAACGTTGTATTGCCGATATTAAAATCGCGATACAAAAGTAACTAGTGATCGTAGATGGGTGAAAATTTTAAGTTGTATGTAATTTTTTAATGCTGACTCATAATCAAACAAATTTTAAAAATAATGTAAAAAAAATTAAAAAAAAATTTCGGACCACCCTTAACATTTAGGGGGATGAAAAATAGATGTTGTCCGATTATCAACCTACCCAATATGCACTCAAAATTTCATGAGAATCGATCGATTCTCGAAGCCGTTTCGGAGGAGTTCAAAGTTTAACACCATGACACGAGAATTTTATATATTAGATCTGTTTCATCATTTTCATAGTCAGAAACGATGTAAACTATACGTCCTTAATACGAATAGGTCGACATACGGCCGTACCCAATATACTATCTACAAATAGAGATAAATTACTACCTTCTACTGTCAGTAATTAGCTGTCAATAATCTGAAGCTGTCCCAATATACCAGATAAGTCATTCTTATCACCAGTTTACTGTTGCAATTCCCATTCAAACTTTTACCCCTGGTAAGCTATACGTCGTGCCATTGACAGACACCGTGTACGGATAAGATGAGTTACCGTCGATAAGTTTATTGGGACAGAAAAGTCAACGATAGCACTACGATTTTTTATCTCAAGTAGGCCACAGCCCTGTCTATCCATGACGGACCTATAGCTTCATAAAACATTTTCTGTAAGGTATTACAAATGGCCGGCTTTGTAGTAGCAAGGTCATCGGAAGGTCGCGTCTCGTCTGAAACGGAAACAGGTAATCATGGTTCTGAATCCATACATTTACCAAAGGTAAGGTTTTTCTAGGTAACAAAGTTTTCGGTCATACTATGCAATGGATCAAGTGCTATCATATGATTAACATTTCTTCTTCTTTGCTCAGGATGCCGGCTAGATTATGGGTACCACAACGGCGCCTATTTCTGCCGTGAAGCAGTAACGTGTAAACATTACTGTGTTTCGGTCTGTAGGGCGCCTTAGCTAGTGAAATTACTGGGCAAATGAGACTTAACAACTTATGTCTCAAGTTGACGAGCGCAATTGTAGTGCCGCTCAGTATTTTTGTGTTTTTCAGGAATCCTGAGCGGCACTGCATTGTAATGGATAGGGCGTATCAATTACCATCAGCTAAACGTCCTGCTCGTCTCGTCCCTTATTTTCATAAAAAAAAAAAAACATTTTTATACTTTTGTACTATACTATAAAAAACTGATAAACGCGAGAATTTGCTCTGTCACTATGGGTTATTTTGTGGTACATAATAGTTAATTAAAACAAAAGTGGTGGTACGAATATATACGCCCTGCTCATTACAATTCAGTGCCACTGAGGATTATTGATTGAACCCAAAAATCTGTGTTGCATAAAATGTCTCATTTGCCCAGTAATTTCACTAGCTACGGCGCCCTTCAGACCAAATCACAATAACGCTTACACATAATCTAGCCGCCATCATGTACAAAGGAGCCTCCCACTGATATATGCCCTAAGTCGCTTTTTACGACACCCTTGGGCCTAGCACTCCCCTATTCTTCTTTGCCCCGGAAATATATGGCAAAGCTCTGAACAACATGTGATTGTTTCGTAATCGAAATTTAAGCAAACCATATCGAGTGTTATATTTTTATTTAGCAAGTACTACTCTCTTTGAAATTAAAATATTTTTACTCAAAATAGGGTTTTAAACTAACAGAATAGTTATTCAACGTCAAAAACTATAATCCATTGGAAAATTTGTCTCTTTCTCAGCGGTTTTCTTCGTTTGTTTCATAAAATTTAGTCATCATATTGATCGCTCTATATCCCAATCTGTGATATCATAAAGAAAGCCATTTATGTTATAGTAACCTTTACCACACAAATGTTTTGTAACATTTCCTGGGAATTTGTTGTAAGCGCATATAAATCAACAAGACTAATTAACTTAACTTAGCAAGTTGTAGGCATAAAAAGCTTACGTTCGTTCCTGTTGTTAACATTGTGATTATCACAGTTTCCAGCAAATTCGCTAATGGGCCGATGAACATACATCACATTATCAAAATTATATTATAGAAATGCAACAGTTAAATTGTTTATTTATATAAATTCTTTAGGACCTAGGTACCCTATTATATTTTTTATGATTATATTCGTTGCATTTTATGACGTATTCCGATAGTGACGGTATGCGAATTTCTATCGGTAATGTTGAGTAAGTAGTACATTAATCTATTTTTAGCACGCTTTTAATGGCTCGGTGTGTATGTATGTAAAGGAATCCTTGAACATGATGTTCATCTACTTCAAAACGTCTGATTGAAGTTAAACTTTGCATACTTATCAAGGAGCTCTAACAATGAAATAATTTAAGTAGTCTGTCCTACTTTTATTAGAGTGTAACGAAATCTATGAATGCGGTTTTCAACCCCTGCCAAACGTCGGATTAATTTGAAACCGACGACAATTTGACCAGTAACAGATCAATAATTAATATTTCATATCCCAAAATGTACAGGCTAGTGAAAACTTCTAATGGGAGATTAAATTGCTTCGTAACGTAACGCGTTACGGCGCCAGTCTGTCTGGCTTCCCTTTCTCTCACGTAGCGGTAGGCAGGCTCCTTCTCTCTCACTCTAACCAATTGTTACTTTTATAGGATGAAATAATGATACTTATAATGTACTTATACAAATTTCTAATGTACATAATATTTAAGAATTGTAACTAAGAATAAAATATCTCTACTTAATATTACAAATGTATATTAGTTTGTTACGCTTTTACGCCGGAGCTACTGAACCGACTTTGATGAAATTTGGTACAGCGATAGACTAGAGCTTGGGAAGGGCATAGGCTACATTTTGTGATTTTTGAAAAATTTAAATTCACTTCGATGAGCTATAACTATACCAATAGTAGGTTTAGTTTGCCATAGCAATCTTCGTCGAAATAAGATTCATATAATATGTTGGGAACGGGAGCGAAAACGGGAACCGGAACTGGAATAGGACATGAGATAATCTTCAATTCCAAACTTGTATATTATCTTTGAAAACCTACGCGGACGAAGTCGCGGGCATCAGCTAGTATTTTATAATCAATAATAGAATTTATTAATACATAACCTTTCCTTACACATATTATTAATATACATAAAAAATAAGTGATAACCTAAGCTATACTCAAGTCAAATTCAATATTAAATAGTTCAACTTAGATTAGTGACAGAAGTGATAATCTATATGTATAAAAATGAATTGCTGTTCGTTAGTCTCGCTAAAACTCGAGAACTGCTGGACCGATTTGGCTAATTTTGGTCTTGAATTATTTGTGGAAGTCCAGAGAAGGTTTAAATGGTGAATAAATAGGAAAATGCTGCTAAATTATATAAAAACAACAAATTTTGCTTTTCCTTTGACGTGTCCATACATAATTTCTATGAGAGAATTTATTGACGCACGGTTTGACAGTTCTGCTGTGAAACAATTTCATTACGACAGCAGGGTGCATATTTTACGAAGTAATTTTTGATGCTATGATATATTATTGTCAAATTCATATAAAAACATTATTTTATTTATTATGTATATACGGAACAACGTCTGTCGGGTCAGCTAGTTTATATCTAAATTGTCACTTGTCTCGGGCGTCCCGAGATGCACACGTGTTTTTATATAATATTCTGATACCCGGTAGTGTCTTTGTGAGATAAGAATGACACGTGCTAAGACATGCCCACACCAAGAAGTCGATTATTAGTTGCTACGAAATTACCGTAGTTTTAAAACTATAAAAGAAAAATTAAAAAAAAAAAACAACCGACTTCAAAAACAAAACAATAAATATAATATGCACATAAAAGTATAAAAATAATTGCGAATTTTTATACAATTTAATTAATTAATCTATTTCTAGTAACGATTAATATTATTCTTGAAATCGTTGTCCACTCGCAGCGGCCCGGCTCTCGATTCTGGACAAAGGGTAGTTACAAACCTACATTGGCGCGATATTGAATTATTCGTAAATTTGTCGCGCACATACTTAAAGCAAATTAAATACCCTTATGGTTTTCTCATTGGCATTGTCAGATCTGGACCAAATTGCAATGGGACCACACGTGAAGCACCAGCTTTCATGTGCTTTTCTCCTCCTTTTTTAAAGTCGGTTAGAAATAGAAAATAGCTTAAACAATCGCTTTAAAAGAAAACGCGCGGGCATTATAAAATAAAATCTCTATCAGCGGACAGATACATTTTCTTTATATTTATAACCAAAATAGTGTGATAGTTTTGATATGTTTATTTAATTCCGTTTTCTGTATTTCAGGAGCAGTTCAGGTCTGTTTTATGAAAGCTCCTGTCGGAGATTGTGATAATTGCTGCCAACGAGATGACAATGAAGACATTAAATATAAACTGTACACGAGGAATAGGTAATTAAAAGTTTATTTCATAATTTCAGAAACTAGCCGTTTCCGCCCGCTTTGCTGGGCGAATTTTAAAAGGAAATAAATTAAATTTTATTCATTTTATTAAAAATACAATAAAAAAATAATAGCCATAAACCATCTAGGATAAATTTCACATCCAATGGTGGTAGTTTCATGTCGATACTATCTTATGTCTCAAGGTGACGTTTTTTGGCTCGCCCAGAATTTTTTGGGTCTTTCAACCCTGGTCGGCACTGTATTGTAATGGGCAGGACGTAGCAATTACCATCAGCTGAACGTCCAGCTCATCTCGTCCCTTATTTTCATAACAAAAACATCTGATACGTTATCCTTCTCTTGTGTCGATAATTTTCTCTGGAATCTGGATGTACTCATCTCTGCGAATCACAAAATCATGAAAATTTAATTAGCTTCATTAATGTTTAGAAATTAGAAATATAAGAGAAAAACAAAATTACTAATGCTATTAATTAGTGGGTTCTTTTAATGGAGAAAACTTCTGGGGGAAATATTATATTGACAGCGACAGGAATAAACAAACAAATACAGAAAAAAAAATATATTGGGTACCATATTAGTTACATAATATCTGTTAGAAAGTAGGTTGGTACAAAGTAACTTTAATTTTAAAAGTATTCTAAATCCTTTTGAAATTATTTGGATAATTCCATGTTACGCGCATTTTTTAAGAATGATGAACTTTGTCAGATCATTACTAGTACAGATTATTATTAACGTATTTGCACATAAACATAACGTCAGATTTTATACATACTGTATAACTGTAGATGCAGAAGCAAGAAGAAGTGCACAGCTGATGAATTCTCCTTCCCTACTCATTCCCTTTCTCGTCACATATTCGCGTATACCACGTTGGCCGACAGAAAGTCGTGGTACCAATCTCACACAAAATGCGTTGGGACCGTCTCCCGGCCTTTTTTGGCCATCGCATGCGCTGATTGGTCATATCAAATTACGCGAGCTTCTCCGATTTCCTGTAATACATTCACGTTCCGTTTCACGAAATCAGTCCCACAAAAAATATCCAACAAGGAAAAGATGATACACATCAAAAACCCGAGAAGCTGCTACGATTATTTTCCCATGAACCGAATAATAAGTATTTATAATAATTTAATTGTTATTATTTTAATATTATACGTTTTATTCTTGGTTTTATGCGAAAATAATCGTAAGGATTTGTCGTCTGTTACAACAATTATTCTCAACCACTAGTCATTATATTCCAGCGCTTGGAACTCACAAATCGCCTCTCACATCATTAATTTTATTTTACATTTCGAGTTACGTAATACCACTGAGTAGGGATGAATACTTACGTAATAATACAATATTATGTAAGTATCAATCGCTACTCTGTGATAATACTAATAACCAAAGAGGATGTAAAAACTACGTAATAAGAGGCGGTACTGCCTAAGTAAACATTGAAATTTAGTTGAATATGAAATGTGCAGTCATTTGACATAAGATTAAAATATTAGTGATTGCAGTATGCCTATTGGCGACTAAGTATAATCCGGCTAAGTTTGAAAGCGAACAGTTGCTTATAACGTAGTGGATTTCGGCTATCTCCTTTTTTACAAGATTATATCCGTCATCTGTCAATCTATCAATGACTGCAAGTTTCATACAATCGAATAGATACTATAAGAATAGTGTACTTTATTCAGCTGCAAGAAGTGAGTGTGATTATTCATAATCGTTACAGCACAGTATTATATTACCATATAGTATATATTTCCAGTATGGTAATTTATGGCCAACGTTAGCTATGATAATTCTACTCCTTTTAAGCTGACCTCATTTCGGCATTATTTTACTGTGCCACATTTGAATAATAGGTCGTCGTGAAAATTAGAGAGTTATAGGGTATTTTGTTTATTACTATATAAGTAATGTTAACTGCAGTAGATGAATCTCACCATCGGATATTACGTACAAAGAATCAGATATTAAAACGTATATTGTTGACGTTATTTTGCAGGAAGTTTTAGACTTAGGGATCTTCAGGCTTATGTCATAACTAGCAGATGGCGCGAATTCATCCGCGAAGATAAAGGGTTTTTAAAAAAATAAGCAAGTTTGGAATTGAAGATTATCTTATGTCCTATTCCAGTTCTGGTTTTCGCTCCCGTTCCCTTATATTAATTGTATTTCGAGGAGGATTGCTATGGCAAACTAAACCTGCTATTGGTATAGTTATAGCTCATCGAGGTAAATTGAAATATTCCATTCGAGTGTTCCGCATCATTCATAAATTTTGTTGTATTTGCGTAGTTTCATTACCGTTAGGTATATGTCGTGATATTTTCGTACCACTGCTTTGTTTGTGAAGTTTGTTACGTTTTGACTTTTATTGTTAATAGTTCTGTAGTTTCTGTTGTTATGTGTCGCTATAATAGCACTGCTAGAAAAATAACTACTTTTTTGTTTAAACCGGATTTTATCATTGATTTTTCTTTATTATAATAATAATAATCAACATCACAACACAACACCTTTACATTAATCTATAATTCTAAAATAAATCGTTGTTTATTTATTAATAATAATATTCTAGTGATGCTTGTTTTGCACACCGTACCAAAGCGACGATGTGACGTCATCGACGTCAGATCTAGAGATAATGTAACCGGGTAGTTTGTGGAGGAACGTTATGTTAAAGAGAGAAATTTATCAAAGTACTTACGAATATTCTTTAAGTTGCGCTAAAGTCACGGACGAGTAAAAAAAGAAGGACTCTATTGCCGTGATATCAGCAAGTGAAGTACCGTTATGATATTGTGTGTGCGGTTACGGGTGATACTAGTTACACAAAAATTTTTCTCCGTTAAATAATCATATATGGCCACAAATACTTATATAGTATCGTTTTTACACTTTTTCACAGCGCACGACGGCATTTTAAAATATTTTATATAAACGCAAACTGATTTGTAAGAGACGATGACAATTCTCATATTGGCTGCCTATCGGCCTGTAGTAGTGTAGGTGTGTGCGTGGGGCTATATATTTACACGTTAATCGGCTTGTTTTGGTACTACACTGTTATGTAAGGTGACACGGAGTCCTTATTTTTTTACTAGTCAGTAGCTAAAGTATGTATTCTTTTAATTTTCAGGCCATACCTGTCTAGACACGAGATCATTAGGGTGAACGACTTTGCATCGCTAAACAGAACACAGTTCAGCTTCTCGCAGCCGACTGTCATCTATTTGTTCGGGTTTTCAGAATCAGCAACTGGCGCTAGTACTGTTGCATTAAAAAATGGTTTGTTATTTTTATTTTTATTAGATTTTTGCATATTTTCTTGAAAAACTTCTTTAGCGGCGTTGAGCACTTTTCTTGGGATGGGTATAAAATGTTAAACTCGCGTCAGGACACGTGGCCGAAAGACAGTCGTTGAAATTATGGATAAAAGATTTATACTTCTAATTAATTAAAGTTCGACTGTTTCAATTTAATGAATATACAGACATTATACCAGTAGTTGAATCATAGTGATTGCGAAGACGAAACACCGCGTGGTCGCGAGATCGAATCTCAACCGTGAAATATTTTTACAGTTTATTTTGGATGAAAGTTGATTTTTCTGAGAAATAAACTTTTTAATGTAAGATAATTGTAATAGTTCTGAAGTGTTAAATTTTTTATGTAATATAAATTGTCATTTTAGCGCAATAAATGAATATTGTAATAACCACAATAAATCCTAATACTTATATACTGATAATTAAAGCAATTCGTGCGAAGTTATTTCCTAACCAATCCAAAATATTCAAAAATGAACAACGTTAATGTTCAAGTTTTCGCTTCTGGCGGCACTACCAGAGTGCAACCCGTATTTTTTATTTCAATAAAAGCTGCGGCGCCCTTCCTACTACCTACAATAATATATTTACACATTACTGCTTCACGACTGAAATACGCGCCATTGTAGTACCCATAACCTAGCCGGCATGCTGTGCAAAGCAGCCTCCCACTGGTATATACACTCCAAAATGGTTCTGGCATAAAGGTATTTATTTTCTCAAAATTGATTCCTTTAGAATTCTTTTTGATGTCATTTCTTATACTACTAGATACTACTACCGCTTCGGAAACAAATGGCGCTCTGAGAGAGAAGAAGCTGCGCAAGAAACTCTCCCAGCATTCTTTTTTTTGCGCATTCAGTCATTTTTATCGCTATAATATATATCGCTATAATCACAATCTAGAGGTCGCAACATTCGTGTACTCTGGTCATTTATTAGAGCATAGTCGATCCTTCTACGTTACTCGCATAGCCTTGTGTTATAAATAGACACGTGTAAAAAGATTATATTCTTTTTTGAACAATTCGGTTGTGTAGGTATATTCCTGCACGGTTACTACCTAACAAGTACAGAGTTAAAGTATCATTGACCAGAAAGAAATGGTTCAGTTGAGACAGAGATACGTTTTTTGTTATATCGATTAATTTGAAATATCTTAATCAAATTACATACATTTTACAGTTGTGCATTTCCAGTAAGTTAATTCTAGAAATTACAAATACTAATAATATCGAAGTTTTTAATAGGTACTTAGCTATAATACAAAAACTGTTTGCTGGATAGTTCAAAACTGATAACTTAAATATTAATTTAAATTAATAATATAAATCAAGTAGGTAATTTAATTCATACCGTTTGTTATTTTAAAGTGATATCACTCGCTACTGGGATTAAATATATAAATTTAATTTCTACCAAAATTTATGGACTGCGCGGGAATCGAACCCGCGCCTTTTGGTTTCCGACCAAGCTCTCTTACCAACTAAGCCAACAATCCGAGTGACGATCAACCATAAATCTTGGTATGACATTTTAGAAAGTTTAAAATCGATTTATTTCTATAAATTTCGAGATATAATGAAGAAAAGTGTGTGTGTACTTATGTATGTACGCAAGAAGTTATACTTCTTTGGCCTAACAAAGCAAAAATCCTTAAAATTATGTATTCCTCGTGCTATTCTACGTTTGTAGAAAGAACAATATTGTAAAAATCTTGCAACGATTCCGAAGAATTCCGATTTCCTAAAAATCTTAAAATTTCACTCTCATCATTTTTTCATAACGCGCTTAAAGAAGTATAGTTTTAAAAGAACTCTCTCTATAAGACCGCCGGTTATACAACCTCCCTAACACACTTCCCTTATTAAGTAAAACAAGTGCATTAAAAATGCATCAGAAAAAAATTAGGAAATTTACCGTTTTATACATTTTAGTAGATAGGCTTACAAAATAATATAAAGTTATTTGGTTAAGCTGGTACTTAAGCTGACTAGTTGGTAACGGAACGCAAAATTGAATAATTTTCCTCTCCCGGCAGCGTTCCTGAGCAACGGCGATTATAATTTCATAAGCGTAGATTGGTCGCGTCTCATCGTGTTCCCTTGGTAAGACATTATAATATTATTTATATAATATACAGTCATAATATAAGAAGGGAGAGTTTATTTATGATGAAGGAAATACGCACTTTGTTACGTCAAAAGGTAAAGTTAAAACTTTTATTAAGACTGGGGACCGAGCCAATGGCATTAAGGAATCGAGCGGAGCTAGGTTACCTCTCTGGCACAAGATGGCCATAGTTTAAAAAGGCTATGGCCTGAAATAAATTATATATGATATAGATTGTGAATATAGATGAGGAATAAGAAAGGTCCTAAGATTGAACACTGAGGCATGCCCATCCCCATTACAGCGCCTGATGAATGTTCATTATTAATTACTACTCTCTGGGTTCTATTAGCTAAGTATGAAGTAATATAATCAAGTGATTTGCTTCTTATTCCATAATAATTGAGCTTATGGGTAAGGTAAAAAGGTCTTCGCAATCAAATGCTTTCGAAAAGCGGACTTGAGGAATCGAGTGGAGCTAGGTTACCTCTGTAGCACAAGATCACCATAGTTTTAATTCAGAATTAGAAGCATTTATAATTTACCACATGCATAATACAATTTTCTAAACAAAAATAACATTAGCATGTCATGTTAAATAGTTATTGGTAAACAGTTAATAATTTTTCATACAATTTTTATCTAGATTGAATAATTAACATGAATTCCAACTGTGAGAATTATGGGGTTCTTGGGTGATTTTTTTTCGCAATATCTATAAAAAATTTAAATGTAAAGAAACAATGAATGTTCTTCTCATAATCTGTAGACATATAATTATTTTTTGTAAAAATAAAAGCTTCATATAAACCGTTAAGAAATGGTTTCACTTATGCGCTATTTTGGCGATTTCTACTTTCGTCTTCATCACTTTAAAATTTATCGAATTCGTGTTAAATGGTAAAGAGAAAAATCTTTTGACATTCATATCATTTCCTTGACCTAGATGAATAAAGTGAATTTGATTTGATTTGTATCGCTGTTTGAAGTAGCGTATAAGGGATAGTCGGAAGCGAACCCTCTACTGTACAATTATAACTTAATTTTTTTTTGATTTATTATTTTAATATTGTAATTAATACGGTAAATTGAAGGTGTGTGTTTTCTACTGCAAATAAAGTGTTTCTATTCTATTCTATACAAAGCAAAAATTCTGAGCAGCACTACAATTACGCTCGAGGCTCAAGACGTGCCAGTAGGCCAGTAAGTTATTGTAGAAAAAATCAAAAACAAAAAAAAATAAGGTGAAAAAAATATAGTATTCAGTTTCTTGTCATCAAACTCACTAACTATTAATATTTAAAAAAATATTCTCAAAGAAGAAGAAATTTATTTATCTTGTTTTTAAAGGCTGTTCGCGCTATTTATAACCTAGATCCTAAAGATTCATTACGATTTAAAAATATTGTGTATATGTATTAAATATTGCCTTACAATATATTCTTGATAATATTCATAGGCAGATTGGCAAATTCTCCAACTGTGATAATCGACTGTGTTAGGTCCAGTTAGTAAGCTTTTGTTGGGTAATGTATATGCTTTAACAGCATGATCCCAGAAAGTGTACAAAACAAATATTTTACGAAATTCAAAAGAATTGTTAAAAAAAAACGTTTATGTGGTACTTTAACATAAACGAATTTCATAAAAGCACACCTTGGCAATAGAGGGGTTTCTGACAACCGTTCTTCTGAGGTCTGAGAGGCCTAGATATTATTCGAATGGCTGTTAGTTTTTAAATCCTATTTTGAATAAAATGTGAACCTGAATTGTATGTATGAAGGTGAAGAGTAGAATTGCGGTGCTACTGAGAGTATAAGGTTTCCAAAAATAAGTGGTACAGCATTGGAATAGGCAGGGCATTTCTCTTAGCATCAAGAAAACGTCAAGCTAATCTGGTCATTTCTTATAATAAAAAAATAGATTTAAGCGAATCCTTTTCCAAATCAAAACATCATTTTGTTTTATAATGTTAACCATTCTAAGTTTAAAAGGTATATTTCGGCGCTGAAAAACACACGTTACATGGGGAAACGTCTGGCAGACTTTATTCAGTTTCTGGATACAGCAGGCGTACCAGCAGGAAGCGTGTATGTTATCGGATTCTCTCTGGGCGCTGAGGCTGCTGGTTTTGCGGGGAAAGAGCTACAAAGAAGAGGGCTTAAGCTGGGTAGGATAACAGGTATAAATTTGATTGATAATAATGAGTTTATTGAATCCAATATACAGAATTTCGTTTAATCCAAGAAACTTGCTCAGATCAGCTGAGTCCTGAGATATTTTGGTCCCAGAAACATTAAGCTACACACATGATATTATGTCGTCAACGTGTACAGTATCATTGGTATTTTTTATTCGATGCCCACACAAACCCTTTCATAGAAACTCTTTATCAGTACTTACATCCCTAATTCCCCCATTGAATGTTAACAGTATCTACATCTCTCTTCCCCATTACAATGCAGTGACGCTCCGGATTATTGAAAAACAAAAAAATACTGAGCGACACTACAATTTCGCTCGTCACCATAAGATGTTAAGTCTCATTTGCCCAGTAATTTCACTAGCTACGGCGTCCTCCAGGCCGAAACACAGTAATATTTACACATTACTGCTTCACGGCAGAATTAGCCGCCGTTATGGTACCCATTTCCTATTCTTATTATTTCTATATACTCTTATACATTAGTACATTCGTACTCACATTCGTACCTAATCCCACATGGAAAATGTTTCCATGTAAGAGGAGGATAAATGAACATACATAAGGGTCGCCTGGTAGTATGTGATTTCCGCAGCCATACACTTGTAAACGTAGACCAAGAGCGTTACTGACCTAACAAACGTGCAATAAACGTAACTCCATGACCTCGAAATGTGTGCCTACAGCCGTTCCCAATATACTATCCACAGATAGAGATAAATTACTACCTTCTACTGCCAGTAAGTACTGTGAATAATCTGAAGCTGTCCCAATATACCCGATAAGTCATTCTTATCGCCTTATATTGGGACGCGTGAATTGCAATTTCCATACAAACTTCTATCGCTGGTAAGCTCAACGTCGTCCCATTGACAGACAGCGTGTACGGTTAAGGTGAGTTACCGTCGATAAGTTTAATAGGACAGAAAAGTCAACGAAAGTTGCGATTTTTATCTCAAGTAGGCCATAACTGGAGATAGACTGAATATTGGGAACGGCCGTAAGTCAACACTTGGCACTCGATAAATTTGTGCGACCATTCTACTTCAATCTTGTTTTATCTTTCCATTGCTACATTCCACTGACCTGTCAAATACCACTGGACACGCGGTTCCATATGTTTGTGTTTGTGTATGTATGTTTTTTGTGCCTATTTGAAGCGCCACCCGCGAGCGTTCAGGGAACTATTTTTAAGAACGTACAATACTCTGAAGTATTTTTACATTTTGAATTAGTTTCGTTTGTTTTACATATTATTTATACTTCAAGTATCAACGTAATAAAATAGGTACATTTTTTTTAAATAGTTTCCCACCATCTATTTTCTCCACTAGGTTGTCATCACTAGTTTTAGTAGCGCAGACTCTCACTACATGGCCAACAGCGCCAAAATTGCGAATATCAAACAGGCACAAAAGCACTTTGACAGCCGCCAGTCCAGTGGTATATTGGTATATAGTAGAGGTCAGTGCTACATTCACTTCTCAATTAATTTCACAACATTTCAAATCAATCACACTACTTACAATCACTCTTTAAATACTCTTCAACTTTAACTAAAAACTTTTCAACGACTTTCCAAAATATTTCATTTTCTATTCATCCATCAACAGATGTGGGCAATGCTTTTTATTTTTTGTACTGTAATGTATGCAATTTAATAAAAGCCTACATTTTGATTTGATAAATTTATTCTGATTGCTTCGCACAGCCACATTGTGGATTCGATTTTACTAATAATGTTACAACAGTTTTATTTACAATTACAATTTACCTACTGGCTACAATTTTCTCGAACCGATACGACTTTGGATTGGCAACGTACCTAACTGTTGACGCCTGGTATTGCGGATATCTATGGGCGGTGGCCTCACCACGTTCCATAACATAAGCCTCTTGCCCCGCTTTTAAAAAAAAATGAGTAAATGTTTTGGAAGTAGAGGCAAAAGAGTAGATATAGGGGTTACCTGTTGCCAAGCAATCATAATCGCCCAGTCTTTAAAATAATGGTACGCGTTATAATATATCTGTAATATATATTTCTAGGATTAGATCCCGCCTATCCTGGCTACAGCGTTGCTGACAGTTCAGGACATCTAGCAAAAGGCGACGCCATATTTGTTGACGTCATACATACGAACCCAGGGGTTTTTGGTTTCCCGAAACCAATAGGTGACGTGGACTTCTACCCTAACCCCGGTGAATGGATACAACCTGGGTGCTGGTTTGATCAGCTCATTAAGAATCGGCAGTTGAGTTTTATTTGTACGTATAAAAAGTTATCTAGACTAAGCTTATTAGGTCAGAAGATGAAACTTTTGGATTGTGCCGATTGTTAAAAGGCCTATTTTGCCTGAAATGAAGACTGTCTTACTTTAAACATTTAAAACATCAAGCTCTACTCAGGTAAAGCGCAGAAGCTACTTGGAGTCCCCAAAGACTTCTCAGTGAAGCAAGCATTACAGCTCAGAATTAAATTTTGCATCAGTATTGCGTGAGTGATAGTTGCTGCTGATGCTCTTCAGAAGTGCTCAAGTAATTATATCCATCAATTCAGTTTTAATTTAGAATTCGCCCTAAATTGCAACTATGGTGCCGAATTTGGAAAGCATGTAAAAAATTAAAAACAGGGACATTTGTGACAGTAAAAATAATATTATCCAGGATATTTCCGATATGCACTGCAACCACTGTCCAACCAACGTCAATTTAGTATACTGTGAAGCCGTTCCTTTATAGTTAGTTTTACTGGTTACTATTTTAAACGGAACGCAATCCCGTATACTGTCGCCGCATTTTTTGACGCAGTATTCAAATGAGTGTATTAAAGTTTTCTAGTTCATTAAAAAAAAACTGTTGTTGGAGTACTGTCATATTAAAAATATTTTAATTAATATTAATTGTAAAAAATAATTTCCTGTGTAACTTTCAGCTCGTATTGAACATTTTTAATGCAGTCTAATTAGGTTAATTTTTGCAATTCTTCCATTTATTTATTTATTAATCCAAACTAATTACAGAACTTTATAACTTTGGGATTAAACTGTAGGTATTGTTTATAAAACGTTAGGCACTCGAGTGGTTTTCACTGATCACGTGATCAAACTTTAAAGTACTGCGAGTACCTTACCTCGAAAACGCCAGTGCTCACAGTAAAATATGACGATGATTAATGACGTCATATAATTCCTTAGGGTACTGCGGCAGTATATTGGCAGTAAATAACGGATCGAATTTTTCCACAGTGATAGCACTGTGCAGTGCTCGCAGTGCATATCGGAACATACGTGAACAATGACGTGATGACGTAGAGTGATGATGACATTAGTGCATTAGGGGATAAAACCGATGACGTTAGTGCAACCGTCTCGATGTCAATGTCATAAACGTCAAGTTGCCATGAGTTTTTTTTCTGGTACTGGGCAATGCACTGAGTATACGTCGATGAGCTATAACTATACCAATAGTAGGTTTAGTTTGCTAGAGCAATCTTCCTCGAAATAAGATTCAAATAATATGTTGGGAATGGGAGCTAAACGGGAACCGGAACTGGAATAGGACTTGAGATAATCTTCAATTCCAAACCCTTTATTTATGCGAATGAAGTTGCAGGCATTAGCTAGTTTTATAATATATAAAACAAAACAAGATGATTTCTTCGAATGCAACACTAAAGGCCTTACAAATATACTTGGTATAAAGTTATACTTGAGGATAAACAAAGAATATGCAAAATGTTTACAATATTGATGACAACACTGTCAATACAATCATAATTCTAAGGTTTTCCGATTATCAAACAGCCTTGCAAATAAACGCGGAAATCGTTCTACGTCCGAATAAACCAATCGTAAGCAAAATGTCTATTTGTAATAATTGTGCATATTCTTGGTTTATGCTAAGGTATAACTTTATGCCAATTTTATTTCTAAGGCTGAAATTCATTAACCAACTCATAACGGCATTAGTATCAAAACATAACATCAAGCTACTGCAAAATAAAACGCTTAATCTTATAAAGGGTAAACATATCCAGGAAAATAAATTCCATTAAACTGAACGAGGAAGCCACAATCCAATATATGCCGGGAATTATTGGCTGGGAATAGCATACGTACTGGACTTTGTAGCAAATAAGTTCAAATGGAATTATGATATTACTAAAGCTGCGGTATAAACCACGTTATAATTAAATAGAAGTTCAACAGCTAGTATTATCTAATGTTTACATGAAGCTAATGATCGAGAAATACGAGTATGGCAAACAAACAGTATGGCCCTTGGTTCGATAATTATTGTTAGCTTTAAAGAATTCCACTGTATTTTTTTATGAAAATAAGGGACGAGACGAGCCGGAAGTTCAGCGGATGGTAATTGATGTAAGTAATTATTGATTCAGGTAATTAGTGAATTGCTCAAAGTAGAGGTTAGTTCTAAAGTCTATTTTTTCAACGTTTTCACATCTGTCTAATGGCCGTTCCCAATATTCAGTCTATCTCTTACTTGAGATAAAAATTGTAAGTGTCGTTGACTTTTCTGTACCAATAAACTTACCGACGGTAAATCACCTTATCCGTACGCGCTGTCTGTCAATGGGATGACGTTAGAAGTTTGTATGGAAATTGCAATTCACGCGTCCCAATATAAGGCGATAAGAATCACTTATCGTGTATATTGGAACAGCTACACATATTGACAGCTTATCACTGACAGTAGAAAGTAGTAATTTATCTCTATCTGTAGATAGTATATTGGAAACGGCCGTAAATGATCTAATGGTACGCTCAGCTTTAGGTCATTTTGTGATGTGATAGATGATGTAGTCTTACAACAGCCCGTTCCGTTTTCCATCAAAGTATTCTTATTCCTTGCACCCCAGCCTAAACAACGAAGGTAACTTAAGAAAGATACAAAAAATAAGAAAAAGAATATAAAAGTCAAAATGAGGTCACAAATCAAGAAACGTTAGCAGATCTGTAATAAAAACCCCGTGCTGAATAAAGAATAAATCTCGTAACGAAAATAGACCGAGAACAGTTAACGTATTTATCGTTGGCGGTATACCAAATTAAGTACAATAGCTGAGTTTGTTTTACGAGATCAAAAGGCGTAAAATGCGGCCTTCATTGTCACGGTACAACGAGGTTGCGAACATTTTGTCGAAAACGGCGGGAAAATCGATGTGCGACGTCACCGGGGATGCTGCAAAGAAGTGGGGATTTGTTAACCGCAGTGGGTTTGCGATTGATGCCGTTCTATTTTTTAAGTTAAGTAGATAATTCGCTTTTAACTCTATAGCTTCGTCTTTCTCGTGGGAGTTAACATAAATTAGAAAAAGAATAGAAAATGTGTTTTTAAATTAATAAGCAAGTTTGGAATTAATGATTATGTCATGTCCCATTACAGTTCTGTTTCCGTTTTCGCTCCCGTTCCTATATTATATGAATCTTATTTCGAGGAAGATTAAATCTAATATTGGTATATTTATAGCTCATCGACGATAATTTAACAAATCCCGATGGACCATGGATTTTTCCGAGATAAAATGTAGCCTATGACCTTTCCCAAGATCTAGTCTATCGCTGTACCAAATTTCATCAAAATCGATTCAGTAGCTTCGGTGTAAGTGTAACGAACAAACTTACATTCACATTTATAATATTAGTATGGATATGAAGAGTTTTTTAAGGAAGAGCATACCAACGAGCATACATACGGGTAATCTCATCAGTGAGAGATAAGGTAAAGCTGATATCTATATATATAATGTATAAATACGACTGGACAGGGTATTCCATATGTTTGACAACAAATTTTTGTGCCTATTTGAAGCGCCACTCGCGAGCGTCCATAGAACTAATTGTACAAAGGTAAAATTAGTTCTAACTTTTAAAGCAACGTATAATACTCTGAAGTATTTTTGCATTTTGAATTAATTTCCGTGCTATTTATACTTCAAGAATCAACGTAATAAAGTACACAATTATTTTTTGTAAATAGTTTCCCACCATCTATGTTCTCCACTAGGTTGTCATCAATAGTTTTAGTACCGTAGACTCTCGCTACATGGCCAACAAGCACTTTGACAGCTGACAGTCCAGTATATAGTAGAGGTCAGTGGTGTGATACATCGCAAACTTCACTTTTGCATTGGGCTGTCTTAGCTCAAGTTCAGCATAATTTCAGCTCTCAGATGACAATAGAAACTACTGACTTCTATTACGACTGGACTGGTGGCTGTCAAAGTGCTTAATTGTGCCTGTTTAATATTCGCCATTTTGGCGCTGTTGGTCATAGCGAGAGTCTGCGGTACTAAAACTAGTGACGACGACCTCAGTCAGCTAAACAAACATCGATAGATGGTGGGAAATATTTACAAACAAAAAATTGTGTTTACGTTGATTCCGGAAGTCTAAAAGCACGGAAAACGAAAATATTTCAGAGTACGTTGCTTCTGTCGCAGCCATTTCTATTTATACGTCAAAATTAGTTCTCTGGACGACCGCGAGTGGCGCTTCAAATAGGCACAAAAAAAAATCTGTCAAACATATGGAACAGAGTGTCCAGTGGTATTTATACAAGTCAGTGATAGAAACGAAATCAAAGATTCTACTAAGCTTACACGCAGCTTAGTTCCACCTAAGTAAAGTCTGAGCAAAGTACGCTTTTAAAACCAAAATACAAAAATTGCTTGTACACTTCTGATTGGCGACAGAGTTGACCAATACTTTGTATACAGGCTCAAATATTTTCATTATAAATACGAGCATGTATTGTAGACCTTTAAAGGTTAATTTCAGTTCCGATTTGCGAACAATTATTCGATTTACCGCGAAGCCAATTTCGAAAGGTGAAGGACGAATGGTTAGCCTTGATTTTTTATTTGAACTATTTTTTATGGAAGCGTAGGTCAAACAAATGGCAACGTATCTCTTGACCTCTTCCCATCACATGAATCTCTTGCATTGCCCCTTTTTATACATAAAAAGGTGGTCAATGGGAAGTGATCACCGCCGTGCACACTCTCCTGCAACACCAGAGAGGAAACAGGAGCGTTGCCGGCCTATTAGGTGATGTATATACTTTTACAACAAGATCCCAGAAAATGTACAAAACAAAAGTATTACGATATTCAAAAGAATTGTTAAGAAACATTTTTGTGGTAGTTACTATAACATAAATGACTTTCTTAATGATACCAAAGATTGGGAATGAAGCGACCGGCCTCAGGCTATTAAATAATAAGTTTAATTGTACAAAATGAAAAAAAAGCCCGCTGTGTTTGTTCCGCCCATTCTTCTCAGGTGTGATGCATTCGTTTTGGAATGGGTGGTAGTTTTTTACTTTTAATTTCCATACAAACTTTATATCGCTGGTAAGCTATACATCGTCCCATTGACAGATAGCGTGCACGCATAAGGTGTGTTACCATCGATAAGTTTACTGGGACAGAAAAGTCAACTATAGTTACGATTTTTATCTCAAGTAAGAGATAGACTGAATATTCGGAACGGCCGTTAATAAGCAAACAAATAAGTGTCATATGTAACTTTATGTGTATTAAGTTGAACGAGCCTTGGAGTTATGTCATGTGTTTGGATAAAGCAGGTTGCTGGCTCAGATCCAACTTGGCCTTTACTTATGACATATCAAACGAATTGGCTGATCTGCAGTACACAGTACTGTTCCATTTCCGTCACTGATATTAATTTAGAACTTGAAATTCGAATTGAATAAAAGTAGAAAGATTTCTCCTTATCTTGTTCTTTTAGTCTTTTAGCAAAGCGGCTAGCAAATTTGGTATTTTTTTAGTAAAAAGACTTTTAATACCAATAATTACAAAGAACAATATATAAAAAAGTGTGTGTGTACTTATGTCTGCATGCAAGAAGTTATACTTCTTTGGCCTAACAAAGGAAAAATCTTTAAATGATTTATTCTTCGCGTGCTATTCTACGTTTGTAGAAAGAACAATATTGTAAAAATCTTGTAACGATGGTTTTATCTTATGAAAATAAGGGACGAGCAGGACGTTCAGCTGATGGTAATTGATACGCCCTGCCCATTACAATGCAGTGCCGCTCAGGATTCTTGAAAATAACAAAAATTCTGAAAGGCACCACAACTGTGCTCGTCACCTTGTGTTTTATTTCTTTCATGTTAAGTCTCATTTGCCCAGTAATTTCAGTAGCTACGGCGCCCTTCAGACCAAAACACAGTAATTCTTACACATTACTGCTTCACGGCAGAAATAGCCGCCGTTGTGGTACCCTTAATCTAACCGGTATTCTGTGCAAAGGAGCCTCCCACTGGTGATCCACTGACTTTGACAATTAATTGATAAATTACGGCTAAACCGGCTTGAACACTTTCCCTATCCTAATAATGGACGAAGAAACCAAGAAAAAAATGACGAATGTCGCAATCGTCAGAAAATTTTAAGAACCCACTTCACCCTGTTACTTTTATGCTACAGTGATGCGCGCGCATCTTAAAATTCCACTCTCATCATATTTTTATAACGCACCTAAAGAAGTGTAATTCCAAATGATTTTTGGTTACAAATTAAATTTGTAACCAGTTCGGTTTCCGTACGACCGCTCTTTCAAACTGAGCCAACCGTTCGAGTAAGCATGGGGCGTTAATTTTGGTGTATCATGTTCAACTCTCAGGTTGTATAATTTGTATAATAAAATTAATCCCAGAAGTGAGGGTTATCACCACAGACCAAGTATAGTAACTAGACTAATTGATAGCTTCCATCTCACTCACACGAGAAAAAGAAAAACTTATGCGAGTTTTATGTAAAGAAATGAGATAGAGTGGTTAGATTTTTTGTTTCGCCATGCGTGCCGGTTTTTTTTAGGTGTGCTAAACAAACTTGACAGCGCTGCACAGATATTTTGTTTACTTTTATTTGCGTCTATAAAAATAAGCTATTATTGTTGTGAAACGTGTTAAATATCTACTATTTATCTAAGGTGATAAGCATAGACCAAGTAGAGTAATTAGACATCGGTTTGGCGTGGCCAACATGAGACAGATAATATCCTATACATATAGGTACATAATATAACACAAGTGTTCTTTCACTATCACTTTTACATCGTAAAACACAACATCGCACCATATTTCCTTCGATTCTACATAAAATTGTCACTGATGTTTGGTTATCACATTAAAAATAACAGTTTTTTTACGTCTTGTACGTCAGTTAAGTGTTCAATGTCAAACGTTGCTCCGCTAATAATTTTACAATTTTAATAAATTTTGCTGCAGTAACCTAATTACTAATAGATTTTTTTTATAGTCTAGTGTTTAATATATACGTGTTAATGTTATATAAACATAAGTTCAGATCAGTGATTTAAAAGTGTCGAGATTTCAATACTTAAAAAAATACAACATTTGAATTTGTCCGTAAGTTATATAAACAATAACTTCAGAAACCCTGAGTATAAATTCTACTTCAACATATTAAAAAATTCCAAGTAACGTATGGAATACCTAATCAATTCATATTTCATTAAATTAGGTGAATAATATATTACATAAACAATACTTAATATGCCATATACCTGAGAGTTGAACAAAGCATACAAGATTTTATGACGATACGTCACTCGGACGGCTAGCTCAGTTGGGAGAGCACTCGCACGGAACGCGAGAGGGCGTGGGTTCGAGTCCCGCATCGTTCAAAAGATTTTGTTTTCAAATTTTATTTTTGCATTTATCCCAGAAGTGAGGGTTATCACTTTAAAAAACATAAGAAATGTTTAGATTTTAGTAAGAGCGACATCTCAAGTCAATTTCCTAATATGCAAATATTGAGGTTGAGCAGGTTAAAGTAAAGTAGATCCTGTAGATGGAGCCACAACCTGAGAGTTGAACAAAGCATACAAGTCTTATTTATTTTTAAAATAGTGTTCTCAAATTTATATTTTTAATATATTGAGAGCATTATTTAGTATTACAATAACTTGACTATTCGACTTTATAAATTATACGAAGTGAGAACTGCATTTTGCTTCCAGATGGCTGCAGCCATAACCGAGCGTGGCGGTTGTATGCTGAATCGTTACAGAACCCCTCAGGCTTCCCCGCGACGCTGTGCATGGACTGGAGGAACGTCTCTTCACAATGCGGCTTTACTATGGATGGATTTATGGGCTTTGGAGCTCAACCACCGTAAGTATTACTAAAACAAACTATTTAAGCACATACAGGTAAATTACTTTCGAGACGTGTTTGCATTTGTGTGTGTGTACGTGTACGGTCTGCACATAAGTAAATAAACCAATACTTTCATATTTAATATAATTTATAATATATATATAATAGAATATTAATATTCAATATAATTTTGTAATTCTAAATTTCTTCATCTCCAGACTCAATTGTGTAACTATAATTTATTCAACATTTTAACGCTGAAATTTGAAATGAAAAAATGAAATTTTCTTCAAAATGTAATGTAACTTTTTTTTCTGACTGTACAAGGAAATTTGAAATCGAAATTTGAAATTTCTGTAAATATACAAATGCAAAACCGTCTCGATAGTAATTTACCTGTGCTTATCTATACCAATATTATGAAGAGGTAGTTTGTCAGGCAAAGAGGATGTAAATACTACGTAATAAGAGGCGGGGCTGCCTCAGTAAAAACGTACTCGTAAGTTGCTTAACGGCCGTTTTCAATAACCTATCTACCCTTAGTTTAACTTACGGATACATTGCTGTCACTGTTTAATGACAAGATCTTATCTATCCATAGTTATTTCCAATATACGGCCGTTTTCAATAACCTATCTATCCTTAGTTTAACTAACTAGACGTAGACAAATCTATCCTTTTACACTGACTTTTAATTTCTTCAAAACTTTCAATAACCTATTGATAGATAGCATTGGACTATAACTATATTGGACATAACAATGGATAGATAAGATCTTGTCATTAAACGGTGACAGCAATGTATCCGTAAGTAAAACTAAGGATAAATAGTTTATTGAAAACGGCATAAATAGGGTCATTAAAAGCCAAAAAAGAGAGAGAGGAATTTTGGGACAGTATGAGAGAGGTCTTGAATAAATGCGGAGAAAATAAACGGATCGTGATGTTAGGGGATTTTAATGGGTGGGTTGGAGTAAAGCGTGATGGGTATGAAGGAGTTCTGGGTACGTTTGGGGACGAGACAGTGAATGAAAATGGGAAAAGCCTGCTTGAAGTATGCTTGGAATGGAATCTTTGCGTGGCCAACACAATATTTAACCACAAAAAGATCCATTTGTATACAAGAGATGAGGGTGAGTCTAGAAGTATGATTGATTTTGTAATTGTAGATGAAAGACTGAGAAAGAAAGTACTAGATGCTCGGGCATACCGCGGTGTAGGCCTCGACACAGACCACTTCCTGGTCATAGCCCGAATGCGCGGCCTTTTTAAACGTTGGCGACACCGACGAGCTGAGCCTACGAGTGTTTTGGACAGAGTAAAAGTGGAAAATCTACAAGAAAAAGAAAGGAAAGACGAGTATGTAGAGAAACTGAAAGAAAGTTTTAAAGGCATAGAAGAGATAGGTGTGATTGAAGATTTGTGGGAGACATTTAAGAAAGGGGTCGTGAATGTTGCTGTTGAGGTATGCGGGGTAGCTAAAAGAAGGAAAGGGAGAAAGAACTATAATTTGTGGATGGATAAAGAGGTACAAATGGCGGTGCAAGAAAAGAAGAAAGCTTGGTTGGATTTGTTAGCAACAAAAGCTAACCAAAAAGTACAAAAGGCAACGGATGACGAGATAAAGGAAGCAAGAACGAAGTATAAAAGATTGAAATCAGCAGCGAAAGCAGTTGTGTCTAGAAGGAAAGAAGAACGAAAGGATGATTTTGATAGGAGGCTCACTGAAGATTTCCAGTCAAACATTAAGTTCTTCTGGAAATCCATCAAAACAGCCAGAGGAAAAACGTCTACCTCGGAGCTCAGTATAATCAGGAGTCAAGATGGGAACATTATAAGAGGAGAAGAATGTGTGCTAAAGAGATGGAAAGAGTATTTTGAAAGTTTGTTTGAAAGAGAGAAAGTGCATGAACAACATCCGGCAGCTTCTATTGAAACTAATATAAATGTTGATGAAAGTGAGATAAGCATGGATGAAATAGTGAAAGCATTGAAAAGTATGAGATTAGGTAAAGCTGCAGGGTATGACAGGATTACCGTCGAGATGCTGAGGGCTGGTCAGGGCATAGTGGCTAGCCAGCTGTACCGCCTCTTCAAAATGTGCTGGCGAAATGGGCAAGTACCAGGAGACTGGTGCAAAGCTGTAATCGTGCCATTGTATAAGGGAAATGGGTCACGACAAGACTGCAGAAATTACCGCAGTATAAGCCTTCTCAGCGTCGTCGGTAAATTGTATGCAAAAGTGTTGATTGAAAGAGTTGTGAATGAAACAGACGAAAAAGTATGGGATGCACAAGCGGGACTTAGAAAGGGAATGGGATGTACGGATCAGGTCTTTTCCTTGCGGTGCATAGCCGAAAAGTTTTTGGCTAAAAACAAAAAGGTCTATTGCGCGTTCGTGGATCTAGAAAAGGCCTATGATAGAGTGGCGAGGAATGAATTGTGGTCAGCATTGTCCACGAGCGGTGTGAGCAGTGTCCTCATACGAGCATTGCAATCTCTTTATAGAGATTCTAGTGCTTGTGTAAGGATAAACGGGGCATACACTGAATGATTTAATATCGAAAAAGGTGTTAGGCAGGGATGTGTAGCGTCACCGTGGCTGTTTAATCTGTTCATGAACAATTGCTTGACAGGTTTAAAAGAGAATGACAGTGGTTTGAGAATGAATGAGTTACTCGTCAAATGTTTTCTCTATGCTGATGACCAAGTATTACTTGCATCTTCAGCCGAGGAGTTGCAAGAGATCGTAACTGCTATGAATGGAGCTTTTGGTAGAAAGGGAATGAAGATGAATGTAAAGAAGACGAAAGTGATGGTGCTTGAAAGAGATGAGGTAGTGACAGACTGCAATATCGTGATTGGAGATGAAAAAATTGAACAGGTGAATGAGTTTGTGTATCTGGGTTCTAAATTTACAAGAGATGGAAAGTATGAGAGTGATATTGAAAGAAGAGTGAATGCAGAAAACGTGGTGAATGGAGCTTTGCACTCCTTTATGAACAGTCAGAAGGTGTCTAATAAGGCTCGCTTGGCTGTGCATGAGGGGGTGTTGGTTCCAACACTCATGTACGGAAGTCAATGTTGGGTATGGCAGAAGAAACATGAAAGCAGAATCAATGCAGTTGAGATGAGAGCGTTGAGAAGTATGATAGGAGTTACACGGAGTGACAGGATAAGAAATAGTGAGATAAGAAAACGTTGTGGTCTGAAAGAAGATACTGTGACAAAAATTGAGAAAGGTATGCTGAGATGGTTTGGACACGTCGGGAGAATGAATGAATGAAGAACGATTGACGAAGAAAGTGTATAAGGCCAGTGTGAATGAAAGTGTTGGAAGGGGTAGACCTAGGCGGACGTTTCAAGATCAAATCAGGGACGTCTTGAAAAAAGGCCAGGTCAAGAGTACCCTAAACCGGAGAGCATGTATGAAAGGAATAATGAAAGTGGACGAAGCGAAAGAAGTATGTAAGGATCGTAGCAAGTGGAAAGAAGTGGTCTCTGCCTACCCCTACGGGAAAGAGCCGTGATTTTATGTATGTATGTATGTATGAAAACGGCCGTAAAACGTAGTGGATTTCAGCTATCTCCGTTTCAGATCAAGATTATAGCCGTCATCTGTCAATCTATCAATTTTTTTTTTTTTTTACACACTCTTACACAAATTATCTTGCCCCAAACTAGGCATAGCCTGTACTATGGGTACAAGACAACGATATATTTAATACAATATACTTACTTAAACATACATAAATACATATAAACATCCATGACTCGGAAACAAACATCCATATTCATCATATAAATGATTGCACCTACCGGGATTCGAACCCGGGACCTCTAGCTTAGTAGTCAGGGTCACTAACCATTCGGCTATATGGGTCGTCAATGACTGCACGTTTCATACAATCGAGTGAATCGCTTTTTTCACAAGCCGATAGGCGGCCATTATGAGAATTGTCATCGTCTGTGACAGATCAGTTTACTTCTCAATAATTTTTTTTAAAAATGCCGTCGTTCGTTGTGCAAAAATGTAAAAACGATACTATATATGTTTTTTGGCCATATATGATGAGGGAGAAAAAATTGTGTAACTAGTATCCCCCGTAACCGTACACACGCTAGCATAACGGTGCTTCACTTGCTAATATCACGGCGCGGAGTCCTTCTTTTTTACTCGTCCGTGATACATATATATATTAAACAAACAAAGCGAGCAGAAGAGAAGATAGAAAAGGAAAGCGAATTTATTGTTACTGTAACCGATTATGATTCACAAGTCGTAAACGTCAAAGCCCCGCTTGGCATTTTGAATTGAATTTTGTTACTAAAAATATTTTGAAAGTGGTAGCGCCCATAGAGTATCGGCCGCATGCCGACCAATTTTCGGCGTTGAATTAAAATTATAAATAATGGTGATAGCGTTCCGTGACCTAAGTATTTTATTGAAAATGTTCCCGTCTTAAAGCATCTGGTATCAAAACTCCTTAAGTAATAATAGTTTTTGAGTTACAAATGAAAAACAAAATACTATCTTTCTTTCTTCGCAATTTTTTTCGATACAGTTTTCCAGGTCAGCCTGGCGAAACTCTGTAAGAAAAAAGCTGCACGTTTCACTCGATTGTATGAAACGTTCAGCTATTGATTGACAGATGACGGGTATAATCTTGTAAAAAACGGAGATAGCCGTAATCCACTACGTTTCAAGCAACTGTTCGCTTTCATACTTAGCCGGATTATACGTCGTCGCCAACTGTAATTACTACCATTTCAAACTTATGTCAAATGACTGCACGTTTCATACTAAACTAAATTTCAAGTTTTAATTAGGCCCGCCTCTTATTACGAAGTATTTACATCATCTTTGCTGACGGTTTTCCGAATCGAATTAGCCATCGTTCATATCTTTGGGAGCTTTATCAGGAATTAACACATTTTTGTTGTTGACTAGACTATTTGTTGAATACGTGCTTTCATCATAATAGATATTATGTCCCCGCAAATATTAATCCAATATTTGCGGTCGTTTTACGAGAATCACTATCATTTTCTTTACGCACGTCTTGTTCATAAATCTGAACGGGGGTGGGCAAAGAAAACGTTGTAATCTCTGGAGATGCTTTCATTCATATGAGCAATGGTGTTTGATCAACAGAAATGAAAAAGTAGTGCCCATCAAATTTTACTTGCCGATTGTTTTATGTTTGAAGATTCAGGACCGAAAAACGGTTTCGAAAGACTGTTTATTATAAAAACTCATAAGCGAAAATATATTTGGAACAATTCTCTTGCAGGACTCCAGGAAAGCTGTATTTAACTACTAACGATAAACCGCCGTTTGCAAGAAATGGACCATAACATACGGTTTTTTTCTAAAACATAGATAATGCTGTCAGATGGGAATAGTCATTACCGTGCTGCTAAACAGCATAAATAAACAATTAGTAAAATATGTATGAATTTTATTTTCTTTTTCATTAACATTTTACATTTTTTTTTTCGTTATTCACAATTTTTGTTACAACTTACAAATGTACTTTGTCCAACGTCTCCAATCCTAAGGATTGTTTTTCATTCGCATATGGTTGATTATGTCGACATGTGTACGCAATCGCCCACATGGTCGTATGTTTTGGAACCGAGGAATTCCTTTCTTTCAGCCAGTTTACCGGCCACGAACGATTCTGTTATATAGTTATCGTTCCAGTTCTTTGCCAATTTCACATTTTCTGTCAGACATCCGAGGGCAACGTCCAAAAATCCTAATTCCATATCGCTTAGTCTATTTGGAAAGTCGAATATCTCGCAAATACCGTCATGGTTTAGAAGAACTTCGAGCGCAAGATAGCTGTATGCAACAAAAAACGGATTAAACTCATATTGATATACGTAATAGTTTTGGAGCTACACAATTAAATAACGTGTAATATTAGGGACACGCATTCCGAAGCAATGCTTAAGTTTCAATTCGGCATAATTATCTGATTTTGCTAAAAATTTCGTAATTCTAGGAGAGATTGGTCCGGGTTCAAATTAATCAGTCTCTGAATGATAATATGAATAAAATGATATTTAAGAAAATATAATTGGGTGAATTACGTACATAACAATAAATAATACTAAAATCGATAGCAATATAGAAATACTGCCCTCTCGGAATCATGTGTAGAAGTGTACATAAAAAGGAGTTTTTGTGCATATGAATCAAGTGTGGATAAATAGAGACGGGGAGGACGTTCAGCTGATGGTGAGTGGTACACTCTGCCTATTATAATGCAATGCCGCTCAGGATTCTTGACGATCACAAAATTCTGAGAGGCATCGCAATTTCGCTCGGCACCGTGAGACATCAGGCTCTTCAAATAAAAACAATAATAGTATTTGCTCACTATACTGCCTAGCAAGACAAAAGCAAGTCACCGTAACATCCGTTGCAATAAAGCTCACTAGAAAAGTAATTAATGAAAAGGTTTGAATAAAAAACATTACTCATTTAAAACTATCATATTCACAATAAATTTACATACAATAATAACATTATACACTTATAACGCAGTAATGCCAACATCTAAACACACTCGTACGCGCACTCGTCGAATTGATGTAATGGTTTGGGAAAAAAGAATTGAGTCTGCGAAGCGTCTAGTCGTCCAGAACAACAATTGTATTTCGAGTACCAGTCTTCTACCATTTTAGTCTTGAGACAAAGTTTTGTTAAAGCCAGATTAACATAAGTTGTCTCCACATCTGACATTAGGGGTAAGCCTAAAACTTTCTGAATGCCATTTTTGGATATCTCCACGGGATTCGCGATAAATCTGAAGACAAAACTCTATTACTGGTAAGTCACAAATTTGGCACAGAGAAATGTGCGCCGAGTCAATTTAAAGAAAAGTTTTGTAACAAATGGGAAGACGTATGCTGTAAGCATGATATTGGCTCTGATTACAAAAGAGATGTTTGAGCTATTCGAAGTGGAATCTTATAAAATTTAAAACAAGAATATAATATAAATTGAATATAAGTAACGAAACTTCAAATACCATTTCACAGGAGAATTGAATAATTATACTAAAGCTAAATGTATACGTCATGATGATGAACATTAATTACTTACGCCCTACTTGTGGTATAGTTATGAAGAGAAAATATAATAAGTGACGAGAAGGTTAAAATGTTCACGTAATTTTAAGAGACGATCACCATGATGAGCACGACGTCCATAAAGTCTGTGCTGTGTCCCAAAGGACTCTTGAAAATACAAAATTCCCACAGGCACCGTAATGCGGCTCAACATTTGAGACATAATTACGATGCCAAGTTTCAGTAGCCCAACAATTTCATTGATACCAGAATTCTTGAAAGAGGCAGTCTCAATCGTAAAATTCGTAACTTATGTTTGGCTTAAACTTGTCGGACGGAGAGAGCAGAGTTGTCGTTATTAAAAATGTCCATGATTATTCTGCATTGGGTTACAATTAAATTGTAGTTGTTCTTTAGGTTGTCTGGTTGGCTATCTACTTTTTAGCTCGGGGTAGCATAGATAGGCCACTCGTCGACAGAGGAAATTAACTTATTTTGTTACTGTAGTGTAGCATTAGTTTAAGGTGATGTGCATTACCTTGCTGGTGATATAATCTGCCTGGCATCAGTTTCAACAAAGCCCGTTACTCTTGGCACATCTTTACACAACAGAGCCCACGCTATCTTAGTCACAAGACCAGCCAAAGCATGAGCTTCGCTAGAATTTGCCGCTTCCTGACAACGGCCGCTGGATTTACTCAAAGCTTCAGCCGTGTCCCGAATTGTTTGCGTCATCATTAATGCGTGTTGCTGGAATTATTGTAAATATTCGTATTGATACACCATGGATTATATGATTAGCAATTACATTTAATAGGGTTGTATTTACTTTAGTTGGCTGTTTCTGCAAAACAATAGTAGATGTCGAGTGTGCAAAATTAGGGCGCTCTTAATTTCTTTCTCATCCTTAAAGAACGGCATCTCTTGATAGATTACGTATGTCAAGATATATAAAAAGGAATTTACTATGAAAAACTACAATACCAAATTTGAAGAGTTGTAGTAAGTATAATAACTCTGCAACTATGATAATAATGTATTTTATGGAGGATGTTTTTTGTATGAATTACTAATTCTAAAAAAGTATTTCCTCAAGTCTTAAAAGGGTTATTGTGTATAGTGTGTGTGATTTACAATTTATTAATAAAACAAAGCTATACCATGTTGAAATCAAACATATCAACTGCTTTGGAAAACAACGGCACCAAAGTTTCTCCCTCAGTACCTCCAACACATGGCACTCTAACAAAACCAGGCTCTAAGCCCAGTACTTTGGCAGCCAATGTGCTGGCACGCATTTCTTGGACAGCTAGCGATCCGAGCAGTCGGCTTGGGTTATACCAACCAGATTCTTTTAAAGTCTGTAAGTATATTAGCAGTAAATATCATAAATAGATTCTATCAGTGGGAGGCTCCTTTGCAAAGAATGCCGACTAGATTATGGTTACCTAAACGGCACCTTTTTTTGCCGTGAAGCAGTAATATGTAAGCATTATTGTGTTTCGGTCTGGAAAGCGCCGTAGCCACTGGAATTTCTGGGCAAATGAGACTTCACATCATAAATCTCAAGGTGACGAGTGCAATTATAGTATTGCAGCCAGAATTTTTGCTTTTTTCAAGAATTCTGAGCGGCACTGCATTGTAATGGCAGGGCGTATAACCATCAGCTGAACGTCATAAAACATACTTATTATTTAGTAAGAAATATTCTTTAATGTACAAACGTATTTGAGTAATTAACTAATATTTTATTGAATCATAGAGAGCGGCTTTCCCGTCTTATACAGAGTGGTTTTCTGTGAAGGGCGGTGATGGCCTGGAATTTTAAAATTTTTTTTTCATGTCTCACTTTTACCTAACTAATAAGTTGCTCAAAATGGTTTCCTTTGACTCCAATGCAAAAGTTTATACGTCTCTCTAATGACCTTAGTTTGAATATGAGGTGAGATTTCTTCCGTGTTAAACTAATAAAACAAAAAAAAGACAATTGGTCCAATAATACAGGCTGTAATTTTTTTGATAAAATCATTCGGGTCGATTTCCGTCAAAAGTTCATGAAATTAAAAAAAACTAAATATGCAGTTATTGCTTTCTTATAAATCAAGGGCATGACACTTCTCACGACATTTCTCTAAGTCTCGTAATTTCCTTGGCTAACACTCCCTTCTCAAAAAACCACCCTGTAGACTTTGCCTTTATTTTATCTATATTTTTTTATGTAAGTGGAAGACAACCAAGTCTCCAGATGGTATGAGATCACCGTGATACTCTCTTGTTGCACCAGTGGAATTGAGAGGAGAAAGGAACAGGTGTCCCGTGTACCTGTTTGTCCTCCTCTTTCAAATAGAAGCCACTGCTTTTATTATTATATTTATATATTACTAGCCGTTCCCGTCCGCTTCGCTAGGCAAATTTAAAAGGAAATAAATTAAATTTTATTCACCTTATCACAAATACAATAAAAAAATAAGTAGCCATAAACCATCTAGGATAAATTTCGCATAGAATGTTGGTAATTTCATGTCGATACGATCAGTGGCTTAGGCGGGATTGAGCCTCAAACAAAGACCATTTTAGAAGGGGATTTAGATGCACTTAAATCCTAGGATCTATTGTGCCCCCTGGGCTAACGAGCCTACCCTCCTATTTCTAAAAAAAAAATGAGCTGTGGAAAATTCGAGGCTACTGACTTTCAGTTATTCATTAAAGAAGTCAATCGACGATAATGTGAAACATTTATCAATTTGTTTTTGTTATATTTGTATATCTCAAGTGTTAAATCGCAGCAAGAACAAATCTATATAATTATTTATAAGAGATTTCCACCCATATATTGACTCATCACGATATCTCTTTAACCATAAGGCGTATTGACTTGAAATTTGTTAGGAATATTCCTTTTGTCGAGTAGAGGTCAGCTAATAACAGCTTTTACTAAATTCCGAACAGAACGAATCACGACCATCATGTTCACGCAACATCGCGCATCCTTACATAAACAATGAATTCAACTCAAGGTTGATGCATCCACTATTATATAACAATTTATTTTCATACAGTTTGTTCATTATTACTTTTTTTTATAAAATATTTGACATTAAAAACGCTTTTATCTATATCCATTGTCTTATATTTTACAGCCATTGTAAAATACTCTTTTGATTGCAAAGCGTGGCCATTTTTCCGAACATATTATGGTAGATTCAGTAATTTAAAAGAAATATTTATAGTGACTATTCCAAGGCAAATATGCTCAATGTAGTCGACACGCTTATCGTGAAGTAGATAAAATAAACAGTATCGCTACCAACGCTAAGAAAGGCGTAAACGAAAACCAAATTAACCATTTTCTTATCCAGCCCTTATCGATCTAATAATAAGGCTGCGAAAAGAGCCACTCTGCCCAAATCTAAATTGAATTATCATAGATAATAGAATCTACACCGTCTATTTTCTCTTGGCAAAGAAACCAAGACTGCAAAATATTTATGTGATACGTTTCCTATAGAAAAACGTAGAAACCGGGCAATGTAGATTTTGCCAATAGGCCTACGAAGATCCTAAAGACATCCTTCTGGAATGTGAGGTCATCGCCACAATGAGGGCTGGTTGTCTCTTAGCCCTCAATATCCAGGCAGAGGATCTACCCCACTTGTGTTACCAGAGAATACTCCTAAAGGTAGGTATGGAGGATTGATTTAGATAATAAGAACTACGATTATACAAGCGAAAAATTTCTCTAAACGCTGTCCAACGAGCATATTCATCACTAGGTCGTACGTGCACTTGTAGGGGGCACAAAAGATCCATTGATTTAAGAGCTTTTTCCCCCAATAATAATAATAAAAAAAAAGAACAACCTATTCTAAAAAACCGATCATGGCTTAGACACCTATACTAATAACTATATCTTAGTTAGCATCTATTTTGGCTTAGTTACTACAAAAATCATACAACAATTTATTATTCTTTTTAAAACTAAATACAAACAGTAATTAATACTATTACAATAGTAATTAATAATACATTATGATAAATAATCCCTATTATCGTATCCGTTAACGGTCTAATAGCGAAGAGTTGCGACTAACATTTGATGAGGCTCTCGCTAATAGGTGGGTCCGAATCAGAAGGCTGCCCATTTTGGGAACAGCACGTTCTTTGCAGAAGTTTTATAATCCTTTCGTTAGTAAAAATAGGTTACAGTAAGAATCATTATTATTATATATATTATTATATTTTGTAAGGTTCGGAGATGACAGCAATAGGACCAGATCCAATCGTCCCCCTTCCCTCTAGATGGCCTGCAATGGCCATACGAGAATATACCAAGGAATTACAAAGTAAATACTGGACGGAAGTGAGAGGGTGTAGACAAGCAAAAGAGGCCCTACTCCAAATAGACTTCAGGCTCTCTCGCAAGCTACTAAAACTCCCACGCCAAAGATTACGTAAATTAACCCATGTAATAACGGGTCACGGCCCTTTTAACAAACATCTATTTAGTATAGGTGTTTCCGACAGCCGGCTGTGCAGAGCCTGCATGGAGGCAGAAGAGACGGCCGCACACATCATTGTGGAGTGTAGGAGTGGGGCCACTTACTGGGACAAACACCTGGGGTCACCGAGGACTCTCGAGGTCATGGGTGACATCAGAGGTTTGATTAACTACCTTGAGGAGCTTGAATGGCAAGATTAGCCGCCCACCTCACCACGCAAAGTAGGCGCGCCATTGTCGTCGAGTTGCGGATAGTAGCCTGTGTTATCACCTATTTTGTAAAGTTTTATGTGACGAAGTGCGTGATCCACTCAGATTGTCCCTCGGGGAAAGAAGAGTTGACACAAAAGTTAAATCTATTTCTATCGTAGTAAAATGTAGTAATTTTAGCTACCTGATTAACTACAGATAATAATGAGATACTAAACATGGCCCAAATAGCAATAAAGAAAGCACTAATAGGAAGTATTGCAAGCCGTTAAATTTCAAAGTACCCAACATAATACGATTTTGGTAAACACGACGTAGCTTCGATTGATCGCCTAATAAATAGAGCAATGACTGACTTATTAGTCATATATGACTATGATTAACGAAATATAGTATCTTGGAGTAGCATTGTCTGTGATAACTCACTGGCAAGCTGATTATATAATTATAAAATGTTATTCTGTACATTTAATGAATATGAAAATATGAATTAAAAAAAAACTTAAATTCATATTAACCTTGGTATCCGCAAAATCGGAAGTGTTTCGTATAGCCCCCGTAACTGAATCATAGCTATTGGTATTTTAGCAAGAAAGTTCTGTAGTTGCAATTTTTTTTTTTGTAGAATTTGCACCTTTTTTTTATTTTGGTATTTTTCAATGTCGATTTATTTCAAAATCGTGATTCAATTGCAACTCCCTACTTTCAGGATGCAGTTGTTTTACACCCTGTATAAGAGGGTGTAAAGAGCCAAGAGGCTCACATGATGGAAATTTTTGAAGCAACCACCCATGGATATCCATCTGATGGTCAAGTGATGCGTTGCCGATATTAAGGTTGGGAGTGTGCTCCTAATAAATTGCAAATCCATATTAATTAATATATATCATCATCAGCCGGAAGACGTCCACTGCTGGACAAAGGCCTTCCCCAAAGATTTCCACGACGATCGGTCCTGCGCTGCCCTCTTCCAACGTATTCCGGCGATCTTAACCAGATCGTCGGTCCTACTTGTGGGGTCCTACCTAGGCCATCGAGCATATGGCTTAAGTCTTCCATGGTCTCTGCCATGATTACGATATCGTCTGCGAATCGAAGGTGAGTCATGTAGTCGCCGGTGATGTTAATGCCCAGTCCGTTCCAGTTCAGACGCTTTAAGACATCTTCCAACGCAGCGGTGAACAGCTTGGGCGATATGACATCACCTTGACTGACTCCCCGCTGCAGTCGCTGGAGACGGACTGACATGGTGGCGTTTCTACACAAACACTTCAACGCTTCGATATATCGGAAATCAATGTGGCCCCTCTGGAGAGACTGCAGTACCGCCCAGGTCTCGATCGAATAAAAGGCTTTCTTATAAATCACGAACGCCAAGCATAGTGGCTGGTTATACTTCTCTCTAGAGTACTTAAGTGGTCTATGGTGCTAAAGCCTTTTCGGAATCCGGCTTGCTCGGGAGGCTGGAAGTCGTCGAGCCTGCGCACGAGACGATTCGTGATAGCCCTAGAAAACAGCTTATATATATGTGATATGGGCCTATTGATTTTCAAAAGCATTTTATCGCCCTTTTTGAAGAACTAAATACGGATGAACGTGAAATTTAACACAGTTAAAGTGTACATGGAGAGGAAGAGTATAAAGCTATTTTTCTTATATAAAATGCCTCATATTTTTTTTTAAAATAAACATTACACACTACTTCTTGAATGATACACAAGATATTATACACGCACACATTATAGAGGTAGTAGATAGTCTTTTACAAATAAAACCCTAAGTGAGTTCAAACTTAAAATTTAATTGAATTATGGCCGAATTAAGGCCTCTGGGCGACCAATAGTAAAAATTAACAGGACATGTACCTCAGCAACCAAGGGCACCATACAATCTATCGGCGAAGCACAGATAACCAGGAACGCTTTTGGGCACTCCCTGGATATAACATCCGCGTACTGCTTCACCACCGGCGCATTGCATTTGAACCTCTCGGCTACTGTTTTCGTCACGTCCACACTCCCCGTCTCCATCATCAGGACTATGTCAGTATTCTATGTAAAATTCAATTTACTTTATTTATTATCTACTTAAACACAGCCATGCCTAACTCTTAAAATGGCAAGCAGAAAATATTTTCCTCTTAAGTTGATTCTAATGTAATTTGGTCGAACGCACACATTCGATTTCTTGATCCCAAAGTTATTTGTGTGCGGTCGAACACATTCGATTTACATATTCTGCATGGGCGTGTCTTAACCGCGTTGTTAACCCTTTCATATCAATACCAAATGAAAGCGAGTGGGCAAAACCGTTAAAAAGCAATTTGCTTATTCACGAAATACATTTTTTTCCTATTAATATTAATCGTGTGATAATAATATTGCTCTAGTAAAATACATTACAAGTTTCCCTAATAAGAATTAGTTAAGGCGACACTAAATGCCAGCGACCTTGAGCGATATGAGTTCACGGCTGCCGGCCCGCCTTCTATGTAACAAAGCCAATATTTTCAAAATTCTTGGGTGGAAAACAGTTTATATGCTTACAATCCTCGTTATTCACCACTAATCTGAATAAATGAACCTACACAAAAAAGTACAAGCTATAAGAATAACTTTTCTGAGAGAAGTACCAAAAAAATGCGTCACGCCATGCAAAAAAACTTGTTTAACTTCAAAGAAAAGTGGTAATTCAAAAAGGCTCGGCAGTGTTAACTATAACTAACAGCAAGCATTAGCAACCTACAAAAAAGGCTTAAGGTTATGTGTAACAGGATTAAGTCGTGTTCATAGCTCGAAATGCTATACTTTCACCACAAAACTTGTCTAAAAACACCATGTTTGCGTGTTTTCTGCTAACTCATCGCCAAGGTTAAAAATGTTGCAATAACTGTATTTAACTATTTTGCCACAATCAATCGTGTGAGCAGACCAGCTGTAGCAGACCGTATGACGCGATACAAGGAGAAAATAAAATGTTTTTATCTGAAGGTAAGCCTTGAATATGAGTATGCTACCTCAATTGGCAATAGTTTTCACAGCTATACTGGCCATAAACTAAATTCATCTGATCGTCATCAATATCATTTCAGCCGGAAGACGTCCACTGCTGGACAAAGGCCTCCCCTTCTATACTGGCATTTTTTGTAGAATTATACACAGTCTCGAAAAAGAAAATAGTCTGTGAGCAGTTCCAAATAGAAAATGGCATACTGGCAGTGGGCAGTGCACATAGTTCGATGAACAGACGGCTGGTGGGGCAGTAAAGTCCTCATTTGGCGACCACGTACCTGACGTAGTGTTGGTATGCCCCCCACAAGATCATCCGACGATCTGGTCAAGATCGCCGAAATACGTTGAATGAGGGCAGGGCAGGACCGATCGTCGTGGAGATCTTTTGGAGAGGCTTTCGGCTGAAAGGCATATAATTTTATTCTTAATGTCTACTTTTACTACTAAGAGACTTTATACCAATAGGAGATTCTTTTGTAAATAATGCCGTTACAGCTGTAAAGTGGTGCAGGTTCTCTTTGTTCTATTCTTTGTTTTATTCTCGCTATGATGACTGGACCTGCGCGTCCCTCATCCAAAGTATTCCGGCGATCTTGACCATATAGTCGATCCATCTTGTGTAGCCTACCAACACTATTTCTTCCGGTACGTGGTCGCCATTCGAGGGCTTTACTGCCCCAACGGCCATCTTTCCGTCGAGTTAAGTGCCCTATTTACATCTATTCGTCTATATTTGGCATATCGAGACCAATACGCAAATAAGCGATAGATGCGTAAGTATCTTGTTAGTTTGTTGTAGATATTCACGTTTAGATGTTGTGTATGTTATTTTAGGACCTCACATAAATATTTTAATAGTCACATAAGCTAGAAGAAGTATCATTTGATTATATAGTGTAAGTATATAATATTATCAAGATTGCCTCTATTATGGAAATAGGCAAATCAGGAGAGATGAAGATGGAGCCGCAACCTGAGAGTGTAACAAGACACACCAAGATTTACGGACCATACGTTACTCGAACGGAACCCGAGAGGTCGCGGGTTCGACTCCCGCATGTCATAATGTAGAGCATGATGTGTCGTTTTATTGTAGTTGGTGAGACGCTAAGGATAATCAACAACATGTTTGGAAATGAATATATTATGAAGTAAAAAATAACGTTAAAAATTAAAATACTCAGAAAAGTTGATCAGAAATTAAGTAATTAATTATGCAACGCATTAACGATTACGCGCTAATCGCGGGGCGCGGAAGTAGAAAGCGAGAATGTAGATAAAACGAACCTGTCGGTGCTTGCGCTTGCTTAACGAAAGAATCACGCAGTGCGTTGATGTATCGAGGGAAATTTATATTTAATTACATAATTAGTGAGAATCGCTGTAAAAACAAATTTTGTAGTTGACTAATTAATTTCATAAATCATTTAAACATCTAGACAGACTGTGACAGCTGTAAAAACGTCGAAATAAATTGAGGACAACAGTCAACCTCTATTTTGAGCAATACATGCACACTAACACAAAGAGACATACAAATCGCGAGTGTAAGACGTAGCTTGTCATACACACTAAAGTAGTAAACCTGGCCAGTTTTCCTGTGTTGTCTTTTTTCTTGTCTAGCAGCAAAAGGCATACGTATAAATTACATTAATGACAATAATAAGCATGATCACACAAATTTGAATGATTTTCAAATAATTATACCTTTCGTCATTTGTTTTTATGAAAATACAAGACGTACAGCTGATGGTAATTGGTACGGCCTGCCCATTACAATGCAGTGCCGTCTAGGATTTTTGAAAAACCCCTTAAATTCTGAGCGGCACTACAACTGCGCTCGTCACCTTGAGACATAAGATGTTAAGTCTCATTTGCCATCCGTCTCATTGTAATACTTAACCAATTAGCTCATTGGAAGATAGTCTATCTTCAAGCCTGAGCCAAGTTAAACATGAGCTGACCAACGAGGCTCAAACTAATTAGCTAAGGGCGTGATTAATAACCAAACACATGGGTGATTAACACCAGCTCTTATTGGCCACTTGTCACGCGATATCGCGATCTGTAACACGCTTTGCTAACCTGCCCAATGCTATTGACCCCAAAATAAGTCACAATGATCTAAATAACACTTATTTTTTGGTTGGTTTGGGCCAAAAAAAAGAAGAGGACTGAGAGTAAATTTTGCCAGAAACTGTCTACAGCAAATACCAGCTCCGAGGCAATAAATGGCGCTAAACTTCAAAATACCAACTATGACAAATACCATCTTGACTCATTTCATCTGCAGTCCCCCTGAAAACGAGATCTGGAAAGGTCTTGAAACGCCCGACATTTAACTATAATAATAATAATAAAATTGTGACTTTTACGCAAAAATCAAATGTAAAAACAAAGTTACAGTGTTTTATTTAAGTGTATTACACTCGCGTTAATCAAAGAAAATACAAAGTCACAATCATTTTTAAATCGACTTCGCACTGTCACGTAGGCGAATAATAATTAAAGTAACACATTTATCATCATCATCTGCCGGAAGACGTCAACAGCTGAACAAAGACCTCCCCCATCCAAAGTATTCCTGCAATCTTAGCCAGATTGTCGGTCTATCTTGTTGGGGGCCTACCAACATTGTGTCTTCCGCTACGTGGTCACCATTCGATGACTTATCTTTTTCTAACCATCTGTCCGTCGAACTATGTGCCCTGCCCACTGCCCCTTCAGTTTCGCAATAATTTGATCTAGGTCGATGACTTAGGTTTTCCTATGCATCTCCTCATTTCTGATTCATCTCGCTGGGAAACTCCAAGCACAAGCCCCCTCCATTGCCCTCTGAGCCACAATGAACTCCTCATAAGAAAACCATAGTCCGTAGGAGAACCAAAGTAACTAATATTGCACAAATGATTGTGAAACTGAAGAGGCAGTGGGCAGGGCACATAGTTCCACGGACAGATAGCCGTTGGAGCAGTTAAGTCCCCGAATGGCAACCACGTACCCGAAGATGCAGAGTTGGTAGGACCCCACAAGATGGACCGACAATCTGAATACGTTGAATGAGAGCATCCGAAAAAACGATCGTCGTGGAATCTTTGGGGAAGGCCTTTGTCCAACAGTGGACGTCTTGCGGCTGATGATGATGCTGTATAAACATGACAAAGCATTCAATATATCCACGAGGGTTGCAGTGTTCAAAATATATAAAGAAAAACTTTAATAATCAAGCTATATATTTAAACACTTA
Organism: Leptidea juvernica; assembly: GCA_949711755.1. NCBI lineage: Eukaryota > Metazoa > Arthropoda > Insecta > Lepidoptera > Pieridae > Leptidea > Leptidea juvernica. The sequence continues at coordinate 5,763,591 of CATIXQ010000010.1, forward strand.
CGCTAAAAAACTTAAATGGAAGTGGGTTGGACACGTAGCGAGGCTAAAGGACGAGAGATGGAACAACAGGGTCCAATCGGCAAACGTCGCAAAGGCAGACCCCACACGAGATAGGCAGACGAGTTGACAAAAATAGGTAGAACCTGCTGGTGGCATATAGCTCAAGATAGAGACACATGGTATTCTTTAGGGGAGGCCTTCACCCTCACTAGAGGGGTTCATGCAAGCAAACTTATATTATTATTATCCACACCTAAACAAATACGTGTAAACAACACCACAATCTTTCATTCTTTTTCTTCTTTCTTTCTTAATTATCTTTCTTTTGTAAACTATGTATGTATTTTACTTTTTTGCATGAAATAAAAGGCTTATTATTATTATTTTATATTTAAACACATATATCTTGACTGTTGCTTCTCAATATATTCTTGATAATGTAATGTATGTTCATAGGCACATAAGTGAATTTGCCAGAAACTGTCATAACCATAATGTTAACACCAGGAACAGACATAAACTTATGATGCCTACTACTCGGCTAAGTCGAGTTATTAAGTCTTTTGTGGGGCGATGTATATGCTTTTACAACAAGATCCCAGAAAATGTTTAAAACAAAAGTATAACGTTATTGAAAAGAATTGTTAAAAAACGTTTGTGTGGTAAAGGTTACTTATAACATAAATGAATTTCTTAATGATACCACAGATTGGGAATGGAGTGACGCCCTCAGGCTATTAAATAATAAGTTTAATTGTACAATATTACTTTGTAAACATATTTATTCGATGAAAAAAAAAGCCCGCTGAGTTTGTTGCGCCCATTCTTCTCAGGTCTGAGGCATTCATTTTGGAATGGGTGGTAGTTTTTGACTTTCAATAAGTGATGTCACATCCTATTTTGAATAAAAATATTTGAATTTGAATTTGAATTAGTGAGCTTGCATAACCACAATAAATCACAACAAAACAAGCCCATTACAATAAGCATTGTTCCGTAGAGAGTATGTTTTATTAACTTGGGAATGACTCCAGAGACAACAAAAGCTGATGCGAATGGCGCCTCAATGTCTGACAAATTCACTCGCACACAAACTTTACACTTGAAGCAATGCTCATCTATTGAAATTCTATTTCAGCAAGAATAATCACGGTCTATTAAAAACTTGCCAACCAATGAGATAACCTTGTATTGAATATGTAAAGTATTGAGTAAGTAAGGCCAATTTTTTATTGTTACTCTTAAAAGGGGGAGAGTAACAAATGAAATTATCGAAAAGTACATAATATCTTGTGATAGTAACCTCTTCAAAGTACAAATCTAATTCATTCAATATTTAATAAAAGCTATTTAAAACTTAGTTAAACGTCAATTCGTATTATTAATAAAAAAAACACATTTTTAGCTATTGGAGCAATATTTATACATACAGTTTAAAAAACAACTACATACAAACGTCATATTGTTTTATACGAGTTTTTGGTCGTTTCTGCACATCGCAATTGGTAAAGGTTTGACACTTATTGTATTTAATAAAAATTTTTACTTATTTCTTCGTACCAACCTGAGTCATAACAGTTAGATTACAGTTATTTATAGATGTTGTCAAGTTTATATTTACTTTTTGTGACACTAGATAGAACTGATTCCTGCCGCCGAATTCCACCTTCGCACGACACGCCACAAGTTAGGATATCATCCCCACCATCTGGATGTGTGGCGGTCCTCCGCAGTGCGGTTTTCAAGGAGCTTTCTTCCACGTTCTACATGAACGAATCCATCTAATGAACTTCCTTGTGCGGTTTTTCCGGGACGATACGACATGGGTACCTTTAAAAAAAGCGCGTACACCTTCCTTAAAGGCCAGCAACACTCCTGTGATTCCTCTGGTGTTGCAAGAGAAAGTGCCCACTCGCCCTAATCACTTAACACCAGGCGACCCGTACGCTCGTTTGTCCTTAAACATTAAAAAAGGCATTTATATAACAACGCTCAATATATTTATTGCCGCAACACTGCAAAATACAGCTATTTTACATTGCACAATATGTGGATTGAAAATAGTTACAATGAATTTGAAGCCATTTATAATTATTTTATACACGTGTACATTTTAGATATCATCATTTAGATTAAAATATTTTCGCCGCTCCCGTGTTTTTACAAAGTTTGAAGTTCTTCAAACTAGTCTCGACATTATTGATTGCCAAGCCAGTGAAGTCAGTGACCCGTTAACTTACATAAACTGAGCAGAATTCGATTGAGTGGTTGCCTGACACTATTGTACGACTTTTCTAATTCATACCAATTAGCGAAAAATGCGTTTTTTGTCGTGTTCCTAATTTGATTTTAATTATACTAGTCAGGAAATTAATGGTGTTGATAATTATTATTCACAAGACGCCGTTTATAAGCATCGTATTTTTCAAATTATAATTTATATCTATTGTATAAAAATTTGACAACAAAATCAATATTTCTCGTTTTGTCTAAAAACTTTCTTAAAACCCGGTATGTTTATGAAATTTTAACTGCTCTATATTTCGCGATCTATTAAACTACCATCTTTAACTCGGAAAAACCAAAAATGACACGATGCTAATAAATAACGGGAATAAGAAAGTAACTTAAAGAAATTGTGTAAGTACAATAAAAAAAACTTAAAATATAATAAGTTTTTTTTCTATATGCGGTTATGGGAAAAATTAAGATAGCGCTCTCGTTGATTTCTCTTTATAGCACTGTTGAAACCTAAGTTTGATACAATTATGTTGTTCTTTACACTACCGCTAGATGCCGCTAATCTACCGCTAGCAGATGCTAACATTGTTTCGCCTGATTTCGTATAGACAACTGTGGCGATAGTCAGTGAATGTGGAGTAGATGATGCCATTTCAGCTTCCAAGAATATCTCCGCAAGCGTACCGCACAGGGGAGCTGTGTGTGATGTGTCTCCCCTAGTAACAGTAGTTCGCAAAATACACAAATGACATCCCGCTAAACCCATCGGCGACTCTGGCGCTGTATGCAGATGACGCGGCGTATATTACATCGTCACTCAACCTACCGCCGTGAAGATGCAGCGCCAGCTCGAAACCCTGCCAGAATGGCTCAAGAAGAGGCGGCTATCGGTGAACGTGGGCCAAAACCCCAGGCGCTCACGACCGGGAGTGTGCTCACTGGCCAGCATAGGTTGCAGCTAAACGGACAGGATATTTCGTGGTCCCCGACGGCAAAGTATCTCGGGGTCACCATCGACCGTCAGGTCAACATGAACGAGCACGTCACGAAGACCATCGCGTCGACAAACGTCGCGATGGCCTGCATGGTACGCGCTCGTGAATCCAACTAACCGGAAAAGGTTAACCAACAAACCGTGCCGAAGAAGATCCTCCGCCGCGTTACGGGTGCACCATGGTGCGTGAGGAACCAAATAATCCAGAGGGACCTAAGAGGCGAGGGCTTGGACGACTTCACTCATCGTCTCGCCGTCAACATGTTCGAGCGTGCCGACTCGTCCCTTCTCCATCATCTGCGAGATCTGGACCCCTGGCACGTGCGGCCACCTGACAGCCGCCGCTACCCGCGTGATCTCGTGCGAGACGAGGATGAAGAGTGACGTGTTTGCGCAAGGCCCGGCTGATACCCCAACTTCTTCGGGGCTGATTGCCAGAGCCCGTGCAAACCGGTGACAACTCACCGGACAAGACACCAGAGCTGAGGGAACAGGCGCTCCCTCAGCTCCAAAGCATGACCTAAGCGAGCAAAAGCTCCCCCGACACATAAAACCATTACTAAAAATGAAGAGGAGGACAGCAGGGAGCAACTGCTCCCACTCCAATGACCCGCCCGTCTCAACGGTCGGCGAGTGAAACTTGCTTCAGGGGACGATAAGTCCCGACCAGCATTCCCCCACTGCCTCCCTTGCAAGCGCGGCGAGAGAAGACCACGACGTCGTTTTTAAATGAGATACAGTTTATAGCTATTTACCTAGCCCTTTAGTAGTGCAGTTTCTTTTCAGTGTGAGTGTATGAGTGTACGGATAACAAGCACCTTATCCTAAAAGATCGATCTCATGAAATGATTTCTGATTCCTCTAATTTTCCTACAAATGCTACGAAAATATAAACACGTCCCGAATTTCGTGAAGTAATAAGCAACAATAGTTGTAGTACGAGCAAGTTTCAGCTAAGTAGATGTTTATTGTAGGTCGGGTCGAGTGTGTTCGCAGATATGCAAATACACGTGCTTGAGAACTAGAGCACGTTTCTTGGGATAACTCGGGTTTCATAGTGAGGTATATATTATTATGCTATCAGTTAATTAATTGTACCAAATATATTATTTTAGGAATTAACAAAGTCAGTAAACAAGTTATTTGTGATGTTACAATGAGCTGGTACATGTAGAGAATGTTATAAATACAAATAGTAGGCAATTTTTTTCTGCCACTAATACTTACTGTAACGGCTTGACATCTAGTCTCTAATAATCACAGAAAACTTTTTATTAGATTTTGACGCCCAGTCATTTTCATTACGGATAGTACTCATATAAATAGCTTCAATTTATACTATAAAGGGTATTAAGATAGTTGCATAAATTATGAAAATAAAAATATGATAAAAAAAATTACTAAGGCTGGTTTGCATGGACTAACTTTAGCAATAACAAACATGTTAAAGTACCGGTTAAGCAAAAAATGTGTTGCACTATTTGACAATTTAGAGATGACGTCAAAACTTTAAATGTTAACCATCCAATCTTCGTCGGTAAAAGCTATTGTTAAAGTTAAATATGGGAGAGATTCTTGCGCCCCTTCTTCTCTCTCAAAGCGCCATTTGTTTCCAAAGCGGTAGTAGTATCTAGTAGTATAAGAAATGACATCAAAAAGAATTCTAAAGGAATCAATTTTGAGAAAATAAATGCCTAATAATTTAATCTAAATAGCGACCTGTCAAAAGATTGAAAAAATATTCGATATTGACTTAATATTTCACTTTTAAACTTAACGAATACGATGGTGCAACACATTCCACAGTCTGTTAAAGACAGCGTTACTGTTAACGTTAAATTGACTTAAACCATAACTATAACAGCTAATATCATGCAATCCGGCCTAAATTAGTAGTAGGATAACGTTGCGGCAAAAGAAATAACACGCACAAATTATTTTGTGTATATGACACTCCTAAATACTAGTACTGACATACGCTGGATATTGGGGATAAAGGATGAGGCGAGATAAATTTATGAAAATTTAATATACGTTCACAAAAATCGTCACCTTTTTGCTCTTAATAGAGATTTTCATTATTATAACACTAGAAATAAGGGATTGCTTGTAACTAATTCTAGTAGGCTTCATAAGATACATAATAGCTTTAAGGGTAAATGTATACACTTCTACAATAAAGTATCAGCCACTGTTCAGGCATTATCTATAAATAAATTTAAATGTTTTATAAAAAAATGGCTCTGTCGTAAATCCTATTACTCCACTGCTGAATATCTAAATAATCGGACAGCCTGGGACTAGATTGTGATTATTTTATAGCGATAGAAATGACTGTACAATATTGTATATTTTTATTGAAAAGAGCGCAAAAAAAAGAATGCTGGGAGAGTTTCTTGCGCCGCTTCTTCTCTCTCAGAGCGCCATTTGTTTCCGAAGCGGTAATAGTATCTAGTAGTATATGAAATGACCTCAAAAAGAATTCTAAAGGAATCAATTTTGAGAAAATAAATGCCTTTTATGCCTTTTAAACAATAATATTATGGTTGTGGTAATTGTGTACAAGAGAGATTACGGTGAATTCAAATGAATAGTTTTAATTGTCTCTTAGGTACAACTAATTATTATTCAACAAATATGTGTAACATTCCAGTTAAATTAAAAAAGGTTTAATTTTTAAAAACAGACAATTTTTTTTTACTTAAATTTTAATATTTCGCATATATTGAGGTTCCACCGTTATGGTTTAGTGGAGGTGGAATAGAAGAAAAACCTCATCACATCATGGAGTAGAAGAAATACGACATAGAATTGTAAAAAATTGATCGAAAACCATAAATTCTGGGAATGTTTCCCATCATTGTAGCATATGTACCTACATGATAATATAAAATATCATATATCATAAGATTATTAATCCTTTATCACTACTTAAAGCTTCTCTTTTTATTAATCATTCGTAACTGCTTGTTTTGGAAATTTTCTTTCCGCACGCGAATTACGTATGGAGGCAGTACGGTTTATAAAATCTTATGTCTTACTGGCCCCTCGGTTTATATAGAATAAAGATGAATACTTATAAAAAACTATGTTTTATGGGTGTAAATAATATTGATATTGTAACTTTCCAAGACTTTTCGTGCACGCTTTTCTGAATTGAGCTAAATATTGTCTAGTCTATTAAATAAAACAATACCTAAGAAAAAATATTGGCCTGTTATTATTTTAGCTTAAGTAATTTATCGGTAATATACTTTATCAACCCTGATTACATCATTTCGAGCTTTCACTACCTTATATTACACTAGGTATTTTGACAGAAGTCAAATCTATGGTTACAGAGAGTCCTATAACTTCAAGTTTTTATATGTTACTAGCTGACCCAGCAAACGTTGTACCGATATTAAAAACGCGATACAAAAGTAACTGTTGATCGTAGATGGGTGAAAATTTGAAGTTGTATGTATTTTTTAATGTTGACTCATAATCAAACAAATTTAAAAAAAATGTCAAAAAAATTAAAAAAAAATCGTGTGGACCACCCTTAACATTTAGGGGGATGAAATTTAGATGTTTTGTTCGATTCTCAGACCTATATGCACTCAAAATTTCATGAGAATCGGTCAAGCCGTTTCGGAGGAGTTCAATGTTTAACACCATGACACGAGAATTTTATATATTAGATTTATCGCAATTTAAGAATTTTATACAATGACGCTAATCTCAAAATATGAGATTAGCGTAATTGTAGTTATGTCTTTTCATGATTGTGAATTTACGCCTATAATAAAACAGGAATTAAGTGTGTGTATTACATAATTAAAAGACGGTGACGTGTGAGTTGGGCGACATCGGTTCCCATAGTATAATGACATGATGCAACTTCTACTATTTTCCTGTTCTGTGGGTATTTATGACAGTAAAAAAAAACACACTTGATTTTTTACAAAACCAGAAGAGTTACCTACCTTTGACTAAGTTATCTACGATCACATTTGGTTTCTTGATGTTTATAATATGTTTCTCTGGCATCTATCTTATAGCTGTAATCTTGCGATAAAAATTCCTTCTTAAACAGGTAGACTGCAGTATATCCACCTTAACTCACTTAAGTCCCGTAGAACATTGCTCGACAGACTGTTCCTCTTTAAATAATAACATAATATTAATGATTCTCCTTATATTATATTGAATCTAAACCTCGCTGTTCCAAAACTCAACCGCGAGCGTGTAAGAAATATAATCCATTTCTCTGTAACTATTCAGGATTTCACTCCCTTGAATAGAATTACCAGAGATTATAACAGACATCACGATGAAGTCGACATATTTGATCATTATTTACACAAATTTTACAAATATTTAAAAACGGTTCTTTCGATGGTGGGATGACATCAATCTATTTTTGTGTTAATTTATACTAAGATTATATTCGAAGTTATATAATATATATTCTTATTTTATTTTGTGGCTTAAATTAATTGAATAGCATGTCTTTTTCGCCTATAATTGAGGCATCACTTACCATAGGATAGGATGTTATTGTTTTTGTATTATACTGTGTTTATATTAGTGTATACCTTGTTGGCGGAATTTATTAAATCTTCTTCTTCTTCACAGTCGTTCCCTCATTGCTGAGGATCGTGACTCCGCTTAAGTTCGTCTACAGCTTTCCTCCATCTGTTTCGGTCTGTCGCATGGTGGAGTGCGATGCTGATGGGTTGGTTAGTCTGTTCGGATATTTGATCAGACCAGCATCGTGGGCTCCGGCCTCTTGGTCTCTTCCCCTCAATTTTCCCGGTGACCATCGAACGTTCTAGATTATCAGCACCGCGTCGTGCAATGTGGCCAAAGTATCTCATGATCCGCTGCAGACATGTTGTGGATAGACGTGGACTGCCTCCTATTTTTAACTTTTTAAGGATCGAGGCGTTAGTGCGGTAAGCCGTCCATGGTATCCTTAGCATGCGGCGCCAGCACCACATCTCAAACGCGTCAATCCGTTGTCTGTCAGTCGATTTCAGGGTCCAAGTTTCTCCATAGAGCGCGATGGGAAAGACAAGAGAGCGGACCAGGTGAATTTTCGTCCGATTGCTGATATTTCTGGCCTTCCACACCTTGCTTAGCTGTGTCATTCCTGATTTGGCCATCCCAATTCGCCTCCTTACTTCGATCTCGCAGTTACCTCTGCTCGTGATCACTGAGCCAAGGTAGTTGAACTGATCCACGGTTTCATAGCTCTGTAGGAGATCAGTGCGCGGGATGGCTAAGAAGCGGTCGACGACCATGACCTTGGTTTTGGCCGTATTTATTGCCAGACCCATTATGAGGCTGGTGGCCTCTAGCTTTTTAGTCATAATTATATTATATGGTGCTTATGTAAGTTGCTTTTGGACGGTTTTGCGCGGTTAAGCCACGTCAACGTAGATTTAATCTAGATTATATGGATGACCTCAGGCATAGATAATAACTGGTTAAGAAAATACTATATCGATGGGTAATGTGTTGGCTTAAAGCCACCTTTGCATGGATACGATAAATTAATTACAGTTGGGTATAGTTGATATTATCTAGCCTCAATCTAGGCATACTCTGTACTATGGATGGAAGATAACGATATGCTAAATATGATTTACACATTTTATACCTTTAAACGAGCAATTCTTGTATATACACTGGCCTTCAAAAGTAAGTATCACACTTTTAAAATTGGGATAACGTTTTAAGTTCACAAGATATACTTTCGAAATAAAAAGGACTCCAAAGAGAATTTAATTTTGTACATAAAAACTTTATAGCCGGTAACCTTCTTTTAAGAATTGGCTGAAAAAAACTTCAAAAACAAAACCATTCCTTTTTCAAAGTGGACGTTTCCGAATTACAATTTTACCATTTACATTTTTCTTTCTGTTTTAAATTTTTTTTAAGATCGATGGGTCTTGTTTTAAAAATTTATGCTAAAAAGCACAAAACATTTATTTATCATGCCTCTTTCAGTTGAAGAATGTGCTCGGATCATGGCTTTTCTGGAACAAGGCATCAGTATGCGTCGCACTGCAAGAATGGTGGGTGTGACGGTACGAACGGTCCAGAAGGTAAAGCGAAGATACGAAGAGACTGGACACCATCTGAGGAGAACTTGTAATGGCAGACCCAGGTGTACCAGTGCACGAGAAGATGGTTATATTATTTCCACTGTGTTAAGAAATCGCCACCCGAATGCAGTTGAAGAAGTCCAGCACCAGCTACTTCAGACCCGGAGGGACTACATTAGTGACAGTACAGTGAGAAGAAGACTTGCTAAAGCAAATTTGAAACCCTGAAGACCAGCGAGTGGCCCAAAACTCGAGAGACAGCATCGAGTAGCGAGACTGCGATACGCCCGTGAACACATGCAGTGGGATGAAGAAGAATGGTCAAGAATTTTGTTTGCAGGTGAGTCTCGATTCTCTTTTTACACTTCTGATGGAAGGCGAAGTGTTTACAGGCAACCGGGTGAGCGATACCTTCAAGCCTACATCTCAAAAAGAGTCCAATACGGTGGAGGCAGTGTACATGTATGGGCTGGCATATCTTCAGAAGGTCGCACAGAGCTAGAAGCCATAGAAAATGGCACCCTCACTGGGCAAAGATATGCTCAAGAGATTCTCAATGAGAATGCAGGTCCGCATTTAGCAAATACGGGTGATGGATCGATGCTGATGCATGATAATGCCCGGCCACACACGGCTCATATCGTACAAGAGTATATTCAGGAGGTCGGTATCAGCGTGATGGCGTGGCCATCAAGAAGTCCTGATCTCAACCCGATTGAACACGCCTGGGATGAGCTTGGGAGGCTAGTCAGAAATCGCAGACCACCACCTACTACCCTCAGGGCACTAAAGCAGGCCCTGGTAGAACAATGGGAGAATATTCCCCAACATCGGCTCCGAAACCTAGTGTTCAGTATGCCAAACCAGCTCGAAGCTGTAATCAGAGCTCGAGTAAGCAATACCAGTTATTAAAAATTAAATAACATGTAATACATTTTAGTTGAATTTTTTTACACTAAACTAAAAATGTCTATTTTCATTGTTTTATCTTTTTTAAGTTAAAAATGTTACTAATGTATAATTTTAGTTTCTAAGAATTAAAGCCTATAAAATTTGCAACAAAACGTTTTTAATCATAAATCTCTACCTTCTATAGTTAAGAAAAAAAATTAATTTGAAAAGTGTGATACTTACTTTTGCAGGCCAGTGTATATAATCTGAATCACAGAAACGTCTCCAACGATTTTAATGAAATCTAGTATACAGGTAGTTTCGGGGGCGAGAAATCGATCTAGCTAGGTGTCAATTTTTAAAATGTCGTTTTATTCGTGTTTTAAAGAGAAACAGCCACAATATGAATTTTTACCAGTGAGAGGCTCCATTGCACAGGATGTCGGCTAGATTATGGGTACCACAACGGCGCCTATTTCTGCCGTGAAGCAGTAATGTGCATTACTGTGTTTCGGTCTGAAGGGCGCCGTAGGTAGTGAAATTACTGGGCAAATGAGAGTTAACAACTTATGTCTTAAGGTGACGAGCGCAGTTGTAGTGCCGCTCAGAGTTTTTGGGTCTTTCAAGAATCCTGAGCGGCGCTGCATTGTAATGGGCAGGTCGTATTAATTACTGAACGTCTGGTTCGTCTCGTCCCTTATTTTCATGAATTAAAAGAAGATAAATAAAAACAATAACATTAGAATGCAAAGATAAATTTCACAACTATACAAGACTGTAATAGCTCAGATGTGATATTGGGTGATCCGGAAAGCAGAAGACCCCGGTTGGAATTAAGATGTCCAATTAGTTTTTATTTTGATCAAATTTGTACATTCTTAAAAATCCGAGCAAGGCTCGGTCGTCCAGATAGTATAATAAATAAACATGCATAATTCGGAAACAAAAATCCATACTCATCAAATAAACGTGTTTATACCGGGATTCGAACCCAGGTCCTGTAGCTCAGTGGGCAGGGTCACAACCACTCGACTGTATGGGTTTTCAAAGATGATCAACTCACCTTCTTTGACATATAGCCGTATGTGATGTATAAAATTGTCGTGCCCGTTTTTGTTTGTAACCAAACTCCTCCGAAACGGCTGAACTGATTTGTATGAAATTTCGGGTAGGTCTGAGAATAAGCCAACATCTATTTCTCTATAAGGGTGACCTACCCCTAATTATTATTTTCTTATTTTTTTTGACAATTTATTTATTTTTATTTTATGATTCAACATTGAAAAATACATACTACTTAAAATTTTCGCCCCTCCTATATCTACAATTATTTTTATATCGCGTTTTTTATATTAATCTGTTATATCCATTAATCCGCTAAAGGGTTGCAAGACGCTAATCGAATACAATAATAATTGTAGTACGATATATTTGGTAGGTCTTAGAATCGATCGTCATCTATTTTTTATTCCTCAAAAATTTTAATTTTTGATTTTTTTATTACCTTCATTGGCTGCTTCTTTTGCTGGATCAGCTAGTTATTAATAAAATTTAAATTATTTTTGTTTAAACTAAAGAAAAAATAAATCAAAAATGGCACCTGCAGGCATCTCTCGAGTTCGTTACACATACGGCTGTAACCTTGGACTAAACAATTAGTGTTAATGTGCTTTAAGTCTTCTGCCACTTGATAGATATTTCGTCCGCACGTGACGTCACTCGCGGCATACAGGCGCAGTCTGCCAATTGGTAAAAAAAAAAAACTGAGAAACCGTAATGGTTGCAAATTGCTATTAACTACATCTCAGCAGATAGCCTAATTAACCTCCTTTGCAAAGGATGCCGGCTAGATTATTGATACCACAACGGTGCCTTTTTCTGCCGTGAAGCAGTAATGTGTAAGCATTATTGTGTTTCGGTATAAAGAGCCCCGTAGCTTGTGAAGTTACTGGGCAAATGAGACTTAACATCTTATCTTTCAAGGTGACGAGCGCAGTTGTAGTGCCGCATCCTGAGCAGGTAATGGGCAGGTTGTATCAATTACCATCAGCTGAACGTCCTAATGTCTCGTCCCAATTAAAGTGAAAAAAGGTATGCAGCGATAGAGAAAGAGTATGTGTGGCGCGGCGAGGAATGAGAAGGAAGACTTTTTATTTACCGATTTTTGTACCGTAACCGCTCAGAATTTTTGGGTTTTTCAAGAATCCTGAGCGGCATTGCATTGTAATGGGCAGGGCATATCAATTACCATCAGCTGAACATTCTGCTTGTTTCGTCCCTTATTGTCATTATAAAAGACTGGATAAAGGTTTATAGATTATTACTAATTAAATTTAAATATATCTATCAAAATTTGGATTTATATTCAAACCGAAATTATATTAACAGATATATAGCAGAAAATATATTATAGTTATAATAATAATATCCGTAGTTACGGACTAGTAAAAAAATAAGGACTCCGTGTCACCTAACATTACAGTGTAGGTAGCACCAATACACGCCGATTAACGTGTAAATACATAGACCCACGCACACACTTACACTACTACAGGCCGATAGGCGGCCATTATGAGGATTGTCATCGTCTGTCACAGATCAGTTTGCGTCTTAGTACAAAAAATTAAAAATGCCGTCGTGCGTTGTGAAAAAGCGTAAAAACGATAAGTATTTGTTGCCATAAATGATTATTTAAGGGAGAAAAAATTGTGTAATTAGTATCCCCCGTCACCGCACACACACTAGCATGACGGTGCTTCACTTGCTAATATCACGGCGCGGAGTCCTTTTTTTTTACTCGTCCGTGATTATAATAAGCAAAATCCCATGAGAACTAAGATGCCGCCATTTTGAATGCTTTATTCTCTATTTCGTTTAATGTAACGCCCTACCGTAATAGTTGTATTTACGATGGTAACTACGTGATCTAGATTGTAACGTAACCATTAAACTCGATAATAAAGTGAGTTGGGTCCAGCTATCGTAAAATCTTTTATTACAAGAGTCGCATCATGCGTGAGCTTCTGTAAAACTTTAATGCGGATTCTTCTGTCTTTAATAAAGCCTGTTTATGGCCGCCTAGTACCAGTATTGAGTAATGGATTCGTTAATAATTGATAAGGTATATTATTTAGGATCTTCAAAATAAACTACAAATTGTTTCTCTGAAAATACATTTAAAGTTCCCTTATATCGCTTCCTCAATCGTATCTTTCGGTAAGTTTTTATAACAGTAACAAGCACAAAACAATCTTAACGTTATCCGCCATTTAATCACAGTTTACACGTCACTTCGATGCGTCCTCTACCGTCTTCCACAGACAACATAGATACGCGAAGCGCGGCAAATTCAAATTAATGAAATGTCATTCATTTCATTACATACATATAAATTGACGTATAGCGATATACAGGTATGTAAGAATGGGGATGATTAAAACAAAGAAGACAGCCGGTGTCTGGCACTGTCAAACTATGTGTAAATATTGTTACTACCTAGTGGGAGGCTCCATTGCACAGGATGTCGGCTAGATTATGGGTACTATTTCTGCCATGAAGCGGTAATGTGTAAGCATTATTGTGTTTTAGTCTGAATGGCGCCGTAGCTAGTGAAATTACTAGGCCAATGAGACTTAACATCTTATGTCTCAAGGTGCCGAATCCTGAGCAGGTAATGGGCAGGTTGTATCAATTACCATCAGCTGAACGTCCTACTGTCTCGTCCCAAATAAAGCGAAAAAAAGTATGGAGCGAAAGAGAAAGAGTATGTGTGGCACGGCGAGGAATGAGAAGGAAGATTTTTTATTTACCGATTTTTGTAGTGTGTTGATTAGGCATTAATAGTGTGTTGCTAATGGTATATCAGCTAATACATTGATATAATTCATCACGAAATAATGAATTTACGCTAACTGCTAATGGACGTTGCGAAGGCCAAGTAAGCAATTCCAATTTCTTTCGTTTGGGAAATGAGAAAACTATTCTTGTTGATATGTTAAGCCGTAAATATCTGACGTCGAAATTAGATTGATAGATTAATTAATAATAATAGATTGATAATTATTATTATTATTAATAGATTGATTAATTTTCGTTGTGATAGATTTAGATTGGTACATGAAGAATCTTATAACTTTAAACGAGCAATTCTTGTATATTTATAATCTGAATCTCGAAAACGGCTCCAACGATTTTAATAAAATTTAGTATTCAGGTAGTTTCGGGGGCGAGAAATCGATCTAGCTAGGTTTCAATTTTAAAAAATGAAGTTTTATCCGTGTTTTAATGAAAAACAGCTACAATAACATTAGAATACAAAGGTAAATATCGCCACTATATACAAGACTGTAATAGCTCATATGGGACATTGGGCGATCCGGAAAGCAGAAGAACCAGATGTCCTATTAGTGTTTTTTTGTTCAAGTTTTGTACATTCTTAAAAATCTGAGAAAGGCTCGGTCGTCCAGGTACTGTCAGTATTAAGATGGCCCTTCCCAGTCTCATCTATTGTCAACGCGAATATGGTCGAAAAGCCGAAAAGCATGTTGTTTGATGCAACGCATACCGCCTGTTCACGACAAGCAAGAGAAAGCGAAAACATAGAAATAGTGTGAAAAAATTCCGTAAAACTTCTTCCAGGAAATACGTGTTTTTGAGTAACCCTTACAAATTTGTGAAATAAATGTTTATAGTGTAAAATCCCCATTACATGCGCAAGGTTTCTATCGCATTGTTTTCTTTACTTTTACAATTTCTGAGTACATTATGAACGGCCAAAGTTAAGATAAAATTTGTGCGTAAAAGCAGATATTTTTTTTATGGAAAAGGAGGACAAACGAGCGTTTGGGTCACGTGTTGTTAAGTGATCTCTTGCAAGACCAGCATCACCAAGATGTACGCGCTTTTTTTCAAGCTACCCATGTCGTATTGTCCCGGAAACACCGCACAAGGAAGCTCATTCCATAGCTTTGTAGTACCGCCACACATCCAGATGTTGGGGATGATATCCTAACTTGTGGCGTGTGCGAAGGTGGAATTCAGCAGTAGGAGTCAGGTGAAACAGCTCTTCGGAACACTCCCCGTAATAAATGGAGGGTAAATAATAATATAATAATTTGGAGGGTAATACTGAATTTTTTTCTTAAGATAGATTCGTTAAAGCACCATAATCACGTACGAGCGTTTGTATGAAAAATATGACCAATAGGCTTAGAATGTACTAGAGGATAGCCGACGCGACAGCCCGATAAGTCGTGACAAATTTTGATTTGTCAGTGTGTGCATTAGCTAATTAAAGTCTGATTGTATATTTCAACAGTGGGAGGCTCCTTTGCACAGGATTCCGGCTAAATTATGGGTACTACAACGGCGCCTACGTAGGGAGTAATCTCTGGATATACTGAACCGATTGTGAAAATTCTGTTACCACTGTTGTTTCTGTTTCAAATTTTCACCAGTTGGAGGCTCCTTTGCACCGGATGCCGGCTAGATTATGGGTAGGTACCACAATGGCTTATTTCTACCGTGAAGCAGTAATATACAGTAAGCATTATAGTGTTTCGGTCTGAAATTACTGGGCAAATTAGACTTAACATCTTATGTCTCAAGGAGACGGGCGCAATTGTACTGCCGCTAAGAATTTTTGGGTTTTGCAAGAATCTTGATCGGCGCTGCATTGTAATGGGCAGGGCGTATCAATTACTATAAGCTGAACGTCCTGTTCGTCTCGTCCCTTATTGTCATAAAAAATACGTTCATTATCATCATCAGCCGGAAGACGTCCACTGCTGGACAAAGGCCTCCCCCTAAGATCTCCACGGCGATCGGACCTGCGCTGCCCTCATCCAATGTATTTCCTGCGATCTTGACCAGATCGTCGGTCCATCTTGTGGGGGGCCTATCCCACACTGCATCTTCCGGTACGTGGTCACCATTCGAGGACTTTACTAGCCCAACGTTGTCTACGTTACATCAACAATATTTAAGGTATTTCATAATAAGGTGCTCCGGTGGCATAGCCGTGTATACAAAACGATTATTTATATCTCTCATCGTTAAAGCAGCGTACATAAAAATGATTATGTACGACCGTGTTTTCTCCCACTTAATTTTCAAATCCGACAACCTCGAAGAATCGATTACATTTTTCGTGTTAATATATAGCCTATAATACTCACAAGCAATGTGGCTTTCTAATTTTTTTTATGAAAATAAGAGACCAGACAATACAATGCAGTGCTACTCAAGATTATTGAAAAACCCAAAAATTCTGAGCACTACAACTGCGCTCGTTTTTCATTAGCTACGGCGCCCTTCAAACCGAAACACAGTAATGCTTACACATTACTGCCTCACGGCAGAAATAAGCCACTGTGATAGCCTACCCATAGGTGGGTCCCACTGGTGGGAAATTGAAACACAAACAACATATTGGTAACAGAATTTTCACAATCGGTACAGTAAATCCAGAGATTACTCCTTACAACCTCACACTCTTTACCTCTTTATAATATTAGTATAGATAAAAGTAGTACAGGTAGAAGATGATAAAATTGAGTCTGCTTTTCATTGCATAAAAGTGCTAAAAATGGAATATAATAAGTTCCCTCATTATTTTGTTTCCCATTTTCTAAAAAAAAATCCGTATGACCCTCGTAGTTGGTTCACCGCGTTTGTCGATAAATAAGACCTTGCAAAACCTAAGCCAAAGTTTCGTTTTGCAGAGAGCGCTTATCGTAAACATAGTTCGAAACTCGTAAATATCACGTAGGTGTTGGTGAAACATTTTCCCGCACTTCCAGTTCAGTAAGACTAACAGCCCCGTCGGGATTGCGATGAGGTATTTTCATGAGCCGTGTAATCGGATACGAGAAAACTTTATTGCGTTATGTCAAACATTACATAAGCCGACTTAATGTTGTTTATTCTCGGCGTTGTTATCACGATGGTATTAACCATATACAGTGTGTTTTTTTTAAGTGGGACAGTATGGGGAAATCCTAAAGTATAAGAGATACAGGGAAACTGTCTTAGGAAACATTAGGTACTTTTTTGTGAAAAAAAAATTGGTATAGTCAAAATTTTGGTCAAGTGTGAGTTGTCCCTAAAAATGATTAATTTTGATGAAATTTTTTTTTGACGCACATCTTCTCAGTTTCATGAGGGGATCATTTTATTGTATGGGAAGAAAAAAATCGGGACAGCAGAAGTTAGGTAAATTTAATAAAATAATTTTACACTAAAGTAAATGTTCAAAGTGGCCTCCCTCTTGTCGAATGCAGACACGAGCGCGTTTCAGAACACCTCTGGTAGCTTTAGACAAGGCGTTGTGATGTATGTTGTTCAAATGATAATGCACTGCGTCTTTTAACTCTTGTACCGAGTTGTAAGTATCTGCATAAATTCGACCTTTAGGGTCGAATCCCCAAATGAAAAAATCCAACGGTTTTAAATCGGGTGAACGTGGTGGCCATTTAATAGGGCCATTTGTGCCCATCCAGCGATCAAGAAAATGTTAATTTAAAAACTGTTTAGTAGCGATACTATTGTGGGCAGGGGCGCCGTCTTGTTGGTAGACGATATTATTAAAATTATTTAATGGAATTGCCATATCTACTAAATCCACAGCCATGTTTAATATTTCCTGATATTTTTGACTATTCAATGTACCATGGTAAATTTTAATGGCAAAGATTTTATTATCTAATATTGCACACCAATAATTAAAGGAAAAGCGGACCTGGTTATGGGTTGCCGTAGTTCGGAAAGGGTTTGTACGTGCCCAAAAATGATTATTTTTCCTATTGTACATGCCATTGTTTGAAAAATTGCATTCATCTGTCCAAATAATCCGGCTTGGAAAAGACGGGTTTCTAATCGAGCATGCTACAAACCACTGGCAAAATGCTAATCTCCGGTCAGTGTCTCCTGGAAGCAATGCTTGTAAAGGTGACCTTCTATGTAACACTTGTACTTGTAAGCCTTCAATACCTTTCGTACTATAGATCTATGCACACCGATATTGTTAGCAGCTTCCCTCAATGAGGCTTTTGAGTAGGCTTCAAAATATCCTAAGATTGCGATAGTTGTAAATTCATTTATTACTGTGGCTCGTCTCTTCCATTTTAGCGTAAAACAGCCTCCCTTTCTTAAATTTGTCACCAGTTTGTCAAAAATTTTGCGGTTCGGTTGATCGCAGTCCGAATAACGTTCCCGATACCACTGTAACGCATTCACAGAGCTACGATAATTTACAAAATACGCTTCAATTAAATTTACTTTATGCGAGTTTGATAATTCCATGACGAAAACTTAACATAATGTTAACTTTAAACAATGAAATATCAAGTAAAATACTGTTTGTTTCAAGAAGTTCCAAATTTAAAATTTGTTTTTTTTTAATTAGATTTGTAAGGTAAGGTGCTCGCGTAAGAATACCTTAAAGTATTTTAATCCTTTTTAAACCAAATAAAGTGTTCCAAATTCAAATGTAAAACTTGAATAGGCAATATTTTTTTTTAATAAAAACCTTGCAGTGGGCAGTGGTAGGCAATTTACACGGGTTGTAATAATGAAAACGATTTTCTTAAATTTGACTAATTTCTGCTGTCCCGATTTTTTTCTTCCCATACAATAAAATGATCCCCTCATGAAACTGAGTAGATGTGCGTCAAAAAATTAATCATTTTTAGGGACAACTCACACTTGACCAAAATTTTGACTATACCAAATTTGTTTTCACAAAAAAGTACCTAATGTTTCCTAAGACAGTTTCCCTGTATCTCTTATACTGTAGGATTTCCCCATACTGTCCCACTTAAAAAAAAACACACTGTATAGATTTAGATCATGCTAGCGTAAGACCGATTATTCATGACCAATTCATCATTTCAGCCGGAAGACGTCCACAGTTGGACAAAGGCCTGATCCTACGTATTCCGGCGATCTTGACCAGATCGTGGGTCCTGTGGTCTTATGGGGGGCCTGCCAACACTGCGTCTTCCGGTACGTGGTCGCCATTCGAGGACTTTACTGCCCCAACGGCCATCTGTCCGTCGAACTATGTGCCCTGCCCACTGCCACTTCAGTTTCGCTACCATTTGGACTAAGTATCCCCTCACTTCTGATTTGATCTCGCGGGGAAACTCCGAGCATAGACCCCTCCATTGCTCTCTGAGCGACAATGTGCAATCTCATAAGGCCCATAGATAGCGACCACGTCTGCAACCACTGTTTGTGTCACCACTGGCAACACACACTGGTTGATAACCTTCGTCTTCAAACTTTTCATTGTAATTTTGGACGAGAAGATTTTACGGAGTTTCCCGAACGCTGCCCATCCGTTTTGGATTCGACGAGCAACCTCTTCCTCGAAATTGAACCTGCCCAACTGGATTATTTGTCCAAGGTCAACAATTTCGAGAGTACAGTTCCCAACTGTTGCGGAAGTAAGGGCATTAGACATGTTCTTCGTCTTATACATGTTCATTTTGAGACCTACCTACATGACCAATTATGATCTCGTAATTATTATGACGGGTACTGTCGATATATATTTTATTAAGTTGATAGATTCCGATATTTCGATCCAATTGCATGAATCCTGGTCGCGGCGGAACTATTATATGTTAATTACTATGTTAAAGTTCGGCGATGATAAAAGTTTAAAAACATACAATTATTATTATCCAATATGTGCGTTAAACTACTAGGGATTGGTATTCAAAAAACTAAGGAGCGTATAACAAGCGTGGCTGACTTCTTACGACTTGCCAATCAAAATATTGTATCTCAATTAGATACATCATAGGATAGATAGATAGATAATCCATTCCAGTTCATATCCGGCTCGAAGGACCAAAAAAATTTTTAGGCTAATGCTTTAACCAAAAATTTAAAAATTATAAAACAGAACTATGAGTAATGATAAATAAAACCGTTCCTATTGAATGATGAATGATAACTGACTTTATTTCATTAGGAAAATTAAATGCACGCGTTTATGAATCGCGGCAAATGACAATGAGAATGCTTACAAAAACATTATGTAAGGCTTACAACTTGCACACAGGTTGTTTCAAAGAGCTGAAATAACATAATTTCAGCCGGAAGATGTCCATTGCTGGACTAAGTCCTCCCCCAACGACGATCGGTCATCGGTAAGAGCTGAGCAATAAGTAAGATAAAATAAGATAAATAAAAAGCTTACTTCTTTATACATGCGCACTGCTTAAGCAGTAAGGCAACATACTGTCCCATGCTGGAGTCCGCCCCAAGTATAGACACTTGTAGCCCAGGCCGGGGAGGTTCAACCTTTGCAAGCTCCTTTGGCGCTGGTAAGGCTTTCTGCTCTGTGAGAGCAACCTCAACTTCTTTTACATTTTTGCCGGTTAAACGAAATGGCCCTGTTATCAGATATGGGGTTAAAAAATTAAATAGATGATAATATATTTTTTTTAAGAAAATAAGGGACGAGACGAGCAGGACGTTCAGCTTATATATGCAGTGCCGCTGAGGATTCTTGAAAAACCCAAAAATTCTGAGCGGCACTACAATTATTGCGCTCGTCACCTTGAGACATAAGATGTTAAGTCTCATTTGCCCAGTAATTTCACAAGCTACGGCGCCCTTCAGACTGAAACACAGTAATGTTTACACATTACTGCTTGACGTTAGAAAAAGGCGCCGTGGTACCCATAATCTAGCCAGCATCCTGGGCAAAGAGCCTCCCACTTGTACATATATAACTATAAGGTATATTGGCTTGTTCGATGTAAAGAATAATTTGCATGGTCTTGAAGTGCTACTGATTAAACACGGTATAATGACACTTTACGCGCTTTCGAATTAAGTTTGAAAAAAAAGTTTATATAAAACGCAAAACTAAATGTATTAAGTAGGTATAATAGAATTTTATTTCAAAAATAAATTTAATTTTCTTCTATAATAGTCAATAAAATAATATTGTAACAAGTATCTCAAATTCAGTGAACTAGAAAATGACGATCCGGAGCCTGCCGAAGCAATGTTCGTCAAGAAATCATTCGTTTCTAATGTTTTGCAACCAACAGACCGTAGGTATGAGATTTATCCGTCTGTGAAGTGGGCACTACTGGGCATCGGATATAAAAATCTCTATCTTGAAGATCCGAGTAAGGAAATTGGAACAGACTAATCCACTTATGGCATCTTTACTGGTCCTTGGCAAAGTTCTAAACTAATCGGACGTTTTGAAGAGTTTGAAAATTACATTCAAAAACTCTGTTACATACAAAGAATCATACATACTTAACCATAATAATAAAAGCGACAGACACACAGACTGTTTAAATTACTATATGGTCATCAGTACTTTATGATAATCTCGCGCAGTTTCTATTCAATCGGTCGTTTTAAAGCGGCAGGAAATCGAATTTTAATATTCTGTTACATTACAAGAATCATACATAAATATCCATTAAAATAAAAGTGATAGACAGCTATTTAAATTAATATAATATTGTTATAGGTACTTTATAACGGCCGTTCCCAATATACTATCTACAGATAGAGATAAATTACTACCTTCTACTGTCAGTAATTAGCTGTCATAATAAGTCATTCTAATCGCCTTATATTGGGACGCGTGAATTGCAATTTCCATACAAACTTCTATCGCTGGTAAGCTATACGTCGTCCTATTGACAGACAGCGTGTACGAGTGAGTTACCGTCGATAAGTTTATTGGGACAGAAAAGTCAACGATAGTTACGATTTTTATCTCAAGTAAGAGATAGACTGAATTGGGATCGGCCGTAAGTGTGTGATGTTTCAATCCAATCTGACGTTTTAATGTGGGATAAAATCGTAGAACGATTCCGTTACATACATATCAAACTAATAAAAGCGTAAACAATATGTTATGTTTTTAAAGTGATAACCCTCACTTCTAGGATCCTAGGAGCGAGAGTTATCACTTTAAAAACATAACATATTGCTTAGATTTATCAGAGCGACATCTCAAGTCAATTTCCTAATATGCAAATATTGGGGTTGAGCAGGTTATCAACTGTAAAGTAGATCCTGTAGATGAAGCCACAGCCTAAAAGCAAACAGACTTTTATAACGAGGCGGTACTCGAACGGTTAGCTCAGTTGGTTAGAGCACCGTTCATAAAATTTTGTTTTTCAAATTTTATTTGTGTAATAAAAGCGTGTTAAAAAGTAAATTCAAAGTCAAATAAACTTTAGTCGTCTATGGTACATGAAAACTTCTGCAGTCCTAAAATTCTCAGATATATTATGACACTACATATTCAAATCACAATGCTGATGTTAATAGGTCACAGCAATTAGTGGATTCAGCATGTTACAGAGAAGCAACTCGAAGTACTTACTGTATTCATGTTATTAGCGAATGCAGTATAATTATTCCTCTCGCGAACCATTGTCGCGATTGCAGCTCGGAATATTTCAAATTGTACAATATGACACGTTAATTAATGTCTGAAGTCCGAATTTATTAAGATACACGGTACATTTAATTAAATAGAAAATACCGAAATAACTCAAAAAAACTACATAGTTAATTTTTAACCTGAATACATTAATACATAATTATGTGCCAGTGAACTAGCTCCATAAAACAAAGTCCTCCGCCGCGTCTGTCTGTTCGCAATAAACTCTGAAAAATTACTGCACCGATTGTCATGCTGTTTTCACCAATGGATAGCTTGATTCTCGAAGAAGGTTTTAGTATATAATTTCTTTAGTTTTTGTATACATTAACGGTATTTGTTGGAGGTGTCAGAAAAAAATTAGCCGTCTGAAAGCTTTCAACGAAAACGCTGCCTAAAACCCTTTGAGATGTAACAAAATAATCTATGATAGAATTGTGTATCTTATATAATTCTACAGAAAGGTCCGTGTATAATAACATACTATATCTATTTTAATTCTTAAAAAATTGGCACTTATAAAACGGTAATGTAACGGTAGTGTAATAAATAATTGATGACATAAAACGTGACAACTACGATGTAATTTTCTTTTTTGCACTTTTGTAAATAATAGTGTTATTTGGAGTAGGTAATATTAAAAATAAAAACGGTTGCAACTAAAATAATTTTCAGTATTCAAGGTCAAACGCGTAAATAAAACTTTGTGGTTAAACATAGGTATTAATATAGGACGACCCCTATAGCCCAGTGGTTAGTGACCCTGCCTACTGAGCTAGAGGTCCCGGGTTCGAATCCCGGTAGGTGCAATCATTTATATGATGAATATAAATGTTTGTTTCCGAGTCATGGATGTTTATATGTATTTATGTATGTTTAAGTAAGTATATTATTATATTAAAAATATCGTTGTCTTTAACCCATAGTATGCTATGCCTAGTTTGGGACAAGATAATTTATGTAAAAGTGTGTCAATATTATTATTATTATAAAATAAAATTGTGCGCATTTGTTTTCAATACTAAATACCAATATGGCAGATTTTTACTAACTGCATGTAAATTTACAAAAGTTCTTTAGTAACAGCATACCAACTTTAAATTTTTTGTTTGCGCAAATGTTAAAATACAGTATTGGCAGGAACAATTCGTGTATTTGTACATTTTTGTTCCTGCAAATCTCCCCCAGTTCCCCCAGATTCCTGAGAGATTCAATAATTGAATAAGTAAAAACAGGGCAAATCGTGTTTATAGCTATAAGACTGAACAGAAACAACAGAGATGACCACGTAGTGGACATTATGAGTACATTCTGTGCACCCGTGGACACCAATAGTGACACAGTGTCAGTGATACCGTGCTCGTTATCACGAGCCCAAGTTCGCGGTAAGAGGTGGGACGTTATCACGAACCCACCACACTCACCCTGATGAAGGAACTCCGAATGGTCCGAAAATAGTCGTTACCGACACCGAAAAAAACGTTAGTAAGGCCGTGTTAGTAAATAATTTAACAGAGATTCATTAAACTAATAAAAATTATTTTAACAAAAAATAACCGACTTCAAAAACACTATTCCAAAACAAGATATAATATGCACTAAAAAGTATAAAAATAATTGCGTATTTTTATAAAATCTAATTAATTAATCTAATCCTAGTTACAATTATTGTTATTTTTGGAATCGGTGTCCTTCCGCCGCGACCCGCTCTCGCCTCTCGCCTCCTCACAACTCACCTATAACTATGTATGTAGATACCGACGAAAAAATACCGACGAATAGAGAACCTCCTCCTTTTTTGAAGTCGGTTAAAAAGCTGCAACAATTCGTTTCCCTTTCTTTCCTTCCCATAAAAATATCCCAACCCTTTAAATGTTATAATTTCAGGTTAGGTTATAATGCTTTTTTCTCTGGAACATTACCTTGTAATAAGAGTTGTAGCATTATAATCGTGGACTAAAGCTGTATCAAGTATAACATTTTTTACCTCATAGTTCGTGCTACGGGATACTAAGTTTTAACCCAAATCGTACATAATACTTACTTCCAAAATTGCTTCCACCCTCGAGAATTCTTAACTTTATCTTATGCAAAATTCCAACATCTTTTCTCTGTTTGCGTTCGCATCCTACTGGACAAGTTGGGTCCAATTTTGGAGGTATATCAACATGAGCCCGCCTACAATCGCTTGGTCTTCGTGCAAAACCTCTACGCATTCCTTGGTTCAGGCAACTTGGTGTTACTATATCACTGTGTAATAAAATTCTGGCTAATTGTTTGACCATTGTGTTGTGGCTATTTTCATAAATGCTTTGATTAGTAAATTTTTATAATATTTTGTTACTGATAATTTGTGTGTTGCATTATTGATAAATTTGTAGTAAGTAATGGCAGATTTTTTTTGACGTTGTTATAACTTTTTTAAAGATGAATTTCTTTCTTCCAAATAGTTTTTACGCTTCAATAAAATGTTAGGGTTGCACACCACAGAACGTATAAGTAATTGATTGAAAAATAAAGTCAAATTCATCATTATCAACATTTCAACCGGAAGACGTCCACTGCTGGACAAAGGCCTCCCCCAAAGATCGACATGACGATCAGTCCTGCGCTGCCCTCATCCATCGTATTCGAGCGATCTTGACCAGATCGTCGGTCCATCTTGTGGGGAGCCTTACAACGTATATCTATGTTAACACTATGTCTACAGTCACATTACCTAAAGTAACATTAAATGCGGTCATATTCTCGCCAGTATATGATTACTTGCCAGTATTTTATTATTTACGCTACGTTAATGAGCAGCGCTGGTAATCAAGCCAGGTATTATTGGTTAGGTATTGCTGGTAAGCAAACATACTGGGCTGGGACTAATTTAGTTTGTTTTTTTCTCATAATCTTTAAGTCATTTGTATTTACTTTTACCACAGAGTAGGGATGGTAGGGCTGTATTCTTTTATTATATGCTACAAATAAATACTTTATTTATTTCTATTGATGAAATACTAATTTTTTTTCTTATAGAGCACGTGTGTTGATATTTTTATGATAGTGGTTATCCGGGTACTATTATGAAAATATTACATTGTCATCGCTCCTAGATAAAAGTTGCAAATTTTCAAGTAAATCGTACGTTTTATGTCACTAGCTACGGCGACCTTCAGACCGAAACACAATAATACATACACATTACTGCTTCACGGCAGAAATAGGCGCCGTTGTGGTACCCATAATCTAGACGGCTTCCTGTGCAAAGGAGCCTCTCACTGGTAAAATGTTTATGACTGACTTGATTGTCGGAGATCGATAGCGCCTTCGGTCCATATGCGTATGAAGTGCGGATTTTATTATATGGCTAAAAACTGTGACAATCATAATGTTAACACGAGGAACAAAAATTAATTTGTTATGCCTACTAATCGGTTAAGCAGAGTTAGTAAGTCGTTTATTGGGCGATATATATGCTTTTACAATATGATCCCAGAAAATGTACAAAACAAATGCGTTACGAAATTTAAAAGAATTGTTAAAAAACGTTTGTGTGGGAAAGGTTATTGTAACATTACTGTGTTTCGGACTGAAGGGCGCCGTAGCTAGTGAAATTACTGGGCAAATGAGACTTAACATCTTATATGTCTCAAAGTGAGCGCAATTTTAGTGCCTCTCCGAATTTTTGGGTTTTTCAAGAATCCTGAGAGGCACTGCATTAATGGGTAGGGCGTATCAATTACCATCAGCGTCTATAAAGATGCCATACCATAAGGTAAGGATAGAAGATAATAGTATATTACGCACCTAGGGAGAAATGTAGCACATTCTCACCCGCGGAATATTGACAGATAGTAAGTAGTAGTAGTAACAGACAAGTAGGACATTGACAATCGCGGGTGGCAATGTCCTTCTTATCTCACGTGGTGCGTATACGATTTTTTTCCCACCTGGATTAAAAGCTCGCTTTTAGTCGCTGTTACGAGGGTCAAAAGTCGTTTTGCCGGGAGAGAATCGGCCACTTTTGTCCCTCGTACCAGGGACTAAAAGACAGATTTTCATCGAGGTGGAAAAAAAAACTAATTTTATATTTAGTTCAACGTTTTCAAACTACGTAAGGAGCTTATGTCTATGAATGCTTCAACATTTACAAGCATTTAGATAGATATTAAGATGTTAAGTCTCATTTGCCCAGTAATTTCACTAGCTACGGCACCCTTCAGACCGCGCTGTTGTGGTACCTACCCATAATCTAGCTGGCATCCTTTGGAAAGGAGCCTTCCACTGGTAATTAATAAAATTAATGATTTATTAATTGAAAAGAGGTTAGATACCTACTTCTATTTATTTTCAAAATTGTTTTGAGTAGGTCAGATCAGATAATATTACTCTAGCGGTAAATGAGGCTTAGTAACAAAACACATAATATAAGAAGTTTATGATTTTTAAGGTTAGCTATTAAATGCAATTTTATATTATTACTAGCTGACCCGACAGACGTTGTTCTATAGAAAATAAAAAAATACTGTTTTATAGGAATCTGCCAATACTATTTCAAAACATCAAGAATTATTTCTTTAAAATGCTCCCTGTTGTTATAATGAAATTGTTTCACAGCAGAACTGTCAAACCGTGCGTCACAAATTTCTCTGATAGAAAATATGTCCATACAAAACAAATATTGAAAATAAAAATAATTATGGGTCCCAAATCGAAATAAAAACTATCCTATCTCTCAAGTTGGACCAAACTGCACTCGATGAAGTAATCCCCATTAAAATCCGTTCATTAGTGAGTCCATCGCGGACAAACAACGTGTCACGTAATTTATATATATTAAGATATTATATTCTTCTCATTAAAACTCACACTTCCGAATTGGGGGTTAAAACTTTGACAAGTGACATTTTGACCTAAGTGAATAATAATTTTTTCTTTTTTCTGCAGCACAAATGCGGTATTAACATCACATAATACTATGAAAATAGATATGTACATATGTTACCAACTCATATTACAACAAACCGATACTTCTAATCTGTAACTCGACAGCATTGCTTACAAAGTACCCGTTTTTAGACACGGTCAACGTAACATCAGCTTAATAGATTCTCTATAAATACGTCACTGCCAAGGCTGATCAACGGCCGACGCTCTCGCTTTCCACTTAAACCTATTAATACCATGCAAATAGAAAGTTATCTAGATTCTAGATAAGGTGTTCAATATAATAAGCGCAGCTTAAGACATCTTGAGATTGAAGCGACGATTATGGACTTATGTACAACTTGTATAGCTAGTTCGAAACGCCAGATTCGACTTTTTTTAATGAAAATAAGGGACGAGACGAGGAAGACTTTGCAAAGGATACCAGCTAGATTATGGGTAGGTACCACAACGGCACGGTCTGAAGTGCCATAGCTAGTGAAATTACTGGGCAAATGAGACTTAACCTCTTTTGTCTCGAGGTAACGAGCGCTATTGTATTGCCGCTCAGAATTTTTGGGTCTTTCAAGAATCCTGAGCGGCACTACATTGTAATGGGCAGGGCGTATCAAATACGTCCTGGTCGTCTCGTCCCTTAATTTCATAAAAAAATGGGGTTAATTTCTTACACCGCACAGTGAGTTATTTGACCTCAAAACATGGCCAAAAATGTTTTATTCACCTATTCGATATAAAATCTCTTACTGTGTTATAAAATTACAAAAAAAATGGGATAATATGGAAAACTATCAAAATATGATAAATAATGTTCCTAACCAAAGAGCCAAAATGAAGTGTTTGTAAAACGTATTAAAAATAGCCAAAATAGTTGTGTGAGTACATATCTAGTGTATAAATAGGTAATTAGTTGTGTATACTGATGTCTTAAATATATATCTACAAACTATTTATTACGGGTGCATAAATTAATTAATGAGTAATGTGCTTTTGTGTTTATTAAAATAAGTTTATTAATTTCACTAGCTACGGCGCCCTTCAGACCGAAACACAATAATGCTTACACATTACTGCTTCACGGCAGAAATAGGCGCCGTTGTGGTACCCATAATCTAGACGGCATCCTGTGCAAAGGAGCCTCCAACTGGTATCAAGCTAGCACAGAATAAATATATTCATTCATTTCATATAATGCCAAAAGTTTAATATATAACAAGGTGTAAGCAGATCGGACAGAATAACATTTACTCTTAAAGTAGTTTGATGTCTAGACAGGTTGTTATGTAAGATGATGTTGGCTCAAAAAGCTAAAATATTTCATAAAACTTTGAAGACCAGTAATTCGTCAGTGTTCAAATTTCTGTCTGAATAGCTGAATATAATTTATATCTCATAAAACGCTTGTAAATGTTGAAGCAGTCATGCACCAAAGTATTTATGCGACATAAGCTCCTTACGTAGTTTGAAAACGTTGAAATAAATATGAAAATAGTTTCTTCATTTCTCATACTCGGAAAGTAATGTTGTCTTGATCTGATTATTGGGTGGAAATGCTGCTTTCCTCCATAGAGAGGGAAAAACTCATACAAATTACTTTCCACTTATGAACTTCAAAAATAGAACTGCTTTCAGCTGTGAAGAATTTTATGTACAAAAAAACTAATTAAAAAAAAGCTGCGGCCATGTGACTTTCTAAACAGCCAGTGTGAACTTAGCGCAAACTTCTTTGAGCGGAATAAGCCGCAACAATTACGCGGAGAGTTCCATATTTTAAATTTAAAAAGTCGTCATAAATTGTCCTAATTTGACAATTAATTTTAAATATGTACTACTAATATTATGATTTAATATCAATAAATAGTTTAGATAAACAACTAGTTTTATTTTCCTCATATTCGAAATGAAAAGTAAAGTGCTTAACACGGGTAAAATAATCAATTCCTACTTTCGACCCTAGGTTAACAATCTACTATTTTTCCCACCTCGATGAATCTTTTAATCCCTGGTACGAGGGACAAATGTGGCCGATTCTCTCCCGGCAAATCGACAAACAGCGACTAAAAGCTAGCTTTTCATCCAGGTGGGAAAAAAATCGTATTCGCACCACGTGAGATAAGAAGGACATTGCCACCCGCGATTGTCAATGTCCTACTTATCTATTACTACTACTATCTGTCAATATTCCGCGGGTGAGTATGACCTACATTTCTCCCTAGGTGCGTGATATACTATTATCTTCTATCCTTTCCTTATGGTATGGCATCTTTATAGATGTGTGGTGATAAATCTACAGTGCTTATATTTGCATGGAGTTTATTGAAAGTTTTCCTCAAGCGAACTTAAGAATGAACTTCGATACGACATGAATAGTTGCAAAAAAGACTGCGTACCTAATAAATCCTTCTTGTATTTCCACTGCTGGTGTTAGAGAGTCCATACTTGCCCATGCATATAAATATAATTCGGCATTTGATGTCCTGGGTTCATTTCTAGATGTCGCAGGTTGGGTATATAATATAGAACCACAAAAATACCACCCATTCGAAAAATGTATGAGAAGAACAGGTGCAAGAAACTCAGCAGGCTTCTTTGTTTTAGAATTAAATTTCGTCAAAATATAATTAATTAAAATCAATACTAAATAGGCTGAGAGCAGTCGCTATATTAATAAATAATAATAAATAAATTTCGTTTATTTCAAAGATTACATATACATTTTTTAGTGGTTGAGACTTCCCAGTAAGTTGTCTTAGGACACTTGTATTGGGAATATCTCGCAACTTCCCTAGCAGATAACTTTTTATTTAGTAAACAATATAGAAATAAACAGAAATGATTAAAAACCAAATTTTACAATTTACAATTAATTGTGTGTGTGTGTGTGTGTGTGTGTGTGAGTGTGTGGATGTGGGTTTGAATTGGACCTTTGATTGGGTCCATCTATGCAATGCGTGTGTTTATCATGTCAGTCTGATCAGAAGATTTTCCACTTCATCATAAGCAAGACAAGTTAGCCAATTATTTAAAGCTTTTCTGCATAGATGTAATGTCATAGTAATATTATATTATATATATATATATATATATAGTATATTCCCAATCCTATCTAAACTCTATTCCCCACAGTATTAAAAAAGTCATTTATGTTATAAGTAATCTTTAACCACACAAACGTTTTTTAATAATACTTTTAAATTTCGTAATATATTTGTTTTGTAAATTTTCTGGGATCATGTTGTGAAAGCATAATACAAAAATTAAAAATGTTAATAATGTGCTTTTGTTGCATCGACTTTCAAATATGTAACTGAATACTTTCGAAGTAGCGATACCTTCCTAGATTTTCATCTTATAACAAACATTTGTCATTTTTCTGAGACCAAAATACATAAAGGGTTGTAGCTTAGATAATTTGTAGTTTGACAACCGATAAAAACAGTCCAGGAATATTAGTTCAGTGTGTAAGCTACGTCATACACTCGCGGTTTGTATGCCACTTTGTGTTAGTGTGCGTGAATTGCTCAAAATAGAGGTTAGTTTTAAAGTCAATTTTATTTTGACGTTTTCACAAAGGTCATGGTCTATCTAGAGGTATATATTATGATCTATATGTTGTACTGCATGAAAGAAGAAGCTTATCGACTTTAGATCAGAATATCTCTTGAAGATTAATTTCTTTTAACATGGAGTGACAGCAGTAGTTGACAGTTGTTTTCAGAAGTTCTAGTTAGCTACATTAAATACTCTACATCTTACATAATTTATAGGTTTAGATAGACCGTGAAAGCTGTAAAAACGTCAAAAAAATATCGGTGAACTGTTAACCTCTTTTTCCAGCCAATGCACGCACACCTAAACCAAAGTGACTGACGTATCGCGAGTGTAAGACGTAGCTGTCATGCTCACTAAAGTACTAAACCTGGCTTTTTGTTATGCTTTCACTAACAGCGAGAGGCTCTATTTAGACCATAGTTTCTCAACCTTATTTTGCTCACCGCCCACTTGGAGAATATGTTTTCTTCTAGAGTATTTTCGTGTATTTTTTTGCCTTTTAAGACTACATTTTTTAATCTACCCACGCCCCATCTGCGCCATCTCAATGCCCCCTAATTTTCTCTGGGTCTTCTACTGCCCCCCCGAAAGTCTCAAACGCCCACAAGGGGGCGTTATCGCCCACGTTGAGAACCTATGATTTAGAGGTATAAATTATCTAAATTTAACGTATTGCTAGATTACGTAAACTATCAGGGGTTTTATGACATTGCAACATGGAGACTTCTTATGAAATCAGATCAAATCAAAAAAAAAATTATTTCGTAGGTAAATTAGATTACACTTGAATAATGTATTTTTATACAGCTCATTCGGAAGGCATATTTCCTTAGAGAAGAACAAGCAAGAAACTCTAAGGTTGCTCTTTTTAAAACAGAATGGTTTTACAAGTTCGTATTATCAATTAAATTTACAATTACAATATATGCAAAGGGATACAAAAAAAATACTCAAACGTCAATTACTAAATACCTAACAAGAGTAAGTCAAAAAAATATAAATTAACTAGCTGACCCGACAGACGTTTTTCTGTAGATAGTAAAAAAAAAATACTGTATTATAGGAATTTGCCAATAATATTCATATCAATTCGCAAAAATGCTCCCTGTTGTTATAATGAAATTCTTTCACAGCTAAACTGTGCGTCACTAAATTCTCTCCTTGAAAATATGTCCATACAAAACAAATATTGAAAATAAAAATAATTATGAGTCCCAATCGAAATAAAAACTATCCTATCTCTCAAGTTGGACCAAACTGCACTCCATGAAGTAATCCCCATTTAAATCCGTTCATTAGTTTAGGAGTCCATCGCGGACAAACAACGTGGCACGTAATTTATATATATTAAGATTAAGATAAGATAAGTAAAAATGTTTTCCACTATACATTCCATTAATGATTAAATTAATGAAAGACATAATGTAACCAAATATTAAAAGCCACAGTCATAAACTAGTCGAATAATATGTCAAAAGATCTGAGTCATAATACATCAAGGGCATATTCCATCGCGTGCAAAGTCACACCCATTTCACTATTCGAAAAAATTGTGATTTTGTTCACTCTACATCATACTTAACTAATGTTCCAAGAAGGTTAAGTGGCGTTTGAATTGGAAAGCGGGTGGAAATGTTTGGTGGAGTTAGAAAATACCTTCAGACTATATCACGGCTTGTTCTTGAACTAGAAAATCTAATACGCTCATTTAAGGCGAAGAGTAAGCAGAAAACACGCAAACATGGTGTTTTTAGACAAGTTTTGTGGTGAAAGTATAGCATTTCGAGCTATGAACACTACTTAATCCTGTTACACATATCCTTAAGTATTATTTGTAGGTTGCTAATGCTTGCTGTTGGTTATAACTAACACAGCCAAGCCTTTTTGAACTACCACTTTTCTTTGAAGTTAAACAAGTTTATTGGGATGGCGTGACGCATTTTTTTGGTACTTCTCTCAGAAAAGTTATTCTTATAGCATGTACTTTTTTGTGTAGGTTCATTTATTTAGATTAGTAGTGAATAACGAGGATTGTAAACATATAAACTGTTTACCTCCCAAGAATTTTGAAAATATTGGCTTTGTTACATAGATAGCGGGCCGGCAGCCGTGAACTCATATCGCTCAAGGTCGCTGGCATTCATTTAGTGTCGCCTTAACAAGGCTAAGCCTAAATTTTCAATTCGATTTCATTATAATTATATTCAGTGAGGTAAGTTTGACATGTTGTAACATGATTGATGATGGCTGGCCATTGCGCACTGACCTGTATAAATATCACTGGAAAGGCTGTTCTATAAGTTTAACAGCAATATTTTGTGCTTATTTGAAGCGCTACTCGCGAGCGTCCAGAGAACTAATTTTGACGTATGAAATTGACAAACGGCTGCGAAGAAACGTACATGTACTCTGAAGTACAACGTACTCTGAAGTATTTTTACATTATATGTTATTTATACTTCAAGAATCAACGCAATAATTTATTGCGTTGATTCTACAGTTTTTTTTTATAAATAGTTTCCTACCATCTATTTATGTTGTTGAGGTTGTCATCACTAGTTTTATTTCGCAGACTCTCGCTTCATGGCCAACAGCGCCAAAATGGCGAATATCAAACAAGCACAAAAGCACTTTGACAGCGACCAGTCCAGTGGTATTAGTGGAGATCAGTGCTCATGCGTCAACTCGTCAGAGGGAGAGAGATGCTGCTTGTGGTGCCAGATCGACCTGTTATAGTTAATAAATCATTGTATTTGTTGGATGCAATTATTAATTGTGACATTAATCACGACCATCATGTTCAAGAAGCATCCTTACACAAACAATGAGTTCAAGTAGAATTTGTTAAACATTACACTAGAAATAATACATCACACCAGAAAATACAAAAAACTTAAACATAATATTACACCGGATAGTTATGATTATTAAGTACTAACTGATGCCCGCGACTTCGTCTGCGTAGACAAAGGGTTTTTAAAAATAATAAGCAAGTTTGGAATTGAATATTATCTCATGTCATATTCCAGTTCCGGTTCCCGTTTTCGCTCCCGTTCCCAACATATTATATGAATCTTATTTCGAGGAAGATTGCTATGGCAAACTAAACCTACTATTGGTATAGTTATAGCTCATCGACGTGAATTTCAGTATTTCAGAAATCCCGTGGGAACCATGGCTTTTTCCGGGATAAAATATAGCCTATGTCCTTTCTCAAACTCTAGTCTATCGCTGTACCAAATTTCATCAAAATCTGTTCAGTAGCTCCGGCGTGAAAGCGGAACAAAAATTACATTCCAATTTATAATGTTAGTAGGGATAACTGTAACTGGGCAATATTTCTCCTGCGAATCAGTTATTAAACTAAGTTTATCGACAACGGTTGTTTCATTTGTAACTACTTCACTTGGTGACCTCGTCACCAAATGGGATGCTCGTCATCGACGAAGTCTCCGGCCGCGGCGTTATGAAGTTACGTCAATAAAGCTATTACTTTTTAACCGACTTTAAAAAAGGTGGAGGTTCTGAATTCGTCGGCATGTTTTATTTATGTTTGTTACCTCAGAACTTTCGACTGGGTGAACCGATTTTTCTCATTCTTTTTTTATTTTAAAGCTGATGCTTCCCGTGTGGTCCCATTGTAATTTGATTGTCGTAGTCGAATATGATGATCAATGGAACTCCTTAACGACTTACAGTAAGGGTGAGATATGTGCCAAAATTTCAAAATGTGTGTAATAAAATTGCAATGCGTTCATTGCTGAATTTCATTATTTAGTGGATTTAGACAAAATATTGGTGTAGTGTACATCAGATTCACTAAAAATCTAACAATAAAATAAAATTATTAACTATTCCAAAACAATAAATATCATACGCACTAAAAAGTACAAAATAATTGCTTATTCTTAGAAAATTTAACTAACTAATCTATTTCTAGTTACGATTATTGTTATTTTTGGAGTCGGTGTCAGCCAAGGTAGTTTTGTAACTACATACATAGTTACAGGTGAGATGTGCTTGAGTCGCACGCGCGACGTGACCGGCGAGAGTAGGGCCGCGGCGGGAGGACACCGATTCCAAAAATAATAATAATCGTAACTAGAATTGGATTAGTTAATTAAATTGTCTGAGAATACGCAATTATTTTTATATTAATTTAGTGCAAATTATATCTTTTGTTTTTGGAATAGTGATCTTGAAGTCAGTTGTTTTTTGTTAAATTTTTTATCGTTAAAATAACATATAAAAATTTGAGTAATAGTTATACAAATACAAAGTTTTTTTATATCATACTAGCTGACCCAGCAAACGTTGTATCGCCATATAAAGAAATATAAAATAGATGACGACCGATTCTCAGACCTACCCAATATTAAAACGTACATAAAATGTATCATAATATTACAATAATTATTATATTCCCGAGCAAGTAAGATAGATAATATAAAGATTCTAATTAGTTATTCATTTTAAACTATTCTTTCAATTTAATTCCAAACGACGGGGGACACATCAAAGGAAATACAAAATTGTTGTTTTTATTTAATTCTGAGCATTTTCCTATTTATTCACCTTTTAAACCTTCTCTGGACTTCCACAAATAATTCAAGACCAAAATTAGCCAAATTCGTCCAGCCGTTCTCGAGTTTTAGCGAGACTAACGAACAGCAATTCATTTTTATATATGTCGATTACATAGTAGGTATAAATAACTGTATATTTGTTATGCATATTCATATTTTCTTTTTTGTAAAAGCCCAACAAGAAGAAAATGGGGCCGTTATGTTTTCAAGCATGTCCAATTCATGACGTTCCCAGCTGGTTGCAATAAACCTTTCAGGAAAACCTAAAAGAAACATGAATAATGTATTAACTTTGATAAAAACTTTTCGGGTACTTACGATTTTTGTGTTGAGATGCAAAAGCTCTCGCTCGGTGACCCGACGCCGTGCCGTCTCCATCTGTTGCTGTCTGTACTGGTTATACTTATAGAGCAAATACATTCCGGGCAGGGCTAACACCACGAATGGGCGAATCAGGCTGGAGGATGAAGGCGTTCGTTGCGGCATCTTCCCAACATTATCCAACCACTTTGACTTGACCACACATTTCCTTGATTTATTATGCTGACTGTACTTATACGCACTATCTCTAGCACTACTCCTACTAAATATGGAAGAATTGAATCTAGTTTAGCACTTATTGTCCTAATTTTAAGTATGGGGTTTCTAAATTGAAATTTATTGCTTTTTAATAGACCTTATTTACATCGCGCGTGTTTTTGATTTCACTTTCAACCGCAATCTGAAACAAATGAAAAAAAATGTTAACACTAATATTATATTAAAATATCAATATTGAAGAAAAAACAGTCATGCAAACTGTATATTTATGAATACATAAAATAAGAATTAGGTTTTTTGAAAACAATTAAAAAAAACAACACAAACAAAATATTTTAATACTTAGTAGACGATAGAGGGGACGCTACGAAGCATGACACAAATAGGAGACCACATACACATTTACCTCTATCGTCTCGCTTTTTCGTTTCATCTA
Source organism: Leptidea juvernica (assembly GCA_949711755.1). NCBI lineage: Eukaryota > Metazoa > Arthropoda > Insecta > Lepidoptera > Pieridae > Leptidea > Leptidea juvernica. Next base: position 5,800,291 of record CATIXQ010000010.1, read on the forward strand.
GTTTCAAAGTGCAACGATTCTAAATAAGTTTCACTTCAATATTGTATGTAGGTAGTAGTGAATAATAAAATCATTTCAAAACAAATCGGTGATCTCAAGTTCACTCTGGTAAGACTAAATTAATTCGAATGAATAATTCAAACAAAATACGACACAGCAAAAGCGTCTGTTAGGATAATTCGAGAACAATAATTTATTCATTTTGACATATAATTTCGATCCTAAAAATATATTGATAAGGCTGGTGATAAGTTTAGTGTGTTTTTGACTTTAAATCAGAAATTAAGTAAAAGTAAAAAGCAGATATAAGAAGTTAACTTAAGCTATTCATAGGATACGCAACTCGACGTCTACTGTAGCCTCATCATTATCATCATCATCAGCCGGAAGACGTCCACTGCTGGACAAAGACCTCCTCCAAAGATTGCCATGACGATCGGTCCTGCGCTGCCCTCATCCAACGTATTCAGGCGAACTTGACGTCGATCCATCTTGTGGGGTGGTCGCTAATCGAGGACTTTACTATATAGCCCATTTTGCGTGAAAGCACCCGGGTTTCAAGACCTTATAAGCCCGATGTGATTTGTTCAATTTTACACACAACCATTGTAAGGTTTCCTTCACGCAAGAGCGTTAAATAAATATAATAAAAAAAAAAATATTTAAACATACATAAAAAAGGTCTTAAAATATACTTATGTATTGCAAAAGTTATACGTTTTACAACCATCACTTCAGTAAAGGTTGCAATTTAACGAGAAGTAATATTTAGAGCTTCATGATTTCACAAGTATATTTTTAATGACAATCTATGTGAAGCGATGCAACAAAAATAAATAAATAACGGTATTATCCTTACAAATCCTTTACTAATAACCGTTTGTAGTCTAAGCACAGTTGACACGGTAGCATCGATTAACTTTAGCAATAAAAAAAACATGTTAAAGTACCGGCTAAGCAAAAAATGTGTTGCACCATTTGACAATTTTTAGCTGATGTCATAACTTAAACTGTTAAGCGTAACCGTCTAGAAAGTTAAAGTTAAATAGCTAAAAAGTGACCTGTCAAAAGTTTCAAATAAATATTCGATGTTGACTTGATATTTTACTTTTTAAATTTAACTTTAACTATGCCAAGGAATATAATGATTGGATGCACTACATTCCGCAGTTTATGTTGAAGACAGCGTTACTGTTAACGTTTAATTTGACTTAAACCTTAACTATAACAGCTAATATGATGCAACACAGCCTTAATTATTATTGTTATATTAATTTTAATGGTCATGTAAATTGTATTTTTCGTATTGTATATGCACATGTATTCAGTTTATTTTTTCTGCTCTAGTACTAATTATGAACACCTGCATTTTAAAGGTTTTGGCTTAGCCAGCCTAGCCAAATAAAAAGGCATTTATTTTCTCAAAATTGATTCCTTTAGAATTATTTTTGATGTCATTTCTAATATACTAGATATTACTACCGCTTCGGAAACAAATGGCGCTCTGAGAGAGAAGAAGCGGCGCAAGAAACTCTCCCAGCATCATCTTTTTGCGCTCTTTTCAATAAAAATATACAATATTGTACACTCATTTCAATTGCTATAAAATAATCACAATCTAGACCCAGGCTGTCCGATCATTTAGATATTCAGCTGTGGAGTAATAGGATTTACGACAGAGCCATTTTTTTATAAAACATTTCAATTTATTTATAGATAATGCCTGAACAGTGGCTGGGACTTTATTATAGAAGTGTATACATTTAGTATTAAAGCTATTATGTATCTTATGAAGCCTACTAGAATTAGTTAAAAGCAATCCCTTATTTCTAGTGTTATAATAATGCAAAAAGGTGACGATTTTTGTGAACGTATATTAAATTTTCATAAATATAGTGACAATGAACAGTCATAATATTTATTTCTTTAAATTTTTCTTTGAGAGACTGTCTATAACCAAGCTGATATATAGCATGAACAACTCTTTTTTGCAGAGCAAACACTATATCAAAGTCAGACATATAGCCAGCGGACTTAGAACATTATAGGCGATATATGGTTATACATCTGCTAACACCTTCGGGAATAAATAGGCGTGAGTTTTTTAAATAAAAAAAGACGAGTGCTTAGCAGACAGTCTCCCTTAATTTACTCAAGCCAACCTTACTGGAAGAATCGCTTCATACCCGAGCGTGACGGCTCAGTCTCATTCAATATCCACTCAAGTTAAGCACGCGTAAAGAAATTTTCACCTCAAAAATAAACAGCTTTATTTTAGATTCTCTTGAAAACACTCACGGGTTGAACGTTTCGAAGTATTTCCATACATTTATTTATATACGAATAATTTATCGATAGAAATAGATTTGTTTACGAGAAAATGTTGATCGTTTATTTCGGCTGATACTATAGTGTCTTTTCAGAGAAATTCTGGTAATTTTCATGAATCATGTCAGACAATATGTAAGAAGATGAAAGACGCCGTGTTGGTATGCCCCCCACGAGATGGAACGCCGATCTGGTCACGATCGCCGGAAATTGTTGGATGAGGGCAGCGCAGGATCGGCGCGTCGTGGAGATCTTTGGAGGAGACCTTTGTCCAACAGTGAAAGTCTTGCGGCTGATGATGATGTCAGACATTCTTATACTAAATAATAAAAATATATAATAGCCATTATTGCTGCTTTTCCTTACAATTAGTATATACATGCCTATCAACTAAACACTCAATTGATTTAATTTAACTTTTCTATTATTTGAACTATCGGCAACTGGATGTTTGTGTAGGACAGCTTGTCTGTCGGCAAAGCCCTCCTCTAAAGATTTCCACGTATTGCTGTCTCTTTCTAAATGGGTCCATACCGGACCAGCCACATTCTTGAAGTCATCTTCCCATCTTTTGCTTTGTCTCCCTCTATTTCTTTCTTTATATTTTATATTTTACTATGGGTCCTTCTGTCTTAAGTTACAACGTCTTTAGCTAACTGAACAAAATCTTATAGTGACAATATCAATGTTGAAAATATTTAATATTTTAAATATATAGATTCACTTGGCCATCGCATGAAAACACAGCGTTTGTTTATTTATTTTTTTATTATTAAGAACACTGTATCTCACAATTAATAGGTTTTATATACAATTAGATTGTTTAGTGCTACTTTTCATTACATTCGCATTGTAGGAGGCACGTTGAATACCATTCCTAAACTGGAGCGGTCTCGACTGGTGAAGTCTACGCTCCGACCTTCACCCATCCAGATCCAAAACCCGGAAAACATTCAACTTGAATTGCAAAACCGCTTCGAATGCCTCGGTGACTGCGTTATCGTGGACGAGTATAATAACAGGTTCAAACAGCAGGGTCTAAGTTCGTCAAGGCCAGCCGTTCAAAACGCACCGGGAAATCTCAGATACAACCCTCAAATTGATGGATGTAAGACGCCAAATGGCCCTTCAGTCTCCGGATGATGCTTCCCAGTATAGGCAGCTAAATAGACAGATCTCCAATTTACTGACTCGCTACATACGCAGCCATAATACAGATTGTGTGAAGGCGGCCATAGAGCGTAATAAAGACTCCAAAGTATTCGCAGGAGATTTGTCTATTGGGCAGAGCCAACTGACTAAGTTGAAAACCGGTGACGGCAGGGTCGTTTCGTCTAAGCCCGGACCATTGAGGGAAGTCGAGAAGTACTACGAACAGTTATACACGACTGCACGGGCACCTGTTACCAACAAGGCTGAAGACCCAAGAGCCAAATTAAACAGACACTATACCGAAGATATCGCAGACGTCAGCCTGTACGAGATTAGTATGGCCCTAATACAGCTTAAAAACAACAACGCGGCGGGTGATGCTGGGATTACAGCTGAGCTTCTGAGAGCTGGTGGTACTCCTGTGCTTAAGATCCTCCAGAAGCTATTCAATTCCGTCATCCTCGAGGGCAAAACATGCACAGAAGTATAGTGGTGCTGTTCTTCAAAAAGCGAAGAGTAAGCAGAAAACACGCAAACATGATGTTTTTAGACAAGTTTTGTGGTGAAAGTATAGCATTTCGAACTATGAACACTATTTAATCCTGTTACACATATCCTTAAGTCTTATTTGTAGGTTGCTAATGCTTGCTGTTGGTTATAGTTAACACTGCCGAGCCTTTTTGAACTACCACTTTTCTTTGAAGTTAAACAAGTTTTTTGGCATAGTGTGACGCATTTTTTTGGTACTTCTCTCATAAAAGTTATTCTTATAGCTTGTACTTTTTTGTGTAGGTTTATTTATTCAGATTAGTAGTGAATAACGAGGATTGTAAGCATATAAACTGTTTTCCACGCAAGAATTTTGAAAATATTGGCTTTGTTAAATAGATGGCGGGCCGGCAGCGATGAACTCCATCGCTCAAGGTCGCTGGCATTTAGTGTCGCTTTAAAGGCTCAGCACGCTCGCACGGAACGCGAGAGGTCGCGGGTTCGAGTCCCGCATCGTTCATAAAATTTTGTATTCAGTTTTATTTGTGCAATTAATCCTACAAGTGAGTAAAAACATAACAAATTGCTTATATTATAAAAAATAAAATCTGTTTATCTCAGACTCATGGCCCATAAGTGTAAGTATTTCTTAGAAACTGTGTTAATTTATATTTCACATCTATTTCAGTTAGTTATATGATAATACAGGGTGGTTTTTTGTGAAGGGCGGCGATGGCCAAGTCGGAAACTGCGAGACTTAGAGAAAAGTCATGAAAGGAGTCATGCCTTTAATTTATAAGAAATCAATAACTGCATATTAGTTTTTTAAAATTTCTTATACTTTTGACGGAAATCGACCCGAATGATTTTTCAAAAAAAAAATATCATTCTGATTTATCGGACCAATGGACTCTGGAGCCCTATTACGAAAATCGAAATACGAAGTTTCGGTTGACGGATCGTACATTTTTCTATTACGAAAGTGTTTCGAATCCGAAGATCGAAACGAAGTTCGAGATTAGACATTTTGTCTTTCGTTTACCTTATTCCCAAATTCACTCGACACTTACGTTTTCGTTGTTTGACATTTTTATGGTCGTAACAACAACGTCACTTTTAACGACAGACTTATATGTTTCGTTTTAGATAAAACATATTTATTTTATTATAAAATGGCACGTTTTTTAATGTACGAAGAGATCTTCTTGTACGAAGAAAACCTTGAAAGAGCAAGAGAGCGACGTCGACTCCGGCAATATTTATTAAATAAACAAATTCCCGATGGTTGATTCCCTAATTTGTTATGAATTATCGCCATAATCATACTTTATTTGAAAAACTTTGTGAAGAGATTATAGTAATAAAGCCACTATAAAAATACGAGAGGGATTGATCCCTCTATCAAATAATAAATAAGTTATATTAGTTATAAAGGAGCTCCATTACAAGCCAGGAATGGTCGCAAAGATCACAAATCACAGTCGCATGTTGTGTTTTACATAACATGTGTGTTCAGCCGGGGAAGATGAAATGCAAAGCAGGATGAACCAATATGTTACTGGACCACCACGCACACGAAATGAGGTAATACAATAATTACTCAACAGAAATTTAAGAATAATAATCTACTAGATATAACTATTATTGCAATCTGCCTGTAAGTGATAAAATAAAAAGATAAGATGAAGACTAGTCTGTTCAATATTCAACAAATTATATTCTAATAAATCATAAAAATTTGTGTATAGTCGTGTAAACACAAAAAAATATTATTTCTTTTGTTGCAGATAAAGAGAGAGGTTTTTGTACATATAAATAAAAAAAGGGATTAAATTTATCATATATTATATTTTTAAAATTATTATTTAGTTCTTTTACTTTCGCCCAGGATGCCTTCTAAATTTTTCTGAAATCTATAAGTAAGTATTTCTTGTTTTATATTAATAATTAAATACTACTATACTAATTAATATTGTAAATTGTTTTTTTTTTGTGTGAGTGTTTTTTTTATTGCTATATATAAAGTGTTTCTATTCTATTCTAAATAATACTTACTCGCATATAACTTTCACTTTACTTCTGAAAAAATTTAAACTAAAAAACCGCGAAAGTATGTTAAACTACCAGAGACTAAAGAAATATATAATGCAGTAGATGACATGATACGGCAAATTTAAAACATATTTTTAAACTAATAAAGCATATTTTCTTGCAGTAAAATAGGATTATTTTTTAAATAGATAACTTAAACGGAATATAAAGCAATTCCATTATTTAAATACATGTTAACATAACGAAAAACTTATTTTTAAATTTCTTATTTGTTATCGGTTTTGGCACGATTTACCGGTAATATAAGTATGTACATTCATATCATCTTTGTACAATTTTTTATGTCTATGGTTCCGAAACGAATTACGTCCGCACTATTCGGATCCGAAGTACTTTGGTAATAGGATTTAAATCGAAGTTCGTCGTTCTTTCGTTTCGGACCGAAACTACGTATTTCGGTTTTCGTAATAGGTGCCCTATTGCTGATAAGGATCAATCTTTGCAAAGATATGTATTACTAAAAATTAAAGCAAATAGAAAAAAAATACAAATTGCTTTTCATATTTCACTTTACCTAACTAATAAGTTGCTCAAAATGGTTTCCGTTGACTCCAATGCATTAGTTTATGCATTTCTCTAATGAACTAAGTCCTTACTTACTTATCCACGGATAAAGCCTGTCATGACATCAAATGCCTCTATCGTGATAGAATATCAACAAAAAAAAGTAAGATTTCTAACAAAAAGTTAGAATCAGAGTTTTCTTCCGTGTTAGGTTAATAAAACAGAAAAATTTGGCATTTCCTTACATTTTAGATACATATATTTACAAAGATTGATCCAATAATACAGGATGTAATTTTTATCGAAAGATCATTCGGGTCCATTTCCGTCAAAAGTTCAAGAAATTAAAAAAAACTAAACATGCAGTTATTGGTTTCTTATATATCGAGGGCAAGACTCCTTTCACGACTTTCCTCTAAGTCTCATAGTTTCCGACTTAGCCATCGCCGCGCTTCTCAAAAAACCACCCTGTATACACACATTAAAACTTCACTTATATGCTTATTTTCTTAGATATTTTATACGTCTAGATAGTCTCTTGCTGTGATACAACTGATAAAAACAGGCCGTCTTTCACTCGCGATTTTTATGATACTTTGTGTTAGTGTGCGTTAATTACTCAAAATAGGGGTTAGTTCTAAGTTAAACATTTTTCGACGTTTTCACAGCTGTCATACGGCCGTTCCCAATAATCAGTCTATCTCTTACTTGAGATAAAAATCGTAACTATCTTTGACTTTTCTGTCCCAATACACTTATCAACGGTAACTCACCTTACCCGTACTCGCTGTCTGTAAATGGGACGACGTATAGCTTATCAGCGATAGAAGTATGTATGGAAACTGCAATTCACACGGCCCAATATAAGGCGATAATAGTGACTTATCGGGTATATTGGGACAGCTTTAGATTATTGACAGCTAATTACTGACAGTAGAAGGTTGTAACTTATCTCTATCTGTAGATAGTATATTGTCAATGGCCGTAAAACGTCTATCTAGACAATCGATATCGGCCGATTTTTATCTCAAGTAAGAGATAGACTGAATATTTAGAATGGCCGTAAATGATCTAAACTTATTTTGGTCATTTTCCACAAAATTATCAAAATTAAAGTGTGAATACATAGTTATACAATGATAATCAAATATTAATTATAATTTCATCAATATGTTTATTTTGGTCAATTTTCGTTAAAATATCATTATTCAAGAGTGAGTATTTAATGTGACCAATGCTATAATAATCACCGAATTTAGTTAAGTTGATTACATAATATAATAAACTTATTTAAAATTTCATCAATATCCTTATTTCGTACAAATTATTTAAGTTTTCTTTAGTGTTAATTCCGCCAATATTTGTCTTTAAAACAATTCGACACGTGTTTCGCCTCTACACGAGGCATCCTCAGGACGTGTTGTCTCGCCAAAATCTGGCACGAGACTCATATTGTTTTAAAGACAAATATTGGCGGAATTAACATTAAAGAAAACTTAAATAATTTGTATAATTATGGATTTCCGCAAAGTAACGCCTAATTCAATAAATATCCTTATTTCGGTCAATATCCGTTATACTGTCAGATATTTAATTGAGGAATGTAAAATAATAATTTCTCTTTAATAAAATTTTTTATATAACGTGCTCATGCTTCAATAGTTTAGGATTCAATCTCAAAGCCCCCGATGCTTTTAACAGATTGGTCTATTAAGCCTAGATATCTACATTGATGTAGCCTACTTACTTCGATTAATATATTTTACGTGAAAACACTGAAACAAACTCAAATTTTGTGAAAGTGCAACCTTACAAACAAATTTACAAAATCTTATTTAACGTTTGTAAATACATTTTTTTATGAAAACAAGGGATGAGACGAGCAGGACGTTCAGCTGATGGTAATTGATACGCCCTACCCATTACAATGCAGTGCCGCTCAGGATTCTTGAAAAACTCAAAAACTCTGAGCGGCACTACAATTGCGATCGTCACATTGAGACATATGATGTTAAGTCTCGTTTACGGCGCCCTTCGGACTGAAACACAATAACGCTTACACATTATTGCTTCAGGGCAGAAATAGGCGCCGTCGAGGTACCCAAATCTAGCCGGCATCCTGTGCAAAGGACTGGTGAAATAATATAATATTTCAATCAATTGAACGCAATGGGTACCACAACTGTTAAATTCCTTCATATTTACACATATATCATTTCGTAAGTGTATTAAAATCGTAACATTTTAAAGCAACAACCTTATTAAAGTTGTTCTAAGTATTTTTACCGGTCGGAATCACAGCAAATCGTCGCTTTGGTGAGGTAACAAGGTAAACTCCCGCTCGGTAGAAGCGATGATTTAAGAGGATTATCCAACGAAGCAATCAAGCGTTCATTTGGCCTCCAGTTGCTCACTAATGACTAAGGTCAGAGGTTTCATTGACACTCTGTGTTGTATATTTTTTACTGATTTACTATAGGATCTTAGACAATAGTCTTAAAATATTAAGTATGATGAGAGGCTTCGAACCGGGTTTTTAAGGTAATGGCTGTTAATTATTACAAACGTTAAAGCTATTATTCCTTTTATAGTGCTAATGTCAATAGATTCAATTAAATAAATAAAAAATTAATTTGGAAAATTCTTCATAACGAAATTAAATAACGAAATAGCCAAGAAATCACCGTTCTCGTAACGCTAGCGTTCGTTCGTCACGCATTTACCAGCTAAATCCTCAAGTCAAGAAATCACCGTGAAACTACGGGAAATCACGTCAAACGTGCGTAAAGAAGTTTTACTTCAAAACACTAAGAGTTAAGAGAGAGAGAGAAACTGCAGACTTTCGATCGGCCGATAGTTTGGTTGATTTCGGCTGTTAAGTGCGCACACTGGCCCGACTAAACAGTTGGGTCTGTGATGAGTGCGCACACTAGACAACTATCGGCCGACAGTCTTAGGGACGATTCGCTATTCGTTTTAATCATACATCTTTATACTGATTAAGAAACCAACCAAACTATCGGCCGATCAAAAGTCTGCAGTTTGCGGGGTCTCTAATTGAAACGATTAAAACGCGTGTTACTCGCGTGTCTTAATCCGTTACATCTTTTGAGTATAAGTGCCAGAATAATCCTTTTGACACTTATACTCACAATGCGCAGTCCCGTACTTATGGAAATCAGCTTTTGTAAACCAGATCCCAAAAAGGAGACATTTCGGATCTGTCTAGCTACAAGCTTATTGTTGTCACATGCCTGCTCTCTAAAATTATGGAAAATATACTAAGAGGGTCACCAGTTGATCAATGACAGTACTGTACGGCAGCCTAGCGAAACTCTCTGAGAAAAAAGCGATTCACTCGATTGTATGAAACGTGCAGTCATTGATAGATTGACAGATGACGGCTGTAATCTGTTAAAAAACGGAAATAGCCGAAATGCAATACGTTTTAAGCAACTGTTCGCTTTCAAACTTAGCCGGATTATACTTCGTCGCCAATCGCCGTACTGGAATTACTACTATTTCAAACTTATGTCAAATCACTGCATGTTTCGTACTAAAACAAATTTCAATGTTTACTTAGGCAGTCCCGGCTCTTATTACGTAGTATTTACGTCCTCTTTGCTGTACGGTTGCTCGGCGAACTATTCATTCGTTCGTTTGTCACGAAGAGAATTTAAACACTACGTATTTGTCATTCTCTTGACACACAACTTTCATATTTTTTTCTACAAGTACTTTGTGGCTACTTCATTTTATTTATTTATTTATTTAAAGGTGCTCCAACAACACATACACAAAACATTCTTAAACTTAAATATTGCACAATAATAGTTCCAGTGTATGAGTTAATTACAGGTGCACAACATAAATGAGAATCATTTCTATTGGGCACTTATATATAACACAAAGACTTATACAGTAAATAAAAAATATGATGCAAGTAATTAAAGAATCATTAAATTTACTATACCTAATAAATTTTCCTTGTACCGCAATAATTTTCCATGTAATAAATAAAAAACCTATAAAACTACCTTCTAGAGATGAACGCGAATAGAATCTGCAACTCATTTATTACCATCCCAACTCTAGCAGCAGTGAGTCAGAAATTTAAATATATTTTCTATTTTATAGCCAATTCTAGGGAATTGCCTACGTGTTACGTTACGTTTTCTGAGTTGGGGAGCCATTTTAGGTTTGTAAACGTTCTTATAGGATTTCCATCAATATAGTTTATGTTTGATCGCTATCGGTTCGGAGACACGGTACAGGGTTACACTGGTACTACAAGAAATGACACAAATTTAACGCTTACGATATTTTAAGCCAATGTTTAGACTTCTACTTTAATCAAATGACTTATAGTTACATGTAATCTATCTGTACTTTGTGGTTGAAGTAATCCCTCTTTCAGGGGTGTGGTTCATAAGTAAACTATTTGGTTTTTTCACATTTTTTTACATGGTTTCATAAAGAATTTGCACTTAAAACGTGTATTTATTTTCACCTGAATGCTACATACATATTATCGTACTAGCTTGAATATGAAACTTGTATTATGATATTATTTATATCGAAAACATTTAGATATTTTATACGTCTAGATAGAGTCTCTTACTGTTAGAGTACCGATAAAAACAGGCCAAGAATATTAGTTTAGTGTGCATGACAAACTACGTCTTACACTCATAATTTGAATGACACTTTGTGTTAGTGTGCGTGAATTACTCAAAATAGAGGGTAGTTCTAAAGTATTTTTTTCGACGTTTCCACAACTGTCATAGTCTATCTATCTAGTCGTATAAATTTTGTAAGCGAAATAATTAAAATATAAAAATAATTATAATTGACAAACACATTTAATAAGAAATAATTAAAATTATCATGCACATGCACAAATTAAGTTTGTAATCAAAATTTATGAACGATGCGGGACTCGCACCAAACAAAAATACTGTACTACCTAACATTCGGTTATGAAGTAATGCAATTTGTAATTCTCATTTTCAGAGAAAGATATCCGATACGTAATATTTAAAACAAAATTAAAACATGGAGTAATATTTAATGATAAGGCTAACCATCTGTTTTAATTTATAAAATTAATAACTAAGTAACCGTTTCAAAAACCGTTTTTGTTTAGTACGCATAGTGGTAACGCAGAAACCGATCATCTCATGGGCTGCGTTCAAGCGGCAATTGACGACGTGCTTGCACAGATCCCCACCGCTGAAATCGTAGTCTTGGGTGATTTCAACGGGCACAATGCCGAATGGCTTGGATCACGTACCACATACTACGCAGGGCGATCTGTGTACAATTTTGCATTGGCGTATGGTCTGTCCCAATTGGTTGAGTCACCTACGCGGCTCCCGGATGTGGATAGCCACATGCCGTCCTTATTAGATCTTCTGCTGACTACACATCCCGATAGTTACCAGGTCTCTGTCGACGCCCCTCTTGGAACGTCTGACCATTGCCTGGTCAGGAGTGTAGTGCCTATCCGACGCCAACGTCGCAGACCACCAGCGACCCGCTGCGTTTGGCACTACAAGTCAGCAGATTGGGATAGGATGCGTTCCTTTTTTGCATCCTACCCTTGGGGCAGGGTTTGTTTCCCCTCGGATGATCCTAGTGCCTGTGCCGTTGCGGTAGCCGATGTGATACTGCAGGGCATGGATATCTTTATACCAAGCTCTGTAGTACCGATAGGTGGCAGATCACAGCCCTGGTTCGATGCATCAGTTAAAGCAGCATCTGATTGCAAAAAACAGGCGTATCGAACTTGGGTTGCGGCGCTGGGCACATAGGATCCGAACTGCAAAGTTCTTAAGATGAAATATAACAGTGCCTCCAGATTTTTTAATCGGCAAATCACCCGTGCGAAGTCAAAGCACGTCGTCAAAATCGGCGAGCAGCTTTCCAGTTACCCGACCGGAACACGCAAGTTCTGGTCGTTATCGAAAGCTGCTCTTGGTAACTTCAACCAGCCGTCCATGCCGCGGTTGCACATGAGGAATGACACCCTGGCCCATACGGCAAAAGAGAAAGCCGATCTACTGTGCGCTCTTTTCGCCTCCAACTCGACTCTTGACGACAACGGAAAAACACCGCCGACCATCCCGCGGTGTCAGAGCTCTATGCCTGAAGTACAGTTCAGACAGAAAACTGTTAGGCGAGCTCTGTTTTCGTTGGACGTCAGGAAGTCAAGCGGGCCGGATGACATTTCTCCAATCGTGCTTAGAACGTGTGCCCTTGAGTTGACGCCGGTGCTAACGCGTTTATTCCGGCACTCTTATTCCAAAGGCGTAGTCCCAGACTCATGGAAGTCAGCCCTTGTCCATCCGATTCAAAAAAAAGGAGACAGTTCGGATCCGGCAAACTACAGGCCTATTGCTATTACCTCCCTGCTCTCCAAAATCATGGAGAGCATAATTAGCCGCCAGCTTTTAGTATACCTAGAAGGTCACTAGTTGATCAACGACCGACAATACGGCTTTCGCCATGGTCGGTCGGCAGGTGATCTTCTGGTATACCTATCACATAGATGAGCGGCGGCTATTGAAAGCAAGGGGGAAGGCCTGGCAGTTAGCCTGGATATAGCGAAGGCCTTTGATCGTGCATGGCACAAGGCGCTCCTCTCAAAACTTCCTTCATTTGGGCTTCCCGAGAGCTTATGCAAGTGGACCTCCAGCTTCCTCACTGGGCGTAGCATACAAGTCGTTGTCGACCGTTTTTGCTCGAATTCCAAGCCCGTGAACGCTGGAGTGCCCCAAGGCTGTGTGCTATCTCCCACGCTGTTTCTTCTGCATATCAATGATATGTTGGACACCTCCAACATACATTGCTATGCAGACGACAGCACTGGTGATGCCGTATACACGGGCCATGCAAGTCTCTCTCGGGAAAACGTCGACCAGTGCCGGGAGAAACTTGTGTCTTCTATCGAGTCCTCTCTCGATAAGGTCGCGGAATGGGGCAAATTGAACCTTGTCCAATTCAACCCCCAGAAGACTCAAGTTTGCGCGTTTACCACTAAAAAATCCCCATTTGCCGTATCACCGCTCTTCGAGAACACTTCCCTAAAAGCCTCGCCTAGTATCGGAATACTGGGTTTCGAAATCTCGAGCGATTGCCAATTCCGTGGCCATCTGGAGGGCAAAGCCAAATTGGCTTCGAAGAAGCTGGGCGTCATCAATAGAGCACGGCAATACTTCAAGCCGGCCCACATTCTAGCGCTCTACAAAGCGCAAGTCCGGCCACACATGGAGTATTGCCGTCATCTCTGTTGACCGCGTGCAACGCAGAGCAGCTCTAATTGTCGGGGAACCAGTGCTCTGTTAACGGCTAGATTACTTGGCGTTGCGTAGAGACGTCGCTTCATTGTGTGTCTTCTACCGCATTTATCACGGGGAGTGTTCCGAAGAGCTGTTCAACCTGATTCCCGCCGCCGAATTCCACCTTCGCACGACACGCCACAAGTTAGGATATGATATCCCCACCATCTGGATGTGTGGCGGTCCTCCTCAGTGCGGTTTTCTAGGAGCTTTCTTCCACGTACTACAAAGCTGTGGAATGAGCTTCCTTGTTTCCGGGACGATACGACATGGGTACCTTCATAAAAAGCGCGTACACCTTCCTTAAAGGCAGGCAACGCTCTTGTGATTCCTCTGGTGTTGCAAGAGAATATGGGCGGCGGTGATCACTTAACACAAGGTGACCCGTACGCCGTTTGTCCTCCTATTCCATAAAAAAAAATGTTACTTTGAAAATATTCTTAAATTATATTGTATTCAATCATCACCGTGAACCTCATGCTCATTTGCCCCGTATAGCCCAGTGGTTAGTTATCCTGCCTACTGAGCTAAAGGTCCCGGGTTTTAATCTCGGTAGGTGCAATCATATATATGATGAATATTAAGGTTCATGAGTCATGGCTGTTTATTTGTATTTATGTATGTTTAAGTAAGTACATATATTGTATGAAATATATCGTTGTCTTGTACCCATAGCACAGGCTATGCCTTGTTTGGGGCAAGATAATTTGTGTAAGAGTGACTCATTGTTATAAAAAAAAATGTATATTATTGAGCAAAAAAGGTCATGTAACAAGAAATTCTAAAAAGAATGGGCGAGGTAAATGAAAACGTTCTCAAAGGCGGAATTAAAAGCTGCGAGAAAAGCGTCTCCAATCCATCATTGAGAGAAAAGATATTTTCATTCCGTTCCACCTTTGTTTTTGCACAGAATGAGCCAATGGCCTTATTTCAAATGGCCTTTCCGACCTATCCTAACTGAAGTTCATTAGCTAGTAGAAGTACTAGGCTAGCATAATATTATCTTTCGATTATTGCTATTATGCAACAAATATACTTGAACATATAAACAATGTTGGTATGATATTACGTAGACGGGTTAAAGGAAACATTTCTTTCGACTTTACTAGGACTTGAAGGCGTTTTCAGCAAGCTAAAACATAATTTCAGTTCCAACAGAGGATCTAACACATAGCAGCAAATTGGAAGTAAATTAAATTTGAAAATTTCTTAAGATGTCGCTCTTTCGAATCTAAATAATTTGTTATTTCTTTATAGTGAAAACTCTCACTTCTGGGATTAATTACACAAATTCAATTTGAAAACAAAATTTAACAACGATGCGGGACTCCAACGCGCGACCTCTCGCGTTCCGTCCAAGCGATCCTCCACTGAGCCAGCCGTTCGAGTGACGTTACGTTTATGAATCTTGATATATCTTGTTCAGCTCTGAAGCCACAACAAAGAGCGGCATCTCAAGCCGATTTCCGAATATGAAAATATTTGGGTTGAGCAGGTTATCAACTGTAAAGTAGATCCTGTAGATGAAGCCACAACGTGAGAGTTGAACAAGACATATCAAGATTTATGAACGATTCGCAACTCGAACGGTTGGCACAGTGGAGGAGCGCTCGAAATCTTCATCTCTTTCGACAATCAATATAACAAAAATGTTGGGGATGGACAACCCAACATAACGCAACCCCACGGCACAATACAAGTAATAGAACAGTAGCGTACTCCTTGAAATTTATACCTACGTCTGGGCGGAGTGCTAGGGTTGGCACCTACATACAAAAAGATGGACGACTCGGTCGGCGCGGTGCAGCGAAATTAACTCGGACAGCGACCAGTCTCGGCGGCGCGGCGTACGGCGTGTCACTCAATGGTTTTGTCTCCCCAAGATTGCTTAGTGGCCGTATTAATCATGTGTATGTTTGCGTGTGTCGATTCGGGCGTCTTAGTATGAAGTAAAAGTAATGTTCTATTACTGTATTACGCCCACGGTCAATCACTAACCCCGCCAGACCTTGAACTTCTGAAGATTGACCGTCATTAAGATAGGTACAGATAGGATACATAGAATATAATGCACAAAGCGTTTATAACTGAAACCGGAATGTATAGCATCGGCCTAGCGATAATACCACGATAAGAGGCAATCAAGTTTATTTATCGGAACTTTAAAACCGTCAATGTTAATTTATCAGCAACTCGATAGCGCCTTCGCTTCGATATATAATAACCTAAACACATGATCGGATTTAGTACGGCCAAATAGAGATCAGTTTCTGCTACGCAATGTCGTAACCGGTTACATTTTGTCTACGAAACCTGTTACGATAACAAGTATTTTTCTGAAACAGGTTTCTAAGTGTAACCTCCTAAGCTACACACAAATCGTTTTGTACTTAGACGGCACTCGCTCAAGTTGTTTTTGGAAATAACCTGTTTTCTGAATATACAGCTTTTATTAATTATTTCGTTGGATTTTACTAATATATTATAGTTTTCATAACAGACTCTGATTTGAAACGCTCACTTCAATTAGAGCTATTATTTTTACACCTATCATAATATTATATAGGTAACTTCAAATTTCAAAACTTTTACGTTTTAACTCTAATCGTCAACAAAAAAATTCACTAATTGGCTAGGTACACACTAATTATTATTTATAATTTGAATTTTGGCAGTTTAAACGGACGAGGTAAACTAGATAGAAACATCTTACTTCCTTCCTTGTTCACCGTATTAAAAAGAAAGGAAACAGGTAGCTTTTACAAGCCAACATAGCAATAGCAGTTAGCAACAGTACGCAACTGTCAGCTGTTTTATCGCTTGTTTGGCACGATGTAGCAGATAAGTGTCAGTTGTCACCAGTGGTCACTTGCAACTTGTTATTCGGAACGTTTCTGAAATAACCTATTGCGCGTTTTATAATAAGAGCGCAAAAAAAAGAATGCTGGGAGAGTTTCTGGCGCCGCTTCTTCTCTCTCAGAGCGCCATTTTGAGAAAATAAATGCCTTTTATGCCTTTTTTGCCGTCTATACCTAAAGGCATTTATGCGGCTTCATGTGCCTGTTTAGTTATAATTATACTAACATAATTTATTAAGGACATTTTATTAACAATTTTTTATAACAATTTTGAGAAAATAAATGCCTCTTATGCCTTTATATGTAGAAACAGGTTAACACAGGAAAACACCGGACAGTCCGGTACGAGGCGCCTGCACCGGACTGTCCGATGGCCGAATCAAATCCGATCATGTGTTTAGACTATAAGTTTTTCTCCCTAATGCACGCAGTAAGCTTAAAAAGGAAACTTATGAAATATATATATATATATATATATACTAGCTGACCCAGCAAACGTTGTATTGCCGATATTAAAACCGCGATACAAAAGTAACTGTTGACAGTAGATGGGTGAAAATTTGAAGTTGTATGTATTTTTTAATGCTGACTCATACTCAAACAAATTTAAAAAAAAAATGTCAAAAAATTAAAAAAAAAATGGCGTGGACCACCATGAAAAATAGATGTTTTCCGGTTCTCAGACCTACCCAATATGCACTCAAAATTTCATGAGAATCGGTCAAGCCGTTTCGAAGGAGTTTAACTACAAACACCGCGACATGAGAATTAGACAATTAGTTACATCTAATATATATTAGACGAATTTTATATATTAGATGTAACTTTCCATATATATATATATATATATATATTTAATATGACCCATACCACAACGCTTTCTAATTGAAGCTGTTACTATCCACTGCTAACCAGACTCGTTCTTCAGACGCTTCTACATATATGGTATTTCCAATCACAATTAGTTTTTCAAAATATTAAAGAATACATTGTATTTATACGGTATGCATGCGATTTTTATTCGGAGCTGGTTCAGGATCGCTACATTGGTTTCGCCATCCAAAGCATTCTTGGTATTCGCCTCCAACACCATATCTCGAAGGCATTAATTTCTTGCCTTTCACGGGCCAAGATTATCCACGCTGATACCATACAGGAAGATAAAAAAAGTACTCGTATCAATCTAGTAAGTATGACCATGGTCTGAACACAGAGTATTATTACATTAAGCTCCTCGAAACTTCCAATAAACAAAAACAATTTTTAAAGGATTAAAACGCGTGTAATTTTAACTTTGTTTTAAAATGAGTTAAATTATTATAGTTAATCCGACGTTTCAAGATCTTTACATATCTCATTTTGAGGATAACTCCCCCTTTTACACTGGTTTTATTCCTTTAAAAAGTGTTTTACTTAAATGTGTAACACTCACGTTAATCAAAGGAAATACTAACTCCCAAAAAATAAGTAACACTGTATTATCAGTTTGAATAAAAAAAAGATTCAGATATTTGAAACGCAATGCTCTCATACACTGTTCAGAGCTCGAAAGCCTCACGAAATACAAAAGAATGAAACAACAGACGCCGAGAAAAGGTTAAAAATAGAGCCGTTTTAATGACTAGAGAAATATTAATGTCAAGCTGCTCTGTGCAAAATAGGACAGTTACAGAGCCGCATGGCTTACTCAAATTGGGGACCTGTGCTTAGCTCGAAAATGAATGGAACATGCTTTTCTGTGTCACCGACAAGTAAAGGGCATACTGGGGGTGGGTGGGTTTGGTGATGGTACCAATCTGGAAGAATAAATACGTTTTCAGGTGACGTTTCTTCAAATCGTTCCTAACTACTAATGGACATGGGTAAGGACGAATGTCCACATTTGTTACGTTTTTTAGTTGAGTTCTCGGGGCAGTGGTTTTCATGCTTATGGCACTTCAGTCTTCACTTTTAATAGCACTGCTAGTGGAAGAGTGGTTGGCCGGGTCGTTACCTTGCCTAAGATGGTCCACGCGTCATGCTTGTGATCGGGCGTTGCTTGTGGTGTTGGTCGGTCCTGTTTACGGGGATTTTTAAATTGATAATATACCAATTACTAAATTTACGATAGTATGATTACAATAAATTAAAACTTTCAGTACGGGAAATTGTCAAAAATTACTAATAGTGTTAAAATAAACATTATATCTATATTTTATTTGTATTAGTTAATAGTCATTACATTGAAGACATTACATAAATACTTAACCTGTAGATTAATATAAACCTTTTTACTTTATTAAGTTTTTCTTTTTTGTGATTATTTTGTTTTAAAATCAGCTCTTTACGCCTGAACCACAGGATTACCTAGTTCAGGCACAATGTAAACTAGCTTATCAGTAAGACTTCTATTATTATTCTTATTTTGTAATTTAATAATCTTTCAATAAATAAATTGACTTGAATTGTACCAAGAATTCTCGCAGCATTTCCACGTTGGATAGCTAGGCTGATCCGTTAACCGCACTTGGGTGCACTACTGGAAGTAGCCCCGTTGGAGTATGACATTTGGCATTCTGCTTGTTTCACCACGTGTAATAGTCAAAAACACGTAGACAGAGCAAATGCACTGTGTTTTATGCAAATGTTTTCATTCACACTTTGATTTGTTCTTAAATTTGCGGTCACACATAAAATAATGGTGAGCATGCCGTGTGAGTTTTATGTACTGTGGTACCTACATTAAATATAAAAAAAACATACACGTTGTAACCTAGGCCAATAAAGTAGGTTGGTTTTAGAATTTTCTGTTGTTTTTTTACGCTATTGCCAAGAGGCTAAAACCCATTTGTATAAGTTTTTTTCATTTTAATCTGTTAATAGAACGCGGAGAAGACCTCCAGTGGCAGGCTCCTTTGCACCGGATGCCGGCTAGATTATGGGTACCATAACGGTGCCTATTTCTGTCCTGAAGTGCATTGCTGTGTTTCTGTCTGAAGGGCGCCGTAGCTAGTCATCAAAAATACGTAGCCGGCCCACATTCTAGCGCCCTACAAAGCACATGTTCGGCCACACATGGAGTATTGCTGTCATCTCTGGTCTGGCGCACCCCAGTATCAGCTTGATCCATTTGACCGCGTGCTATGCAGAGCTGCTCGAATTGTTGGGGACCTGCTAACGCCGTGCTCTGTGAACGGCTGGATCACTTTGCGTTGCGTAGAGATGTCGCTTCATTGTGCATCTTCTACCGCATTTATCACGAGGAGTGTTCCGAAGAGCTGCTTCATCTGAATCTTGCCGCTGAATCCCACCTTCGCACGACACGCCACAAATTAGGATATCATCCCCACCACCTGGATGTGTGGCGTTCCTCCACAGTGCGCTTTTCAAGGAGCTTTCTTCCACGTACTACAAAGCTGTCGAATGAGCGTCCTTGTGCAGTGTTTCCGGGACGATACGACATGGTATCTTCAAAAAAAGCGCGTACACCTTCTTTTGCAGATGTTTGAATTTGATTAAACATTTCAAGTTGATACTTCGAAAGCGCTTGTGGCGTTTGTTGAAAATCGTCGGCTAAAATCAGGCCAAATCTCAGACAACTCTCCGTAATGGATGCGATAGAAACGAACAAATGAATTAGCCACGTGTCGGATGTTGGGAGGTGATTCTTGAGCTTAGATCGCTCCAATCTCGCTCCAATTCAAAGGCGAATGCTCGAGAATTATTAAATTGTATCGTATTGTATCGTGCATGAACACGACAATTTGTCATTTTCACTTGAAAATGTAAATTTGAGCTTGATTTTGCGACATAAAGTGCGAACCTTACAATTTCATGTTGATATATCCATGTGTTTATGAGAAACAGGTACTTAAGAGACTATAGACCATTGTCGATATTTTTTTAAGCAAAAAAAAATATAGTAGGATGAAACCCATTGGAAATGGTAGAGAGTATAGCAAAAATGAAAGGAAAAATAAATAACGGGTGATCTGAGGTCGGGAAGTGGAAAATGGGGGGGTGTTTTAAGGTAAAAAACGGTTTATATCGATATCCGGCAAAACTAAAACAAGTCCTTTGGGAAAAAGTCAAATGGCAAAGTCTAATGGTCATTATTTTTCCTTTAATTTTTTTATATTATCTTCCTTTTCTAATAGGTTTCATCCCAGTATTATTTTATTTCACTTTTAAGCTATTGCATAGCTTCTATAGCGGGCCTTGAGCGTGGAGACCGAATCCAGAAATTCCGTAACGAAAATAACCTAACACTTACTTACTAGATGTATATAGATATTTCGGCACCGTCATTAAAGTTGCCGTGGAACAGCGGTTATCACGTATGCTTTTTCTGCAGAAGGTCCCAGGTTCGAGCCTGGGGTACATATTGATTTTTTTAATTTCTTTATTTTTTTTATCACGTTTTTTTTGATTTTTATTATTATGACAAGCATTTTTATTTAGTTTCACCTGTCCCGTTGTCTGTCTGTAATCAAATCTTGAAAGTTAAATTTTACTCACATCCCGTTTGATTTTTTTTTTAATTAATTTTATCAAAAAAAACTACTGCATAAATAAAATAAATAAATAATTATAATTGCATAGGTTGATAAAACATGCTATGCAATAGCTTTACCGCGGCAGTCCCCGAGTGCCACACGTCTTTTTTATTATTTCAAAGACTGTGAATTATTACACATGGGGGAGTTACCCCCTTCGGGTACTTTGTTCGTTCAAAAAATAAATGTAATGTAAATATAAAGTAATTTCCAAGTGAACCCGTTATTTAAATCTCAATAATAAACGGTGATAACATACAAAAATAAGTTTCGTAGACTGCAATACTTTATAAACTTGATGAAACTCATATTAATGCTATCCGGCCGGTACCGCCGCAACCGCTATATCCCTGCATTTTTAATCTGTAATATCTTCGAAAATATTCATTTAAATTACATGCTGTAAAGGTGCCTAATCTATATCCAAATCTGTATTTAATGAACAATGTATAGAAGGTACTTAATTGGATAAGTATTTAAAAAGCTGTATTGCTTTAAATCGCTTCGTACATAAGCCATTATTTCACGTAAAAAGTAAAAGATAAAAAATGGGAGTCCCTGAGTGATAGAGATATACCATCGCGGACTTTTTGTAGACCTTTCTAAGGTGTAGAACTGTAGTACATTATTTTGATCTATCTCGTAGGGTTCAACCAACGTTTTCTACGTAAGCACAAAAAAATTGTTTATTAACGACATCACATTAGAAACCTCTGTTTCTCTATTATATTATGTCTGTATAATACATATAAACTTTCCTCTTGAAACACTCTATCTATTAAAAAGAACCGCATCAAAATCAATTCCGTAATTTTAAAGATGTAAGCATACATAGGGATACAAACAGCGGAAAGCGACTTTGTGTGATTTGAACTTCAGAGAAAATATAGTTTGTACTAAAAACTTAAATAAATAATACTTTATCAGCTTATATTCATCAAAAAGCCAAACAAAAACAGATTTAGAATGTGCTTGTAGAAAGAAATCTAGTAATACCTATAAATACTACCTATAAACACTATATGACAGAGTGAAGTGCTGCTACCAAGGTCAAGGAATATACATGTTACTGAAGGAGATATATTTTTCCTCTATGGAAAATGGGAATTCAAAATGCTGCAACCAGCAATAAAACATTATATAATTATATGAAAATCTGAGAAATCCCTTATAAATATGCTAAATTTATATTAAGAATTTATATTTTTCATGTGAAACGCAAACTTATTGCTACTACCGCTTCCTAAGTTAAGTGGCGCACTGAAAAAGACGAGTACACTTAAGTATACTTAAAGTAATTCTGATAAGCGATACAGCCTAAACTGGGGTTATAAGGTTCTAAATGAAACAGTCTGTCAAGTCAGTAAGTCATTTCTACTGATTAAAACCTTATTTCGGATCTTGGACAGTTTTATTTTAAACATGTACCTGTTAAACGTATAACTTTAACTTTTTGAAGTGAAAACTTCTTTCTTTTAGCGCGGTACGCATATTTTTAGATTAGATAAAATCTCTGGACTCGCGACACCGTTACGAGACGCAGCCATTGTGTGTGCATATATGCATGTACATATTATAGCAGACCACGAACGCGTCTAGATGAATCAAATGTAGATTAACATATCTATTATTATATATTATTCGAATCAAAACTTTTTATTTCCTATTTTAGTTACCATGAACCTAGAGTTTCTGTTTTAGATTGTAATAATTTTAATGATAATGATGAGAGGGAGAGAGAGTAGTCGAAATTGTTAACGATGATTCATAAAAGTATATTTAATGTATTTTAAAGTTTATTCAATTTATATACAATTCATAAATAAATGCAATTCATAACCAATAATAATAAATAAATATTGGGCAATTAAAAAAATGTCTAACGCGCCAAAATAAGTTTTCACTTCTGTCGCCACTCCCGGAGAGCAACCCGTTTTTTGATTTTATAATTCTTATCGACCGTTTAAAAAATTAAAAGCTAGTTTCTACGATGCGCGAACATTGCGTCACGATTTTCCCGCACTATGAAGTTCATCTATAGTATAGTGTGAAGCGGTATCTTTATTCATGATATTTATTTAGTAAATGAAACTTTTTATGAGTTATAAAAACTGTGGCAAAAAGTGATAAATTCTGTTTA
Organism: Leptidea juvernica; assembly: GCA_949711755.1. NCBI lineage: Eukaryota > Metazoa > Arthropoda > Insecta > Lepidoptera > Pieridae > Leptidea > Leptidea juvernica. The sequence continues at coordinate 5,823,749 of CATIXQ010000010.1, forward strand.
TCTGTCCGTTTTTCACAAACTGTCTAAACCGGTCGGTCCGTTTTTGAAGACACTTTAGCATGTTAAAAGGGTAACTCAGGCTATTTTAAATTAAAAAAAACTAAGAAGGGTTCCGCACAAATGGAATTGAACCCTGAAATCGTACCCAAAACCCGTTACAACGGTCAGATATCCACGAAAACTAAATTTACGCAGGCATTTTAGGCAGGCGCCTACGACTTTGACTGCGCACGTTCAAAGAAAAAAAGATTTAAATAATTTTATAATAGATAGTAAAAACTACACAGTTATAAGATATATATAAAATACTATATGTAATTTTGCACAAAATAGGATATCATCCCCACCATCTGGTTGTGTGGTGGTCCTCTACAGTGCACTTTTCAAAGATCTTTCTTCCGAGTAGTCCAAGCTGTGGAATGAACTTCATTGTGCGGAGTTTCCGGGATGATACGACATGGGGACCTTCAAAAAAAGAGCGCGTACACCTTCCTCAAAGGCCGGCAACGCTCCTGTGATTCCTCTGGTGTTGCAACATAAAGTGGGCGACGGTGATCACTTATCACCAGGTGACGCGTACGCTCGTTTGTCCTCCATTAAAAATAACTAGATCTCTTATAACTATTCTATGGTAAAAGGTAATGATATTCTTGCATCGAACTAAATAGCGCAAGGGCAAAACCTAATTCAAATTTAAGCATTGTTTTTTTATTAGTAGGCATTTTTTGGAAAACGTAGTTCTTGATAATGCTACGAAATTCTTTAATCATGTTTTGAAAAAAAGTAGTTATCGAGCAAATGGCTTTCAATCATGTTTCGATTGTTTCTTTGATGAGAAATGTCGTTTACTTGCAGTGTTCCGTCAAATTATCAAATAATTGACGGAGCCCAATAAACATACATACCTACAGATGTGAACTGCCAAACTAGTATCTGCACAAGTAGAATGACCGAGTAGTGGGACTGTTCTATAAATTAATTCGGATAAGGTAACGAACCATTCAAAACTGAACATGAAGTATGGATTGCACATTTCGCACTCAGTCTCTTAATCTCCTCAGTCACATAATGTAAATGGCGCATTTGTAATGTAATTACAAAATTTATTAAATTTTGTTTAAAGGAACGTTCAACTTACAGTCTGCGTGTCAAATTTACTTAATTATGATGCTCAAGAAATTGCTAGATGAAAAGAACGAAAATTAAAGTGAAAAATGTTTAAGATTGTGCACACAAACTACAGCTACTATTAGAGCTTTATGAAAAATGATGAAAGAAAGAGGTCTTAATAAGGAGACAAATTAGACATAAATCACAGGCTTATGTCCGGCACAGGTTCGATTCCCGACCTGTGCCCTGTTTCTCACTATCAGAGGTAGTCTTGCTATAAATATTACCAATGAACATAATCAGACCTCCCACAATAATTCAGTATTCTTTATGGTTTTGATAACGCAATTCTTCTCATTTTAATTACTCAACTAATAATTAACCATTATGTTGTTTTTCCAATTTCTTCATCCTGGTTTCTCTAGCTTCTTAGTTTCATTCTAAATTATTATTACGTAAAGGTTGTGACCGAAGAAAAACTTGAATAGGATCAGCTTGTAAACTGCGCGTAAATTATTGTTACTGCGTATTTACTTCCAATAATACGTAATACATTAAAAGAGATTTTAAAAAGGCTTTTATAAGTTCTAATTCCTGGACATTATTATTACCATATTATGTAGATAAATTTTATTATTCTACGCCATTCAAAAATTTAAATCTTTTAGAAAAAAAATATATCAAACTAAGCAATATTGTACTCTGATAAGAAATCTCCGTGCATAAAATAGTGTTTTATTAAATCATAGTCCGTCGAAGTAAAACATGCGCATAATTATCAAATAAGTAATTACTGGCTGAAACTGTTAAAAAAACTATTAAATATATAAAGAAAACCAAATTAAAGTGTGCACAGAAGTCGCAGTTGCAAATAAAAAAGGTCTAATACATGCGAATTGAATTGACCACCTCGCAGGTAAATCGTGCAATCTGGCATTACCAAGGACGACGGAAAGTTCGCAGACTTACCTCGTCACAAAACAACTACAATCACACGAGGAAGACACTACAGATTATCTAGCATTCGTCCTTAATGACTTCTACGAAATTGACATGATTTTCATACACGAATCAACGTTTCGGATACAATTTCCGAATGGGATTGCTCGGCCGAGAGGCGAGCGCCCTAACCGGCGCGCCGCCTTACTTTAACACAATCCAAACCATTCTGCGCAGGCGTTATGGACAACAGGATCGGCAGAAATTCACCCTTAACGCCTCCAATACAAACGCCGTAAATATCTCCCCAAAACGTGGTAAAATCTACCCTGTCTGGAAGCGCTCTGCAGCTATCCCGAAATAGTAATGATGGCATTTATGACGTTCTGGGTTCGGGGGCGATTGCCGCACTGCACACGTTGGTAATTAAATATGTGTTTGACAATACGGAGGCTGTGTCGTCGGTGATGACGTCAGCATGCTATACACCGGATGAACGAGCAATTGGATAATTTGATAGCCTCAAACGAAACGAGATTATGTTCGGTTTGTTTTATGAAAGCTAGCGAGCACTTTGAACTTTCGCCTAACAAGCTTGTGTATTGAATATGGTTTCGCATATGAGATGCAAATTATATATTGCTGTATTTGAAATGGCAAAGGTAAGTTTTATTCGAATATGTTGAAATGATAATATGATATGAAATGTTAAAATGAATGCTTTCTGAATTATTTGCTTTGATATTAAAGCTTGGATATATGAAGTCATTGCATTTAATACTATTTATACATAACAAGCGCGTTGTTTCTTAAAACTTTAATAACTTCATGAAGATATCGCAATTTTTTTTTTTTTGGATAATGGCCACGGATGTAAGGAATAAAACTATGACGACTTTCATTAAATCTATACAGTAGTATTTCCGTGATGAAAACTTCTTTCATTTTATTTATATACATAATAATGTTATTTTGTATAAACTGTTTTTAAATGTAAATAGTAGTAAGTTTATTTGACTTCGACTTTGCATTTACATTATCAGGTTTTTTAGTAGTGGTAGGCTTTACTGCATAAGAAGCTATCTAGTTGGGTACTGTTAAACGAGAATAATCAATTTGTTTTAAAAAAGGATTTTATTTTACACATACAAATATTTAATTTAATTACATACATGTAAATAGGATTAATACAATGGAAATAGTGTTATATATTTATTCAAAAAAAAACAAATCTTATAACTATATTAACAATACTATGATTACATTTAATTAAAACTTACCGGAAGCGTACCAAGAATACTTTACGACAGCGTTTGGGTTGCCAGTAGCCCTATTGAGGCGAGAAGATTGTATTTTGTACATTCTCCGCGCCTCTGGGTCCCACCAGCTGAGTGTCTCGACCAAACGGCACCAAGATGTAAGATTCACTGAGACCGACATATTTTTGACGCTTCCTGTCTTTGGCAGTCGACGCAGCAGCCCCAGCACCAACTGACGTTACTTGGACATGGAAAGGAGCAAGAGTGTCGACGCAAGTCTTGTCCCAGACCAGCGTCATACCGTCAGGACGCTTGCCATCGCGGCGGGTAATACCATTTGACTCTAAAACGGCTGTTATATTAAGAGCGGCAAATGCCCTGCGGATGACTTCATGGAAATAGTAGAACTAGAATTAGAAGAAGAAATGAGTGGTGCGTCTCGAATCCCAAACTAGACTGACCGCTCTCTGAAAGTCGTTTTTAATTTTAGCTCTTACCAAATGGTAGTGAAATTTTTTTTCTAGCGTCATCAATGTTACTAACTGAACCTATCTATAACAGTACTGAGACGGTGCCTGTTTTCACGCTTTTTATTAGCTTCACCTGTATACGTATGCTTGTTTGTAACCGACTCATTTAGGCGCGATTTTGACCCACTTTAAACGGTCAGATTTCGTTCAAATTTTGTAGATTTATCGAGAACCGATGACTATACATTAATTTGATAAAATTATTCCATTTTCCAATTTCCGGAATTAGATTTTTGTTAATCTATATATTTTTCATCTATCGTCTACATAGCAGGAATTGATGGTAATTTTAAATTTCAACCATTATCTTTAACCGATTTATCTAATTATTAAGAAATATTCGAATACCAAAGAGTATTTTTAATCCAACAATGCAAATTAAATGTAAGTTTAAAAAACGAACGTGTTTATTCATTTTTTTAACTACTATTTGTTCTGCCTATAGTTACACCATGCGTATTAAAGTGACGACCGCAATCGCTGTGCCCTTTAGAATTATGGGTTTCGAAAGAATCCTGAGCGGCACTGCATTATAATGTGAAGGGCGTATCAATTAGCATCAAATGACCGGATTTCTTGTAGAACCCAAAAATTTATTAGATGAATGTCCTGCTCGGTTCGTAACGTTTTATCAAAAAAGGAAGTAATTAAAATAACGCCTGATGCAAACATACGGCAATTACGCTACTTAACATAAAAGTTATCCGAAACAAAATTGTTCATTATGTAATTTTAAATCAATTTTGGATTTTACAAGAGTTCTGAGCGGCACTAAATTGTAATGTGCAGGACGTATCAATTAGCATCAGCTGAACCTCCAGCTCGTTTCGTCCCTTATTTTCATAAAAAAAAAGGAACGGGCAGAGCGTGAGAAATTGGTGAAAGAATATTACACTTTTATCATAGAATATTAAGTTTATTTATTTTAAAAAAGTAATAACTATGTGCACGTTTATATGTCAATAAAATACCGGTGTATTCTCAAATACATAGTTTATATTTAAATAATTGTAAAACATAAAAAATAACACATTAATTGTGATTAAACTTATTACAATTCTATTATTATAATAGAATATGGTAATATTAATAATGTAATGATACCATAGTATGGTCCCCTTAATAAAATATATAAGTTATTAAAGTAACGCCTGATGTAAATCTATGGCAATTACGTTACTTTTAATCAAAGATATAGGAAAGAAAATTGCTCACTTTGTAAAATTTAAAATTATTAATCACCGACTAGCCCAATTGATTGAAAAACTGAAGTGGCAGTGGGCAGGACACATCTCTCGACGGGCAGATGTTGGGGCAGTATAGTCCTCGAATGGCGACCACGTACCAGAAGGCGCGGTGTTGGTAGGCCCCCCACAAGATGCATCGATGATCTGGTCAACTTCGCCGGAATACGTTGGATGAGGGCAACGCAGTACCGATCGTCGTTGAGATTTTTGGGGAGGCCTTTGTCCAGCAGTCGTCTTCCGGCTGATATGATGATGATGATGTAAAATTATATTAGATAAATCCTGAACGGCACTGCGTTGTAATTTACAGGACGTATAAAAAATGTGCAGCATAAGATGAACGGCTTGCTTGTTTCGTCACGTTCTATCAAAAATAATATTTGTGATTAAAATAACCCCTGGTGCAAATCTATGGGAATATTTGGACGTTACATCACATAAAAGATGTCGGAATCATAATAGTACATTATACAAATTATAATAAATTTTGGGTTGAACAAGAATTATAAAGAAATCATAATCTAGTCCCAGGCTGTCCGATCATTTAGATATTCAGCAGTGGAGTAATAGGATTTACGACAGAGCCATTTTTTATAAAACATTTAAATTTATTTATAGATAATGCCTGAAGTGGCTGGGACTTTATTATAGAAGTGTATACATTTACCCTTAAAGCTATTATGTAAATATTAATAATAATTAATATTAGATAATTTGTTAAAATAACGCCTGATGTAAACCTATGGCAACTACGATACTTGACAAAAGTTATTGGATGCAAAATAGTTGATTTTTTACTGCATTGTAATAATTTTCATCAGATGAATGTCCTACAAGTTTCGTCACGTTTTATCAAAAAAGGGAAGTAATTAAAATAACGTAATATTTACTTAATTGACAATTATTCAAAGTTTTCGGAAACTCTGCTATAGAAAAGAATAATCTTATGTAACATGACAAAAACGTGTCATAGCACAGTTGACTTACTTGACTTGAGGTCATGTAGCCCTATAAATGGGGCACAAGTACTCCTCGTGTTTTTTTACGTTTGTAGAAAAAACAAAATTGTAATAAACATGGTATTAAATACAACCACAATGAAAATATTATTATACAGCATTATTATTTAAATATCATGAAATTATTTTTATACAATAAGAGAGAAGTTATATTTTACATTTGTATTTTAAAACTTGTACATAAATTGAAATTATATATTGAAATTTATTTAACTCTCGTCTATTGGTTATGGTTCAGAAAACATATGAGATACAAGAGGCTTGGTAGCTGAAGTATGATACATATGGTCAGTTGACCAGCTAACGTCAGGTTGTCGAATTTGCGTGACACAAAAAACACACAAAAAGAGGAACAAAACTTACCACCGACATCGCACCAAACAGCACTTAAAACATTACATACATCTCAATGTAATTAAAACTTCCAAAGCTAAACTCTAATACCGTTTATATTGTAGAAGCTATTTTCAACATTGTTTCAGTACTGGAGTACTCTTGACTCCAAGATTGAACTCGACTCTACTTTGAGTGTTATTGATCTTAAACTCTTATTTTGGATCAACTTCAGCTTCGTAGTATCTATATATATATACATCAATTAACAACATTTAGTAGTGACCTTTGTGAACCCGAGTGTTGAATGGTTACAATCTCAATTATCTTTCAGTGTTACTCAGGCTATGGTCTCCATTTTACGCCGTACGGTGCGTCACAATTCTTACTATATAAATGTACTGTTGTGGTCTCTTTCACACGTCGACGCTGGCGTGTTGACGCCACACGCGGCATCCGAACACCATGCGCCGCGTCTCTAGTCATTTCGAACCATTGCAGCGTGAAGGTCGCCGCTCGCGTCACACAAAATGATGAGATTTGATAAAGGAGAAGACGAGTTGTTGATTGAATCAGTAAAATCTTATAATGCAGTGTATGATAAAAGTGACAAGAATCATAAAAACAATATTTAGAAGCATCAATGTTGGGAAAATTTTGTGATGCAGTCGGATCTCCTGGTAAGAACCACCTGCGTCACGACTCACGCCAGACGTATTGACAGATAGGGGTTATCATTTAGTAGTTTGAAAAGTCTTAACAAAATCCTGATATTTCGATAAACACCGGACTTTTAATTTGATCTTGTTTAGATTTCGTTTAAGTAAAGATTAAACTAGACTTTTTTGATATTAGTTAATATTATGTACTTAAGTGGTTTCACGTCCTGAGGATGCCTCGTGTAGAGGCGAAACACGTGTCGAATTGTTTTAAAAACAAATATTGGCGGAATTAACACTGAAGAAAACTTAAATCATTTGTATAATTATGGATTTCCGCAAAGAAACGCCTAATTCAATAAATTTTCATATTCCATCTTATTAAAAATTAAATATGGACAATTTAGAGAGCCGGACACAATCCGGACTAGAGTCTAAGGACATCTCCGGATTAAATCCGGACGGATGGTAATAGTCTCAGAGATCTACCACAGTCACTTCCCCGCCTCCTTTGACTCTCATAGTAATCTCAGATTTCAACAAAATATAGACTTTTGAAATAATATGTTATAAGTTACAAGCTAGCTTAGTTACAACTTACAACAGAAACATAAATAATATTATAATTATTTACATAATATAATAATTACAAGAGCTGACCTGGCAAACGTTGTTTTGCCATTTGATAAAGTACCCCTCGATTTATAATCAAGTGGAATCATAAATGTGGAAATTATTCTTACACTATGGTAAGCTATTTCATATCCAGAGTGAACGTTATGATAAATTCACACTTGACCACCAACCTTCGATAGCTCAGTTGGTAGAGCGGTGGACTGTAGAGTGTTATATTGTTATCCATAGGTCGCTGGTTCAAATCCGGCTCGAAGGAGTTGAATTGTTTTTTCACATTTATTTTGCTTTTTAATTCATGTAATCAAAGGCGACTTATATAAAGTATTTATTTTCTTTGATGTTACAATCTTATTTACAATATTGTTATACTATTGGTAATTTTATAATTGGGAGTCATCACAGTTAAATTATTATGAATATTCTGTATAATGATTAATAATATAACCTTATTAAATATTGCATTATTTCTCTCCTCAACTAACTTCAATGTGTCGGAAAATCATGACTCTGTCTTTTGCCTGCGCGTGCGCAATTCTGCAACGCAAAAAAAAAACAATCATAAACTTTTCCAAATTTTGCCTCATAAGGTGGGTTATGAGAAAAAATTTCAATAAATATAATAAAATGTAAGACAGGAAAATGTATGTTAAAAAAAATATTCGCTGCGGACAGGATTCGAACCTGTGCGGGTAAAACCCAATGGATTTCAAGTCCATCTCCTTAACCACTCGGACACCGCAGCCGTAAAAATTTGTTCGAAATTACAGAATCGTTGCCGAACCATAAAATACTATTCTCAGAGTGGCTCGTATAGACTTGTAGAATAATAATAATTGTCTGTGATTCTGTGATATCCAAGTTGTCACTAAAAATAAGAATTGTTATACCTTTTTCGGCTGGCTTATCTTTGTCATAACGTAGTGATGTAAATGTCATGATCAAAACTCGTTCTGCGGTCACATGTACATAGACATTTTTTTTTTTGGTTCTGTTCGTCAAGCATACAGCCAAGTCTTATTTTTATTATTCTATTCTTCAGTCTTCACTTTACACAGCTTGTTCAAAGTCAAGCTAAGTCTTTATATCATTTTCATCTTCAAACATAAATAGTACAATTTCACATAAAAGTAGTATTTCGTGTTCTTCATGTTTCATTTTCTTCATATACATATAGGTTCCCATGAAAGGCCGAAGCCAAGTCTTTTATTGATAATATTCTTGTTCCAATGAAGATCAAGCTTAAACCCCGGGCGGGATTAATAATAATAAACTTTTATGATATAATACTAAAATATAAATCTCATATACGTAATAAGAAATACATGAATTATAAGTAATAATGATGAATATTAGTTGAATATAATAATTATAAGATAATGTGAAACTAATTTAAGGTATAACTACAAATATACTATTTACATTTATACATTAAAATTTACATTATAAACACAAGTCCAATAATAATTTATGGACGAATATGTTTTAAGTCTGTGTAAGGGATTGTGTCAAAAGCCAAGCCGTATTTTCAAATTTCGCCTACCGTTAAAACTATAAATTTGTAAAGCGGCACGAAGCAGTCATAAGTTTTCAATAACTGCTGAAGTGAGCGCGGGATGTCTTCAGCATTCTTATAAATATCCAAGAGGCAGTCTATCAATGTAAATCTTTGAAGATTATATTGGGGACAGTCAAAGAAAATGTGATCAAGAGTTTGGATGGATAAATTACAGAATTGACAAGTTGGAGAATCTAAAACACCGATCCTAAATAAATGAGCACCACTACGAGAATGTCCCAGACGTAACCGACAAATTGTGGTGTAAAATTTTCTGTGTAAGTATTTTTTCTTTTTAACAAACCAGGGAGGAGAGATTTTTTAATGTCGGCTAACCATTTGCCCTTTGTTTGAACAACTTGTTGCCAATAAATCTGAAAGTCTTGCAAGAATGTACCTTTAAAATGAGACAGTGCATCTGTATGTGGTATGGGAATGTTCAAAGCAATATCTTAGAGTCCAGAATAAAACAATATCTTTTGTTAGGGATAAGCATTGATATTTGTCTCTAATATTGTAAATGATGAAATTAGTTGTAACATTACATTTAGGATATTGTAAAGCTTTTAAAACACTCATGCTATCCGTTATAACAATCCAATTATTATATGACTGTTCTCCAATATATTCTAGAGCAGCATATATGGCAGCACATTCTGCTGTGTATATACTAGCCAAGGTATTTAACCTATGACCATACCCACTCCTCAGTTGTATGTCATAAACTGCCATAGAGACAGCAGTATTACTTTTAGATCCATCAGTATAAAGTTGGTTATAATTTTGCACTCTGACAGCATACTATATACATCTTCCTTATATTTTAATGATTCATTAATAATTATTTTAATAGGTGTATATTTTGAATTATAAGAGTTTAAATAACTAGGCCAAAGAATACTAGAAAATAGATTATGATCACAAGAAAAATGTAACAAATCAGAGATGCCTTCTACTTGATAGTAGGAATTATTGTCAGTTTGGTTAATATAGTCCTGTATCTTTAATAGGAGTGGATGATTATTAATAGAAGTTAATTTAAGAAAGAATTTTGTTTGTAGATATTTGAATCTAAGAGCTAGTGGGGGAATATTACATTCTACTTGTAATGATATAATAGGAGTAGACCTAAAAGCGCCTGTTATGATCCTTAAGCATTTATTTTGTATTTTTTCTAATTTATTCACTAATGTAATTACTCCACCATAACAAACTCAAAATGGCTACGAACTAATGACTTATATAGTGTTAGGAAGATGCGTGGGTCTGCACCCCAATATGTACGAGCTAATGATTTCAGAATATTGCAGGCCTTAATGCTCGATTTTCTAATATTTCAACATATTTGTGCCATCTAAAATTACTTAAAAACGTAACTCCTAAAAACTTTATTGAATTATCTATTGAAATTTCCTGAGTACCATAATATATTTTTGCATCTCTTATTCTTATGGAATGCTTTGAAAATATTACTACTTTGCTTTTGTCAATACTGACCTCAAGACTAAGATATTGAAAATAAAGATCCAATTTTTTGAGTGCTACATTAAGATCTAACACAACATTTGATAAATTAAGTCCTGAACTATACACTACTAGATCAGCAAATTGGAGGTTAGAAACTCTATTACCCAAAACAATGACAATGAAGTAAGAGAACATAAAGAGCAATGGACTCAAAATTCTGCCCTGTGATACGCCTCTATATGAATATCGAGGACCTATTAATTGGTTATTAACTCTTACATAAAGTTTACGACCATGCAAGAAATTGAATATCCAACTATTTTTTCAGGGACATTTAAGGATAGAAGAATGGATGATAATTGTTCTAAATCAACATTATTAAATGCTCCTACAACATCCAAAAAAACACCAGCCAATATCTTATTGTCTCAGGTACTGAATTTTCTACCGCTCTAAGAATTATGGAACAGAAGTTATTGTAAGACTTCTGTAGATTACAATTATTTATATCAAATTGTTTTAACAAGTCATTTACTAAGTTCTCATATTGGTCCCAATTTACTATTTTCAGATTACTGTGTGGAGGAATGTTGGATGGAATTGAAGAAGATTCAGTTTCCGACACTACCATGGAAAATTTTGTGATTGTAGTCAAGTGATAGCTGCCCAAAGAGTCCTGATGAACTTGCCATTCACAGCACAGGAATAATGAAGATGATACTATTGTTAGATCTAGTCCATTTGGTCTCCAAGAATTAGTACCCACTGTAGTTGGTTGATCATTATTTAAGAGCATTAAGTCATTATCATCCATTACATCCATGATGTCTGTACCTCTAGAATTGGTTCTATTACAACCCCAAAAGGTATGGTGAGCATTAAAATCACCAGCAATTATTAATGGTTTTGGAATACTATGCAACAGTCTATTAAATTTAGATTTGTCAAAGTTAGGTACACTGTTGCCAGGACTATAAGAACTAACAATTGAGATGTCTTTTTGTTTGTAATTAATTTTGATTGCTACATTTTGCAAGGAGTTATCAGAAAATGTTTCTAACTTTTGAAAATAAATGCCATTTCTAACAAAAATTGCTACTCCATTGTGATTATTACCACAATCATTTCTTAGTATTGTATAACCTCTGATAGAAAACTGTATATTTGGTTTAAGCCAAGTTTCTGATATAAGTGCTATGTGTATGTCCTGCTCATAAAGAAGGTTTTGAAGCTCAAGTCTGTTACTCAACAGACTTTGAGCATTCCACTGTACTATGTTAAGTTTGTGACAGTTGAATGTGACGTTTTATTTTTAATTTCTATGGTATCTTTAATAGCTGAACTAATTGCGTGTGAGCTAATGCTTTGATTCTGTGTTTTATTTAGTGTAATGACTTTGATTATTGATTCTGTGATTAGGTTCATTGCTGCTGGATTGGATAAAATTAAATTAATGATGTCTTGTGTGTTCTCTGTCTTATTGAGTGATGGAAAGTTTGTTGGATGTTTAAATAAATCTGATAATGGTGTTTTACTTTTATTTTTACTATCCAATATCTTTTTTTGTTTTATAGGGCATTGACCTGATACTGCAAGATGGTTACCTTTACAGTGCACACATACTGCTTTGTCAATAGGTATAGTACATTCTTTATATGAATGATTTTCAGTGCAGATTGAGCAACGCTGAGCATCCTTACAGAATTTAGCCAAGTGGTCAAACCTAAGGCATCGGAAACACTGCTTAACTGGCGGCACATAAGGTCGCACTGGTAGACGCCACATCTTTAAGTGAACGTAATCTGGGAGTGAAGTAGATGACGCTAAGGTAATAATGACTGCCTGTGTAGGTTGTAATATAAAACCACTATCGGATTTGTTTTTTTTCATTATAAGCCGAACAGAAATAATTTTTTTTTGTACTTGACAAAGATTTGAAAATTTTTTTGTTGGACATATCAATGGGTACGGAGGAAATCACTCCAGACAATTCAGTGGCATCAGCTGGGATGGACGCCTTAATATTTTGTTACCTTAAAAATGTCGTGTTGTCTAGGAATGTATTAGCCAAATTGGGTCGTTCAAACACTACTCCTATCTTATATTTGTTGAGTTTCTTGAGATATTTAATGCCTTTAATGAAGCGCGATAAGTAGCTACTAAGAGTAAGCATGTCACGACTACCAAGTGGCTGTTCAGTGACACTCTCTATGAAGACTATATAAATTCATGACCGGCACCTGCGTCTTCCGGATATCGGCGACAATAGTCGGCCACCCTATATGGCAAATAAAAGTTCTCGTGGTCTTCCAAAACTGTACGCGTATCTGAGTATTCGCTACTTTCAGAGGTGGAATCTAAAATAGACTCACCTTTATCTCGTTCCGGCTTGGTTTTTTTCCGCCTTTTCGACATCTCTTAGCACAAACCTAAATCACTAAATATATAGACTTTTACTTATACTAAACAAATTAAATGATAAACATATACAAATACTTACATACTTTTCAAAAATATGAGGATTATATACAATATAATAGAAATATTTAATTTTATAGTTAAAAAGACCGCCCTAAGCAACCAAGAGTTCCCGCGCTTTTCTCACGACCATAGATAATCTGTACACGAATTACACCATGAAGGCGGCAGTCGACAGCTGTCAGTTTTACACCACAGAATCTGCGGCATCTTTGTATATCTATCTAATGCCTATCTACATCTGCAGTTGTATGCACAACATAGTTCTCAAAAACATTACATTATATTGGACAAAAAAATACATTTTTGTTACCTATACATATGATTCGCCTTTAACACCTTTATTGAGTAGTGTATGATTTGCGTTCACACTCTACCAAATCTACAATTAGTGTTTAAATTCTCATTTAAACAGTTACGGCCTTACAAATAAAATTGGCATAAAGTTATAACTAAGCATAAACCAAGAATATGTAAAATGTTTACAAAATATAGACATTTTGGTTTACGATTGGTTTGTTCGTAAGTATAACGTTTCCCGCGTTTATTTGCAAGGCAGCTTGTCATTCGGAAACCTTCAGAATTATCTGATTATATTATTGACAGTGTTGTCAACGATATTGTAAAAATTTTGCATTTTCTTTGTTTATCATCAGTTATAACTTTATACCAAGTTTATTTGTAAGGCCGTAACTGTAGAGTGTACACGGTTTTGTGGATACCTCATAACTTTCCTGTTGAGTGACTGGAGTGTTGCCGGAGGCCTTTGCCGGCCAGCGGCCATGAAGCACTATAATAAGTATAACATTGTTATATAACATGGGTTCAATTTGGCCGTCAGATTAACACCTAAATAAAAATTAAAAAATTGTGACTTTTGTCATCGATTTACCTACAGGATTTAAAATGGTGGTCGTCAATGTGATTGCCTATAATATCACAGAGCAGGGATGGATACATCGGCACATACATTGAGTAAATAAAACCTAGTCTACTCATCTGACATAGGTCTACGTACTTATATTGTAGGTACTACAGTCACTTCACTCACTACTGATT